>OU696529.1:19875000-20475000 GCA_916048285.2 Bellardia pandia | reverse complement strand
CCTAAGCCTTGGTTAACATGGGTGGTAAGTTGAAGAACATTTGTTATGGTGGAGCAACCTTTCCGAAATCTATGTTGAGATGATGACAGAATAGATGATGATTGATAACACATGTAATCAGTGACAAAGTATTTACAAATCTTAGATATTACACTAAGTTTAGCAATACCTTTGTAATTTGACACATCAGATTTATTACCAGATTTAAATAGTGAAATTATGAATGAAGACCTCAAAATTCTCGGAAAATAACAACCATAAATCTCTTAATAATTTTAGTATCCAAATAAAATTGAACACAAATAAGTTTCATATAAACAAAAATCATGACAAATAATTTTATAACGGTCGGTCCATAATTAGTCAAAGCTCCCATATAAGACAAAATTCTGAAAAGCACTTTAAAAAATAGCAATCTTTTAAAGGTTTCTATATCCAGGAATTTAACACAAAGAATATCTATATGCACAGAAGTCATGCCACTACATTTTTGGATGATCAGTTTATAATAGGCCATAGAGTTCATCTCTGAAAATCTATTTTTACACATATACTGGGTGTAGAGTATTATATGGTCGGGGTTGGTCGACTTTACTTTCTTACTTGTTTATTTTCTTTTTTTGTTCTTTTTATCAAAACAAAAACACTCCAGGGGCCAAATCTGGTATAATAAAGTTTTTAACAAGTTTACCATCAACTTACAAAAGAAAAATTGCAAATGTCTCTTGCACAAACTTACTCTAAGTTATATATATATACTATATATTGATAGATTGATAGATAGATAGACAGATACTCTCAGATACTTTGTATGTACCTATACAATTTAGCAGTTTTGTTTGAAATTTTATTTGAAATAGATTTGAAATAGATTTTTTGGTTAAAAATTGTGTGTTTTGTTTACTTTCTTCAAGCAATACAATACAATTGATTTGTTCCATGAATGGATAATCTATGGAACAATTTTAAACTTTATAGAGCTTAAAAGGGATTTTTAAGTTGAAGATTTCATTGTAATGAATTTTGAAAATTGTTTTTGAAAGTGGAAATAGTGAAAATGGAAAATGCTTGATTTTTCCTCTATATCACAACTTTAAGTCTTGGCGCGCCAAAGTTTTGTCCTTTAATAGTCTACCTACGTTACTCGAACTGGAACATATGTCTGCAACATCGAAAAGTGTTGTCTACACGAATTAAATTTATGAGCGAACAAGTAATTGTTCATTTAGGAAACAAATTCATATTGTTTGGCAAGCAGTTTGCAGTAGCGATCTGAACTATGAGTTCGGATAAAAGGGCCTTTTAACAAGAACTTTTTTTTCAACAGGGGCCTATTGGAATAACATGAACGTTTTGTTTTACACTTTTCAGTTTTAGCTGACCAGTTCTTTTGCACTTCCCACTTCATTCACACTTGTCACATCAATTTTCGTACTTTTTAATGCAAACTAACGTGCATGAAAGAAAAAACAAAACAAAAAGAAATAAGAAAATTGACAAGTAACGTCAAGTTTGTACCGCTTTTATTCTCTTTTCCCATTTCATCCAAAAATACTTGCCTTGACGAGTCAGAATTGAAGAGTGTGAAAGCGTACTAAGTTTTTGAGCTTTACTTGTTCACTTTCACAATTGTTGAAAATTCCCGTAGATTCGCCGAATTCATTCAAGAACAACCTGCTGGTTATTGGGTGCCCCGATAGACTAGGCGATAGTGTTTCGGACTATCAGCCAGAGGGTTGCGGGTTCGATTCTCGCCAAAGACTCTGAGTGTTTTCTGCAGACAAGCCAAAAAGCTTCGCAGTTTGTTCAAACAAAGTACATTTTTATTTCATTGGCTACATTAGCAATCAATATTGGCGCATATGGACTTTTGAAATTCCCAGAGCTATTGTTGCTTCAGCCAATTGAACAGCATTGGGCTATTGTCAAAGTAAAACGATTTGAAATAAGTATTCAGGGGCCAAATTACCGCATTCGTGATCGAATGAGCTATCGTATCGAAAAATGATTTCGATATCGAAATTATGATAAAATGTACTAAATTTCTTGCTCGATATCGAATGCCATAATCTCAAATATGAAAATTACGATCAATTTTACTCGATATCGAATGCGGTAATTTGGCCCCAGGCTTTATAATCGAGATGTTGTGTAAAAGTTAATGTGAACCATGAAAACAAAAGCAGGAATTTTTATAAACACAAACGAATTTTAGTTTCTTAATATAAATAGCTACAAAGATGAAAGATTTTAATTTCTTCTACCATGTTAATTAGACAAATAAAATATTTCTTTAAGATTTAGGCACCGATTTGTTTTGCCTATTTTATAAGGTTTGCTCATTAAGTCATTTTATACATTGCAACCCTAATTAAAAGTTTCATATAACAAAATTTCCTAAAAGAAAACCTATTTATTAATTCGTATTCCCCCTTTAGCTGCTCGTCACATTTTAATTTTATATTTTTCACATTTTGTAATATTGTGTTTAACACAACAAATTGTCCTAATTTTATTTTTCTTAATATAAAAAAATAAACCATAAATTTGACGAAATTGCTGCTGGCTTTTTCATAAAATTAAAATTTTTTCTCTACCATAATTTAACGTCTAAACACAAAACTTTTTCTATTTGTTTGCTTGTGTTTTTTTTTCTCATATTCTCTTTATTTAATTTGGTCATAGAAAATTAAAACAAAAAAAAAAATATTTCAAATTGTCCATGTTGTTACGGCCGAATAATTTTTGGTTTTCTGTTTTTATGATGAAATGCCTCAATTTGCTGCATCAACATAATTTATTCATGCAGTAAACGAATTAAATTGTTTAATAATATGTTTTCGTTTTTAATTATAAACTGTTGTTGTGTATTTAATTATTGTTATATTCGAAAGAAATCATATGTGTGTATAGTGCAATCACATAATAAAAAAAAACATAAGAAAAAATTTCGGAACAACAATTATTCAAATTTAATATTCAATTGTGTCGAAAGATATAAATACTTAAATGTATTTTACTAGTTTGATGTTTTAATTTGTAATTATGGCTTAAAAATAACAAATAAGTATTGCATTTGAATTTCTCACTGCCGTATTCAGAGAAAAATAAAGTAGGTTTAAAATTTGTGCTTTTAGACAAAATGTTCATACAAAATTTTCTTAAAGTACATTTGAAGTCTACTTTAATTTTTTATGAAGACGGCAGTT
Source organism: Bellardia pandia (assembly GCA_916048285.2). Lineage (NCBI taxonomy): Eukaryota > Metazoa > Arthropoda > Insecta > Diptera > Calliphoridae > Bellardia > Bellardia pandia. The sequence continues at coordinate 20,471,791 of OU696529.1, read as the reverse complement.
AATATTTAAAGACTTCTTGAAAATGATTCTAGTATCACTTAACTCTGAATACATTTTTTGCTAGAAAGTCAAATTAAATGTACCTACACATACAGTGGGACACAAAATTGTTGTTTTAACGCATTTTTATTGTTTTAAAAATAATGAAAATTTTGTACAAAATCGGTAACTAGATTTAACCACATCGGCCTGTGAAGAGTGTAATTCAAAAATTCAGGAAGATTCACAGTGATTGTGACTGTTACTGGTGCTCGATTTTATGAGCTCTTTCAGCCTTGAATTGATATAGACAGCATTTAGATTTAATAATTTAGTGCCATACAGCAACTGATATAGTTCAGTTACAGCTTAAGACACTATCTGACAATGTACTCTACAAGAATTTATTAAATTATTCATCTATGTCATGTAATCTCAGAACAATCAGGCATGTGAAGGAAATCGAAAACGAATGAGTTTTAGAAGTCAATTTGTTCGTAATATTTCTGTATTGAAAAACGTTTTTCATATAAAACATAAAGATATTGGGCTACTAAAGAGAATCTTAAAACAAAAATTTTAAAAATTAGATTATAAATGCATTGTAAATGTATTTCCAAAACTGATTCGTTTTCGGTTTCGATTTCCAGCACATGCCTGAATATCATAAAACCTGTAAATTAATTAACATACATTTATGCATAATATTCGAGAAAAATTTCGATAACAGATTGCTGGTATGTGTTGGCAAAGCCGTGGAAGTAATTTGCTTCATGTACTCTTACATATACATATATTTCTATCCAGTTCAATGAAATGATAAAAAATACAGAAATTCCAATTTATTACTTAAACTTATTAAACGAATGAACATTACCAACACTAAATTCACCAATTCAAGTTGAAATTGAGTATCTACCATAAAGGAGAAATGTCAACAATAAGATACATTGCTGATATTGTCAACCAACTGTAAAAACATCAACCAATTTGTAATAATACAAATTTTGTAACAATAATAAGAAGAAACGTAAACGTAAGTAAATTTTGTTCTAACTCATTGTTCACTTGAATGCCTGCTTGCAGGCAGGAAACATTCGAGTGAAATCTTTTGATTACGTTTTAAAATGTTCTAACTCATAACATGTAAAAAGAAATATTATTAGTTCCTGAAATCTATTGCTCAATACATGGTGAGTTAAATAGATGATGATGTTTACAAGTAGATATTAATCAATTAACATTACTCATGATGCTCTTGACAGGCTAGAAAATACATTCCAATGTGCCAATTGTCTTTCAATTATTAATTAACCCTTTCAGAGCGTGATGTATCGATTGTGCGGTTGGGTTTCGGTTTCAATAGTTTTGCTTCTGTCAACCCAATTTGAAATAGACTGGCGTGCATCCATGTGCTGATTGTTTTTTTTATATTTGCTTCTCACATTTCTCTTCTGTGTGATTTACCATTTTACTTGAATTATTGCAAAATGAGCCGCGTCTTTAATTACAAATAAGAAAGGGCACATATATTAACTAAAAATATTATAAATTTTAATATTTCAAACTAATTGAAATCCTTGCGAGCAATAAAAATGTGTTTTAGTTAAAAATATTAACAAAAATCGACCGCGATGCCTCAAGTGTGTGTGTCCTGAAAATCCTTGAAGGATATGAAATGCTAAAACCTAATCATTGATTATATTTTCTTACGCTGTTGAGATCACCTATTCTAAAAATTATACAAAAATTCCTGGTAGTTTTGCGTCAGGTCTGAAAGGGTTAAATGAACTAAAGCCAAATAAAAGTCTCTAATAATTGAGAAAATACTTCAACAAGATGTTTGAATGTTTATGATAAAATTAAATTCTTTTTTTTTTAATAAAAAAATATGCCCGTCTGCTTCTTGAAACTAGTTCCTAAAGGTACGGTCACACTTGGCAAGTATTTGCCGAAAGCGACGTAACCATTAAGTAAAATATATTTGAACTCGTTTATTTATTAAAAACAAATTTTGTTTCTTTAGGGCAGAACACAACAAATATATTGTTTTATTTTATTGGATGCTATTTAATTTTACAAAACTTTTGTAGAAGTAAACAACGTCAAACAAATTTGTACTAAAGCAAGTGGTTGCACTTTTTGAGTAAATATTTGTCAAGTGTGACCGTACCTTAACTTGACAAATAACGCTTACGAACGAACTATTTCCAGAACTGTTCCAAGAAATGAGAGCTTTGAGTGTTTGAATTTCAACTAAAATTCCTTATTTAAAAACCTGCTTCTAGAACCATTCTAAATATTGTGAACTAGCTCGGCAACAATTCTTCAGAACAACTTCTTGAGGTGAGAATTTGGAATAACAAACAATCATTTAAGAACTAGTTGTGGAACAAATGCAAAAGCTGAGAAATAATACATTGTGTAGTAAAGATTAAAAATATTGAAAATGTCATACAAATTCTTAATTTTTTGACCTCAATTTTTACTTATATAATTCAATATCGTTTTCTCAATTACAAAATGAATTCTCTTTTTCTTCAATATTAATTTGGATTGCTAAATTTCAGTATATTTTTTTAACAAAATTCATTCACTATGTTGAGCTCTAAATTGTAATTTTTCAATATTGAATTGGATTTCTCAATTCAAACAAAAAAAAAAAAAAAAAAACAAAAAACTTGATAACCCTATAAATGTAAGTAACTTTCAAGTTATACCGAGTCCCAGAAAAAACTGTGGTAAAATGCTAATATACTCTACTAGTTGCACATTAGCTTTTTAACTTATAATATTAACCAGGTGAAATCTTTGGTGGCAAGTACAGCGACTTACAATTAAATCATAATTTTAACCTTTAAGCAAACACCAAAATGTATTCGCATAAGCGAACTCTAGGGCATAGCTGGGAGTTTTTATATTTTGTATTGATTTAAATTAAAACTCTTCAAATTGAATTATCAACTTCTAACTCGTTTCCAATATCAAAAGCATCGTCTTCATTTCCAACAACCTAATTCTGAATTTCGTTTTCTATATCATTGGCAATTGCCTCTACCAATCTATCATAATAGTTAGGGTCAGATTTTGAAACTGTTTTAAAAATTATGTCTACTTCAGTACGCGTTGTAACATTATACACTTTTCAACTGTCAACACAACAATTAAAAACTAATTTCTGAAACACAAAATAATTAGTTATAAATTGGTTTAATCTTTTTCTCTTTTGATTTTATCTGCTGCATTCGCTACATAATTGGTATAGGGTCTGGTTGGACCCTGGTGTTACAAACATGTTGAGAGTAATTACCACAATTACAGATTAAAATTTTTTAACTTTTTTTTTACATTTTTGTACAAAACACCTTCATTGCGGAATTCATAAGAAGCTAAGTGGCTCCGCCTAAGATTTCTAAGTAAGAAACTATAAAAATGTTGAAAAATGCCTGGCCAGGCCCTGGTGTTCGCTTAAGGGTTAATATAACTAAAGTAATTACTGTTCCAACTCATTGATTGAAGCTGGATTAATCGAAATCAAGCAAATGTACTAAAAATAAGCAGTTACTTAAGAAATAATAAATAAGTCATTACACAATAACTTCTAAGTAATTGCTATAGTAATTCAAAAGTACGTTATTTAGTAATTACAAGTTATTACCAAGTGTTTGCTGGGCTATAAAAAATATGCTTGCGTTTTTGATAAAACAATCACCCCTATCGTGAATAAAAATTCCACATGAAATTTGTTCCCTTTTCACATTTTCCTATTAAAATTCAATTTAAAAAAAAGGGAACAAATTTCATATGGAATTTTTATTCACGATAGGAGTGAATACTGAATTTAAAAAAACGCAAGAAATTGAGACAGAAATGTATTTCAAAACATGTTCAAGAGGAAATTGTAATTAATAATATTAATTGAAAAAATTACAAATCTAAATCTACAGTCACGAAATTGTTTGTTATAACAATTTTCTACACTAGTTTTATTATCCATATTTTTAGAATTATTTCAAATATTCTCTTAATTTCAAATAAAGAACAACCATAACAACTGAAAATTACAACTTGTTTTTAAAAGTAAACTAGATTTTTTTTTTGCCAAATTTATAATTCTAACAAACCACTGTGCTTAATTTGTCATCACTGTTAAATTTTATTATTATTATTTAATTGTTATTGAAAAATTAGTTTGAACTTTATTGTTTAAGTGAATTTTTTTTTCGTTTGTTTGTTTATTTTCATATTAGTTTAACTTTTATTGCTTTTTGTTGTTTTGTTTATTTCATTTATTTCTACACAATTTAATTTTTATGAACTTTTTACAAATGTCTACAAAAAGATTTCAACAAAGAACACGCGTAATAATTGAAATATTTTAATATTCTCACGTCAAAACAGTTTTGTGTAACAAAAAAAATAAATAAATAAAATTAATAAATAAAACTACATACATATGTATTTATGTATGTATGTATTATTGTAGTACAATTTAGAATAGAATAATTTGCAACAAAGTTGTATATGCACATTAGTTAAGTTTATGGGGCTTTTGTTAGTTTTGTTGTTATAAGTTAAAGACTTTTTTCAATTATAAATTATTTACACTTTAGTGTTTTTATTGTTTTCTTTTTCTTCAATAAGATAATCACTAAACTTGCACGCGCTAACATAATTTCTCATTGTAATTACTTTATAATTTGTAGTACTAAAGACTGTGATATAAATCATGGCCCTGGGCAACGTAGGTAACTATTCTCAAATGAGTTAAACAAATTGTTTGGCATAACTCAACTTGTATACCTGGTGGAGCCGAGCCCTCAATGTACAACACCTTTTTTATCCTTTAGCACTTGTTTTTTTTTCATTCGTTTGTCGTAATTTTATTTTAAACACTTGCTCGTTAAATATTTTAGGTAGTGAGAAGCGAGATTGTAAGTAAATCCTTGTCTTCCTTTCGCAATTAGCAGCTAAATAGCGGAAATATAATACACTCACACTGTAACACCCGCGCGCTTTACAACTAACACGCACTCACACACTTATAAATATTTAAATAAATCGTTGAAATTTGCCTAGAGGAGCTGGCAATAAATATTCTTAAACATTTTCTTTATTATTTGCATGGTTATTTGATATAGCTATAGTTGTTTTTGTAAACATTTAACACTTACACAAACTCACTTTGTAACAGACTCTGCCTCGAGAGCGCACACACACGTCCAAACACCGTTAGAATGTGTTGTAACGCGTCCATACGTTTATTCAAGCAGGAAGGAAACGGAAGCATTTGAATACATGCGTATGTTTATGTTACAACTGAACAGGAAGTCGTTCAACGCAATGGTTGTTTGATTTCTAAGCGCTACGCTTGCTGTTTGTAAATATTTTACTTTTATTTTTAAATATTTTCTTTTTTTGTATGTTTAACAATTTCCTTTTTTAAACTTTATTTTTGTAAATTTTTGCCATGATTTTACAATTTCATTGCATTTTCACTTGCTTCTTATTTTCAATTTATTTTTGGTTGTTTGATTTTTATCTGAATCTTTATTTTTATTTTGGTTTTCTGAAACACGTCCGCTGTATTCTCATGAACGTGGCCACACATCAGCCAGTTTACTAACGAATGATTTCACTCTCGTTGGTTATGGTTCTATTAGGCGCTATAATGTTTGACGTTAAAGCTCAACAACAACAGCAGTACCAGCAACAACAAATGTTGTACTACTGTTATTGCTACTCATCAATCTACTACATAGTCGTAGAGAGTGCTGCCAGATTTTAGGGGTTGGCGCTGGGTGGGTTTTTTTATGATATCACGGGAATTATTTAAGAGAACTCGGTTTAGAGTAATAACAAAGTTAAAATTTAAAGCAAATCGCAAATTAAATTTGGCTATAATAACTAGTAGAATTAAGATTTTGAAATTGGAACTAAAAAAATGATGTTTTTAAATTCCATGTACTATTACAACCAAATAAAATCCATTCGCTTAAATATATGGATCACTAGTAAGAGTCACTGCCTTGCCAGCCGTATTATCAGAGAAGTATGGTCCGGTAATAACTCCAGCCCTAAATCCAATGAAAGTCTGTCAATGCAGGGAAACGTTGTCATTATTTTTTAAATATTATTCAACAACAAAATTGTTTTGCTGTGTTATGTTATCTTTAATTTTTACTATTCTTAGGCCCATTATTACAACTTGGCAATAGTTAAAGGTATGATGTTATCGGATAGATAAGAAGTATTTGGTTATTATAAGTTTACTTTAATCTAAAACCAACCGATAAGCTAAAGGGAAGATCATCTTGCCATTAAATTTTATAGTGAGGTTTATGTATGAAGTTGCCATATGTTCTGGAAAAAATGTTACTTCATGAAAAATAAATTAATTTTAATTTTGTTTTGCCAATAAATAATTTGATAAACAAAAATGGAAAGCAGACGTTTGATTTATATTTTTTTCACAAACACAAACAATTTACTGTTTCTTGTCAGTAATTTGTCAAAAGTAATCGGTTTTTCACTGGTATTGCCATATTTTAGAAAAAAAAATATTTTATTTTACAAGGAAGTTGTAATAACGAAAAATTTTAAAGGTCACTTTATTCCTCACTTTAATTAAAGTTACCTTTTACTATTAAGAACATTAGAGGCAAGTTGTAATAATGGCCCTTACAATATCAGCTGTTTTTTGGTTGGAAACTGTTGGACAGCACAAATGGTGGCAAATTCAAAGGTTGCATTAATTATGGTACAGAACTGTTAGAAGTCGCTTAGGATGTTGGTTCAGTATCTTTATCTCACAAAAACCACTTTTATAGAAAGTGTCTCTGAAAATTTCATTTCGGTGTAACAAGAGGAATTTTTGTTCCCATGAACTTTTTATTCCCCTCGAAGTGAAAAATGCTATTGTGAATCTTCCGTGAAATTTTTGTTTCCTTCATTGTATATCTGTTTATAATAGAGAAACCTATCAACTCATAGTGAATGAAGTTTAAAATAAATAAATTGCATATAAAACTGTTTATAATTGGAGCAATAATTTTATTACAGGTGCAAGAAAATATGTTCGCCGACGTTTGTGCGATTCATCTGACACTTCGGAGCCTATACCTTGTGATTATTTAATAAAAAACAAATATTTTAAATTAATATTTGTATTAGATTTAGACAACATTGCAACTGATTAAATTAAAAATGATACCAAAATGAATCACCCATACAGCGGAAATTGTCAAACTGTGACTGACTTCATTAATGAATTTTGAAATGTAACACTGCAGAGAAATTTATTTTCAAGGCAAAGCAATACTTTATGGTAACATTTCTTGGGCAAATAATTCAATGACATTTTAGTACATTTATGAACGTGAAAACTTAGTTTTTCTTTGTGATATTAAATACAACTTTTAGAAAAATTTAATTAAATCCGTTATTTCTATAACAAATAAATTTTTTTTTTTGTATATTTTTTGTTTTGCCGTCAAGAAATATGTAAAAATTAACTTTACCAAACACAAAAGAATCACAAATGAAAGCAAGGCACAAATTTGCTAAATGTGGCGCATTTAAAAGCATTGACATGCAATAATGAACTTTCGGTCTCGCCAAACCTAAAGGTACGGACACATTTGGCAAATATTTAGCCACTTATTTTAGCACAAATTTGTTTGACGTTGTTTACTCTTACAAGAATTTTGCAAGATCAAACAGCATCAAATAAATTAAGATTAAATATTTGTTTTGCTTTGGCCTAAATAAGAAATTATTTTTAAATAAATAAACGAGATTAAAAATACGTTAATCAGTGGTTACGCCTTTTTTGTCAAATATTTGCCAAGTGTCACCGTGTCTTTGCCTGTGTCTTTTTATAAATTCTATAACTGACAAGCAAAAATTTCTTAATGGCTTAATGGTCCTGAAGACCTTACAACTCTACTACTTCACAACGGCTGCATTACTTACAAGTAGTTTGGCAAAGGCTGACATATAATCTGAAAATCAAAATTAATTTCTAATTAAATTTATTCAACCTTTAAATTACTGCGTTTTTCTTACCACAAATGTAATTCAAATTGATTTAAAAATATTTTTTTTCAATTCAATATTTTACAATTGTCTAACTTATAAGCATATTAGGGATTTTGTTATAAAAAAAATTGTGACAATTTACAACAGACAAAAATCTGGCATTACACTCGCCCTCAACAACATTTGTAGTAGACGAACCAAACAAACGAACATCTTCATTTTGATTCACTGTTAAATATAAACTAAACCTTTTTTGTTGTAGTGCACACTAAGTGCCTTACATTTCATACACTACAACAACATCATTGTCCAACTACGACCGCCGATATCAATTAGTAAAGTGAGCAAAACTCTTGATGCTGGGAGGGTGTTGTTATGTATTTGTGTTACTCAGTTCAGTTCAGTTTTAATGTTTTAGTTTCTGGCACGACATGCGCAAAATTTATGCCAAACGGTTAACATTTGACTGTAAATTAAAATCGTAAGAGAAAGAAAAACAAGTGACTATTTATTGAAATTTACATTCGTATTTACATTGTAAATTTTACAAGCACAAATGTACTTTAAATAAAGGCATCTATTATAAGGTACCTACAAACTAAGAGATTTAATACAATTACATTTCTCTTTGTTTACTCGTACTTTATCATTAAAGTACACGAATATAAAGAGCTTTTTCCAACGCAGACACAATCACTGTTAAATTGATTTTGTATCAGTGATGGAAAATGCAATACTTTTGTACTATTTTCAGAACTTTTTCACAACAAAAATACCACAGTACCCCCACATCATATTTAGTACTCTTTGGTTGTTTTGGTTTGTTCCCTGTTTAGAAATCCAGCGTAACTATTTTTATGATCATTGACAAAATTGGTTTCAAAACAAGAACATAAGGAATGCACAAATTCGTTTATTCAAATTCATGTTATTTATTTAATCTGGGCTAAGCTAATCTACAAAAGTAAACAGATACATAAAGAATTAAAGTTGTTTGTGGTACTATTTTGATAAATTTCTTATGTTTCGTACATTTTTGTAATTCTCATTTCTTTTTTGTGAATTTTTGTGTATCATATGAGTTTAAAAACTTCAGACATATTGGTGAACGATCTATTAATGGTATGGCATTAACACTAACAAAATGCAGTCTTATCTTAACCCACAACAAATAAAAAATTTTGAAATATATTTTTACATAAAAATGAATTAATTTTTAGTTTGTTTTTATAATAGTTTTTTTTTATTAAACTGAATTAATTTTATTTTTGAATTATTTTTAAATGGATTTTTAATTTTATTTTTGAATAAAAATATATGTTTCCTAAAAAGTACCAAAATGTTGAAAAAAGTACTCTTTTCGTTAACGGTCAGTATCATTTCAATTTTTCGTTTTTCCATCACTGTTTTGTATGCAGATTTTAACTCAATTCTGTTAAATTTTATCACTGGTATTTATTTTGGTTGTGTGCTCTTTTGTGGAGCAAAATAAGTGCGTTTATTTCAAGGTCACTATTTGACACACTTACTCCCTCATTGGGGTGAATGTTAAAGAAAGGCAGCAGCAAACTGCAAACAAAAACAAATAAATACTCGTAAATATGCTGCATAATGTTTTCATGTGGAAGTTTACAGTGTTAGGGCAGCACTAACATGTGGAAATGGTTGTTGATTTTAACCAATAAACACATAATATTCAAAATTCAAGTACATACAAATCAATTACAAAACATATCATTAGGACTTAGGTATTTACTTTGCATTAATGTCTATTCTTAAAAATTGTAGATTGTGTAATTGATTTTCTAGCCAATAAATTGATTTACCCAGCATAAATTTACATTACAAAGTAATGAGTGAAATATGCCGGACACCTCCAAAATCCGGATTTACGGTTAAAAAAACCGGTTTTTGTACCTTTGCGTACCTATAAGCCTGTAATTTTGTTGATAATGATCCGATTTTCAAGTTAGTCTTTTAAGACGTGTTAGACCATAGTTTGTCCATTAAAAAGATTTTTTTTATCTTTAGAGAATATTATTTCTAGCTTTTTATATTTATATATTAGAGAAAATTCTTAATTCAGTGTGCCATTTGTTTAAGAAAAATATAGTTTTCACAATGGTATTCTTCGAGTTATTAATTAAAAAAAAAAACGAACTCAAGCCTGAATTAAGAATTTTCTCTAATAGATTTTTTTAATTTTTACGTTTAATCCCAAAACGTTTTTATAACGTTATATGTTTGTAAATGATATGAAAAAAAGGTTTAACGAACATTTACTATACTATTCACTATTATGGCTGTCCTATTTATATGACACTGGTACTTCGCGTTATCAAATTTACTAACTTTGACTATGACTTGTATACTGGAAAATCAATTGCAAAAAATGATCGTAAAGATTTGGCCTTAGGATCCAGGGTAGTACTTGATATGTTAGATTGTGAATCAGAATTCACAAGTCATCAGATATATTTTAACAACTTGTTTACAAGTAGAGACATACTGGAACTGGAACTTTAATCTCTTAGAAAAGAAGAACAAGGCTCGTATGATTACAGATTCGATACAAATGCAGAAGTACATATTGTGAAATTGGAATGATAACAAGTGAGTTACAATTGCCACAAATTTTGATTCAGTAGAACCTTTCCATAAAGCAGGCAGGTGGGATCCGCAACCCACAACCGTTTTTCTTGAAGAATTACAACTCTTGCATGGGTGGAGTGGATCAACATGAGTGGTTGGTGCGCAAGTATGCAACAAATATTAGAGTCAAGAAATGGTACTGGCCTCTATTTATTAGGTGTATTGATATGGGCATGGTAAACTCATCGCTTGTTTACAAGCTAGTTAACGATATTGGTTTGAGAGTACAGACGATCTGTTGCCGTACCATACAGGAAAATTACTTAAAAACTGTTTGTCGGCAGGCCGAAAACGTCTGCAGCAAAAGTTTTCAAAGATGTAAGATATGACAACCAAGGTAATTTTATGGAAAAAGAGAAAAATAGCGAAGCTGTCAAGGAAAAACTGTTCATCCAAACCATTTTTATTTTGCGTCAAATGTGATGTGATACTCTGCAAGGAGTGCTGCATTTCTTACCACAAAAAATATTATGCGTGTTGATTTCACCTATAGTACGGTTGATATGTTTAAGTGCCAGTGTCATATATTTAGGACAGGCTATTTTTTAAAAAAATTTATAAATTTTTGTATTTTCGTATTATTTTACTTCAATTAAAAACGTATCAAAAATCTTCTTATTTTTAAAAGTGGGGCTTTAATAGGATATATAAATTGTTCTTAGAAAAAATATTTGAATTGATATAGATTTGAAAGGTTAAATAAATTTTACTATGAATTAATTTTGAATTTCGTAAATGCTTATATATTAAATTATCTGTCAGCCATTAGTGAACTACTTCTAAGTAGTTGAGTAATACTGCTAAGTATACTTATGGCGTTTTCTTTTCTGGCAAAAATGTTACACGTTTTTCCCATTTCGCACCTTTTTTAATTTTTTTGTGTTCTTTTCTGAAAAAATATCAACACTGCTAAAGTGTAGTGTGTTCTTTTATATAAATGTTACACTATAAATTTAAAAAATGGTGCACCTTTCACACTCTGTATTTTTAGAGGGGGAGAATCGCACGATATAACAGCTGACATTTGTTTTGTTTATGATTGTGTATTTGTGTTAAGAAACAAAAAAAAAAATATACAAAATGGAAAATATTACTATTTTTTATGTGCTGAAAAAATTTTGGATGACTTGTTGGATTCATCTTCATCATCTGATGATGATGAAATATTTTATATGATTATTGAAAGAAATCTACAACCGCGAGTGAAAGGCTTTTAGAGAACGTAATTAATGAATACTCTGAAGTTGATGTACATATGTAAAATTTCATAGGACAATATATGTATGTATATAATTTTTATAGTTTAAAAAGAATTTGCGTATGAGTCGGGAAGGTGTCAGTGGTCTTTTTGAGAGATATTCATTGTCTTATTTCAAGCGATCTTACCAGGGAGCTATCTGCTTCTTCTTTTTTAACAAAAAGAAAAACAAAAATAGCTGTACATGAAAAAAAGTGTTACACTGTTGTAATTTTATGTTCTATTCTGACCATTAAAAATGCGACATCTTTAAAATGTAGGGTAAACATTATAAAAATGTACATAATAAAGGTGTGACATTTTATTTCAGAAAAGAAAACATCATTAGTGATTGAACATGTTTTTCCATTTTCTCTGTATAGTTGAAAAGTAGTTTAGTAAAGTCAATTTATAACTAAGTTTTTGTTGTGGTGAAAACATGTAAATGAAAAAAGAAATTTAAATTTTGAATTGATATACATATGGGCAATTTCGTGTCGATGTCTTCCGATTTGGATGAAATTTACACCAAGGTTAGTACTGTTGGATAGTAAGCTCGACATAAAGGGGTTTTTTAAAATGATTGTAACTTTCACCTATTGGTCCTAATAATGTAATGTAATGTAATGTAATTGCCCAAAGGTCTTTTTTTTTGTTTTTTGGTGTATGGATAGCATATGCTGAACGTGACACACCACGAAAATCAAGGGCAGTAACTTTTAAGTTGGCTAAAGCCAGTAAAGCGGAGTACAAGACCGTGACATTAGAACATGAATCAAATCATATAAAAGATTTACCATAGTCAAACTTGTTTGGTATCTTTTCATATTTGCATACTCACCACCAAAAATATGGGGGTGTTTAGAAATATTTAGTAAGAAATTGGCCTAATAAAAATAATTCAGCAGTTTGATGTTTCAACGAAAATTTGTATTTTTTTATTTGTATTCAGGTTTGTTTAAGAATTTCATAAAATAAAGAGTCACAACGCGACAAAGCGTCACTTCAAGCAAAATATGGTTTCCATCATCGACCTTCCCTAATTTTTAACTCTGGCCAAATAGATCATGTAATATCACCCCTTTATTATTAAGTGGATCATTCAAACGTTCATTTAAATGCAAATGTTTTTGAAAAGCAATTTAAGAGATTATTTTTTAGGTTCACAATAAATATTAATACAATTAGTTCTATTTATGTATTTTATTTAGAATTAAAACAAACTCTAACTGAATCACTCATTATTGCAAATTTTTGCCAATTTTCTAACATTGAAATATCTACTGAAATTCGTTATTAGTTTGTGGGAATTTCTAAAATGTTTAGATACAGTAATTTTACTTTCTACCTGTCAAATAAATTAAATCATTATTTTTCCTTAAAAAATCATTTACAGATATATCTGAAAGGACTGTATTATTTAAGTTAAGAAATGTACCTTGTAACAGCTTTGTACAAAAATCATTAAATTGTTTTGTGAACATAGCTTAGAAATTTGCATATGATTCCAAAGCAGTATTGATATCTTGGAAGTTATTAGTTCAACTGATCAAATATAAAAATGTTTATACATATACAAACAAAACTTTTCTCAACAAACTTCCAATAGTGTCTAGGAATAATTATTTTATTTACAATACAACTAAATTCTAAGTCTGTGTGTAAACAAGAATGCAGAAGGTTTTACACAACAAAATTACTTTGGTTAGTTGTAGAAAAAAATGTAGAAAAAAATATACGAGTAATATTGAGGAGTACTTTACATGTGAATATATTCATTTTATAAGGGCATATTCTGTAATGTAAAAGCATGTTCTGTAATAAATATGCAAACATGTTTAGACGTACATATTCATATAATATTATATGCAGTAGTAAGTGGTTGTAAAATGTTAAAGTCGTTGCATCTTTGTATATTAGACTGGCTCAAAATTTGCAACGTAAACGCATTTGGTTGGTTGGAATTTTAAGAATTGATATTCTTAAGCTACGGTCACACTTGGCACAAATTTCACGAGGTAACCTCTAAATAAAATATATTTCAACTCTTTTATTTATAAAAAAATAACTTTGTTTATTTAGGACAGGACACAACAAATATTTTGTTTTATTTTATTTGATGTTGTTTGATCTTTCAAAACTCTTGTAAGAGTCAAACAAATTTGAGCTAAAACAAGCGGTTACACTTTTTTGAGTAAATACTTGCCAAGTGTGATCGTACCTTTAGATACATAAGTGTAAATTTTGATAAAAGCTTCTAAATGATAGAAAATGCATGGACAATTAATTCTATTGATTTCAGGACAATGTTTTTGAGCAGCTCTACTATTTATGTTTGCGCGTGTGTTTTGTAAAACAAGTCATCTTATTTAAATAGAAAACACAGACATTTTTTCACATGTGCCCACACAAACGCTTATTAGGAGGACCCCAGAAAAAAATTGTTTTTCTACGCTCAACTACATTACATTACATTACATTACATTACATTACATTACATTACATTACATTACATTACATTACATTACATTACATTACATTACATTACATTACATTACATTACATTACATTACATTACATTACATTACATTACATTACATTACATTACATTACATTACATTACATTACATTACATTACATTACATTACATTACATTACATTACATTACATTACATTACATTACATTACATTACATTACATTACATTACATTACATTACATTACATTACATTACATTACATTACATTACATTACATTACATTACATTACATTACATTACATTACATTACATTACATTACATTACATTACATTACATTACATTACATTACATTACATTACATTACATTACATTACATTACATTACATTACATTACATTACATTACATTACATTACATTACATTACATTACATTACATTACATTACATTACATTACATTACATTACATTACATTACATTACATTACATTACATTACATTACATTACATTACATTACATTACATTACATTACATTACATTACATTACATTACATTACATTACATTACATTACATTACATTACATTACATTACATTACATTACATTACATTACATTACATTACATTACATTACATTACATTACATTACATTACATTACATTACATTACATTACATTACATTACATTACATTACATTACATTACATTACATTACATTACATTACATTACATTACATTACATTACATTACATTACATTACATTACATTACATTACATTACATTACATTACATTACATTACATTACATTACATTACATTACATTACATTACATTACATTACATTACATTACATTACATTACATTACATTACATTACATTGCATTACATTACATTACATTACATTACATTACATTACATTACATTACATTACATTACATTACATTACATTACATTACATTACATTACGGATGCATCTGGTTAGCCCGATTTGGTTTATTTTAAGTAATGGACAATGGGTAATTATTACATGTAACTATTTTCTTAAAACAACATCTCCAAATTATTCATCTTTATTAGGAAATTTTACGTCCAAATTATTTAAATTATGAACTTATGGCGTTTTCTTTTCTGACAAAAATGTCACACGTTTTTCCCATTTCGCACCTTTTTTAATTTTTTTGTGTTCTTTTCTGAAAAAATGTCAACACTGCTAAAGTGTAGTGTGTTCTTTTCTATAAATGTCACACTATAAATTTAAAAAATGGTGCACCTTTCACACTGTGTATTTTTAGAGGGGGAGAATCGCACGATAAAACAGCTGACATTTGTTTTGTTTATGAATGTGTATTTGTGTTAAGAAACAAAAAAAAAAATATACAAAATGGAAAATATTACTACTTTTTTATGTGCTGAAAAAATTTTGGATGACTTGTTGGATTCATCTTTATCATCTGATGATGATTAAATATTTTATATGATTATGGAAAGAAATCCACAACCGTGAGTGAAAGGCTTTGTAAAGAACGTAATTAATGAATACTCTGAAGTTGATGTATATCAATATCTCCTACTTCTTATATATGTAATGTATGTTTATATATATAATTTTTATAGTTTGAGAAGAATTTGCGTATTAGTCGGGAAGGTGCCATGGGTCTTTTTGATAAATATTCATTGTCTTATTTCAAGCGATCTTACCAGGGAGCTATCTGCTTTTTCTTTTTTACCAAAAAAATAACAAAAACAGCTGTACATGAAAATAAAGTGTTACACTGTTGTAAAATTATGTTCTATTCTGACCATTAAAAATGCGACATATTTAAAATGTGGGGTAAACATTATAAAAATGTACATAATAAAGGTGTAACATTTTATTTCAGAAAAGAAAACACCATAAGAGAAGTAAGGTTGTTTCAAAACTTGAAAATTAGCACATTTGTTTAAATGAAATAGGCTATATGCAATTTGTCTTAGCTTTTTTCTGGGGTAGTGCATCATCAACCTTCACTAATTTTGCATTCCAGATCGGACCACTCACTGCCAAGATCATGTGATAGCACAGCTCTGGTTACTTTTGAACTTATTGAACTATAGTGAAGTCAAAAGCCTTCTTCAATAAGCGAGCTACGATTTACCACTTGGAAGCTAACTCTACTCTGTAAAGTGTTGATTTAGTATTACTTTATGATTTCTAAAAAGAGTAGTTAGTGTTAGGAAACTGGTCATCTGTTTAATTTCCTAACACCAAATCTATGTAGACGCGACCGACATTTAAATGAAATTATTTGAAAAATGTAAATGTCAAAGTTGTTACTTTGGCGCACATGCAATTATATTTTAAATGTTTTATTTAGAACTAAAAAAGGTATAAATGAATCACCCATTGCCATCAAAATCATTGATAAATCGTATTAAATAAACTAAATTTTAACTTTATTCGGAAACATAGAACACTTTATTTATGGGCCATACTAACGCTCATATAGAAGTGTCTTTATACTAGTTGGTTTTTACCAATATTTCATGCTGTTTTTAATATTTTTTCTAGTTGTTAGTGTGATTTTAGTCTGCAGTAGTTGCTTCCATTATTGTTTCAGAGAGAGAGATAGAGCGAATATGCGGTAGTCCTTTAAATATGCATGAAAATATTTGCATGCATATATGAGTATGACTAAGCGGTTTTCTACACTTTATTGCTATTGTAATAATAAACATAGAGACATTAGACATTACAGCCGAGTCATGTAAGGAATATGGGTTGGTCTATTACATAGAAAATAAAAAGACAACCCGACCATTGCCTGTTCACAAGGATGACATTAGTCGTTTACATAAACTAAGTACTCGTAATATACATACATACATACATATATATGTGTAAACAAAACCAATGTTAACGAACGAGCGAACGAAAGAACGTACAAATAGTTGGTATTTAACACAATTTTATGAAAATGTTGGAATTTTGTGGTTTCAGTGTTAAACGTCTTTTTTCACATTTTTTCATTATTTTTTTTGGAAAAATAATAGAAATGCAATCACATGAGGCTGGTATGAGTTTTTCTTACTACATTAGGAAATTTAATAAAATTTTAGTAGCAATTCAGGAAATTTTTAAAACTGACATAAAAACATAAACATAAATCATAAAAACTTGGCAAACAATACTGCTACATACATTCAAGAAAACAACAACAATGTTAAAAATATATTTACGAACATCTGTTAAAAGTTAGAATACAAGAAAAAAAGTTTTAATTCTAAGCTTCAACAAACATTTGAAATAGCAACAAATCCTTT
Organism: Bellardia pandia; assembly: GCA_916048285.2. Taxonomy (NCBI): domain Eukaryota; kingdom Metazoa; phylum Arthropoda; class Insecta; order Diptera; family Calliphoridae; genus Bellardia; species Bellardia pandia. The sequence continues at coordinate 20,454,111 of OU696529.1, read as the reverse complement.
AAATATATTTCACATTGTTTTGTTTTTTGATTTCGATTCCGGAACTTGCTATATTTTTATTCAAAATGTATTTTTCAGAAATATATCAAATATTTTATAAAATAGGCGTTAATTTAGAATGATTATTATACCCTCTACCACCACAAGTGGTTAATGAAAGTATATCAGTATATATGTAGTATAACATTGAGAAATATTCACCTGAAATCCAACGAGGTCGATTATATGTCCGTTCCGCTATGTTCGCGTGTCTGTGTAAAACACTCTCACGTCTGAAATACGCAACCAAAATCAGCAAAGTTTACAGAACACGTTTATAATTTTTCTAAGCAGTTTGGTATTGAAAATCATTAAAATCGGTTCAGCCGAACCAGGGTTATGGACCAAAATATAATGGCCCATAATCATAGGCATAGAAAAAGCAAACTTTAAGTAAAAGTAGACTTTTAAAATACAAAAACATATAAATTTTGTTCTGAATTTAAAACAAAAGCATGCTTTTGCTTAAAGAATGCTTTTTCTATGACTATGATTATGGGCCGATATTTTTAAACAGATTTTTGCTATTTTTTTTTTTTTTGCAGATAATACCATGAAATTTTGTACACTTTATTTTTATGACAGAAGTAAAAACTGTGATAAAAAAATTAAGAATCGGTTTATGATTTCTTATAGCACCAATAAAAGTTTCTGCCTGAAATATACTTCAATGTTTTATAAATGCCTATAAAATTCCAATATTAATGCAAAATTCAACCCCATACAATGTCCACTTCCAAAAATTACTCAAATACTATCCAAAATTTTTCACAGATCATGTATATGTGTGTATATGAATGTGCATAAGTGTATTATATCTGAGGGGGATACTTTGAATGGGACAAGATAGTTATTGATGAAAAAATAAATACTTTTTGAAAAAATTTAAAATAACGGTTAATTTTTGGACAGACCTCGTATATGTAGGTACTTTGAATATAACTTCATTCATTAATTAAATTTTTAAAATCAAATTAAATTATATCTCTAAATAATATCTCTATAAAATAATTGATAACGATTTTAATTTTAATTAATTTAAAACCCTTCTTTTTTTACTTTCTGCAATGAAATTATTTATTTAGCAGACCTTTAATTACGCCTTCTATTAAGCATAATTTGGTAGACCTTCCAATTGCCCTACTCAAGTAGAACTTCCATCAGGAAAAAAATGTATAAAATTGAAAGGATTTTGCAATGCACCTGGAAGTTCTCTTTACAGCAACTTTTTCCCGCTGGAACTAAAAATTTTAAAAATATGTGCATGTACATAGAGTGCTTCGAAAAAAAAGTTGTGTCAGCCACCTCCTAGGATACCTTTAATCCGAGAGGGTGACTGACACAACTGTATGGAAGGCGAACCACTCTAATGCATAATATTTAGAATATTTAGATTGCTTGTTCCTTATTATTCCGCCCAGCGGAAAATATTACAGGTGCTCAATCATCTATATACAATTCCAATGCTGGGGTAGATATGGCGAAACTGGTGACATGCACGGAGCTCGAAACTGGGAAGAGTTGAATGTATCACCCCATGAAACTCGAAGCTGACTAGAGACTTGTCTAGCACCACGGGATCAGTTAGAAGCCCGGGGATTCGTCCCTTAACTGATAATAGCTGGCAGGTCCCTTTATGGATACACGTGGTTGCTGTGTTTTAAACCTCAAATCGCAGGAAGAAGATAGTTGGCTAAAAGACTGATGTTTGTGTTAATGGAAAATTTCAGTCCACCAAATTATCTTTAGGTGCTGTTGCCGAATCAACAGAGCCACTTATTAATAGTGGTGACAACTAGATATGTGCTCAGGAAAGGTATTGGAGTGGTGAAATTATTGGCATTTGTGCCGACAATCGGCCCTGGACAGGGTTATAAGAGCGGTTTTAGAATAAGAACACCAAGTGGTCATATCTTAATTGGTGATACTGCATGTAACACCCATGGACTCTGTTTTTTTCTTATTATGCGTATACATGTAAAATAAATAGTTTAGCAACTTGGAACTCTAAAATTTTTAATTAAATCAATATATTTCTTTTCAATTAATACCCCATACCGTATTCATTACTTAGAAGTAGTCAAATAAGAAGTAAAAGGAACACCCTAATCTACAAACGTATGTTATGTATGTAAATGTGGGTGTTTCTCTTAAATGACTTCTCAACAAAATTTTATTGATGCAGTTTAGCTGAAAGCAAAAATCATAATTGAAATAATTCTATCAAACATGACATTGTTTTGCTGTTGGTGCTGCTGCCACAATTGTTTCTGCCAATTTTGTTTTGTTGCACTATTCATACAATTTGTGTAGAAATGGGAAAATTCTAAACAAAAGCCGACTTTATTAGCAATCCATCAGAATCACATTACATACTTAAATAGATAGATAGTTCGTTTGAGTGTTTATAGCATGTATTAATTGCAAAAAACAATACATTCTTAAGAAATTAATTCCAAAGAGGGTACAAACTTCTTATGGTAGCTGTTGTTATTATTGTTCAAAAGGTTTTAGTTAGTAGAAAAAAATTAAATTGCCAATTCAAGTAAGATTCTTAAAAGTAGTTGATAACAAAGTAGTTTTTTACTTAAATATAAAGTTTTGTTAAACGGTGTTGTCGCAATAAGAAATAATATTAGAGCTTAACTTGGTTCAATTCCGTGCTTCACAATATATGTACTTTTGAATACTCGTTAGAATTACATAAGTGATGTAAATATCCTTTTCACCACCTGCGGTTTAAAGAAAAACTTTTATTACAGATATGTACATTTTAATACATTAAAACTAAAACAAGTAAGAAAGTAGCCGACCATATAATACCCTTCATCAGCTAAATGTGTAAAAACTGTTTTTCAGAGCAATTGGACCGATCATCAAAAAATTTTTAGCCTGTATGCCAGCTGGTACTAGAGATTTAACATTTGATGAAACAACATGTTTCCACGACGACTTGAATCACCTGCTTCGCTCTCTGAATCATGTTTATGAATCATGCTGTTTACATGACCAAAAAACTTGATTCGATTTGACAGTTGTTTTTAATAAACAAACAGAATAAAAAAAACAGAATTTACAATTTGTGGAAAATGATTTTTTTTTTTAATGGACAAAAAAAGTGAGTGGAAATTAGTTAGCTTATTTGAAAAAAAAAATACATTCGTACGTGTTTACTTTCTTTACTTCCAGCAACAAGAAAATAATTTGCTTTGTTTACAATAATATTAAATTTTTACAGCTAGTGCAGATAAACTTGCGATAAAAATTAGAGAAGAGTACAATTGTTCGTGCTTCGCAAGTTGATTCTATATGAATCTACTTGATTCGCTCTTAAAATTTTGTATGGTAAAGCAAGTTGTTTCGCACATGATTGGGGTGTGAAGCATGAATAGAGAGCGAAGCATGTACCGTGGAAACATAGTATAAGTGCCTTCAGAATCTGAAGGACAACTTGTGGAAGCGCAGAGAACCTGGGTATATCGGATTTTTATTTTTACCAGTATAACGATCAAATCGGGTATTGTGCAAACGTAATACATAACTGCCCACATTTAATCACACCGCCAACACAGTCGCTAGACCTTGATGTTATCGAAAATTTATCAGCATAAGGAAACACAAAATTTACTCCCCAATTGGGGTAAACTTTTATTTTAATATTAAAAAATGTATCAAGCAAATAAAATAATTTCCGCTAAGCTCCTAGATTTTTTTTACTAATCTCCCATCTCTGTAATTTTGAGTGTTATAAAACGCCTCATTCACTTTGATCTTTGTCGGCTAATTTAATTCTTCTTTAACAATCTAGGTGGTCGGTTCGTTTTATTTCGTAGGGATTTTATAGTGGTAAAAAATTATATTGTGAAGTGAAGTTTAATATATAATAGTGAATGCATATTTATAATAAAATAAATGTTATAAAATATATAAAATAATTTACATAAAAATTTATTAAAAAAAATAAAATTAAATGCTAAAAGTTAATAAGCAAATCATCAAAAAGTAATGCGTAATAAAGAACTGCATTTGTTGTTGTTTTTAGTTCTCAACAAGAGATTTGCATATTAAGAGAAGTTTAATGAGAAAATAAATGCATAAAAACGAGTAAAAGCAAGTGTTTGTTGTTATTGTTTGCTTTGTAAGCTCTAGTTGTTTTTTAAGTGCCAAAGTTCTAAAGAGAAAGTAAATTTAATTTTTCGTTACCTTTGTTTGGTAATTCGTTTTATTCTTTTTAAGCATACAAAGTTTTACGCCATTTTCTTAGTGTTAAAAAGTAATACAACAAAGAAATTAAAATTAAAAATTATAATCTATACAAGAGTATAAAAAATGATAAAAATTAAATTAATAAAATTGTATTTAGAAGTATGTTAATAAATATGTTGCGATGGTTATAAAATTTCTTATAATGAGGAGTTTTTAAGGAGTGGTCAATTTTGGTTTAGAAGGCTAGTCCTCCAAAGATTAACCATCTTTAATGCTAATAGAAATGGCTGATTTTGTATTTTTTAAATATTATGAGAAATTCATGAGGTATCACCAGTTTTTTATGGGCGCTGCTACAGAAGTTAAGACCAACATATAATTTCCAATTGGCAGGTTTCGTTTTGTTTCTAATTAATGAAATGAGACCATAGCAATACCTTTTTATAAATAAACAAGGAGTAAAAAAGAAAATTGTAAAATGAGAAATGTCAATCTAAAAGCAAATCAGTAAATTTATCACTCGTGTAATAATGAAATGTGTTACTTTGGTTGTTATTGTTAATTAAAGTAAAATAAATTCAAATATTGTGTTATAAAAAAAATAATAAATTATTGTATGAAAAAAAGATCTGTTATCGGTGCGCGCGTTTTTAAGTACATAATATATGTAGGTTCTACTTGGGATATATCAAATATAATATATATAACATTTAAGGTATTTAAGGTATTTAACTTATTTTGCTATTACATGATTAAATTTGTATATGGGCATTTCCACAGTAAGGTCCACCTGGATTAAAAATTAAAGTTTATCATTAAAATTAAAAAAAAAAACTGTTGCAAATATTTTTTTTAGAAAATATAAAATTATGTTTTATAATACAATGTACTTGCAACCAATCCTAATAGTTATCTTGTGAAAATATGCGTTTTTCTCTTCTTTTAAAAAGATTTCCTCTGTAATAGTTTTAGTTAAATAATCAATTATTTGATTAACAGTAAATTGTTTAATTGAGTTTTATACATGTTCCAATGTCTCGTTCGTGGAAGTAATACATATTTTGCTTATTATTAATTCAAGATCGTACAACTCAAACTGGCTGACAAATTCAAATAAAATCAAATCTAAGTTAAGCTGCAACATGTTATTCCATGTAATCATACTACATAAACACATTATTTTGAAATTATGTCGCGTTCGCAATTCTAGATAAAACCATTAATAAAACCTGTACCCAAAGAAAACAAAAACAAATTATGAAAAATTAAACGATTTTTTATAATATACAAAATATAGCGGTGAAGTAGCAGGGAGACTCATTCAATTTGTCTGATAGAAAGAAAAATTATGCTGAGAAAAATAGAAGTTTTGGGGTAGAAGTTTGTGCAAGTAAATAATAAAGAAGACAGAAATTGCATTACTAATGGTTTTGTTTTAAAGAGTTGAAATTATTGCAGCACCTAAATGAAAAATATTTACGCAGCTTTTGTTGAAATTACTTGAACTAATCCTCAATATAAATGTATGCAAAATGTGGCGTGCTAAATCATACTACCAAATTATAAGCCATATTAATCTAACTTAGTTTAAAAAGAATCTTGATACAATCGAAGATTGTATGTTGTCATTAATTAAAAAAAAAACACAAAAGGTTTTAATTCAATTATTTTTTTAACAATATTGATTGAAAATACTCTTATAAGTAGTTTTAGATATTTAACTTTAGCAAAAGTACAATATACTATATTGCTTTATCTTTAGAATGCTACTCGAATTCTATATAGCAATGTTGCTGCTTGTATACCATTTTTAATCATGAAAATAATATTAATATAATTGAACATAGTTGGCTTCTGAATAATATTCACAAAAACATAGGGTTGTTAGATTAAAATATTAATTTAAATAATAAAATGAGTAAAGTAAATTAAATTAAAGTATGGATTGATACAATCCCCTAATTCCCTTTCAATACGCAGATTTTTCCATTTCTTTAAATGAAGTCGAAACTTATAATGTCACGTTTTTGCAATCATGTTTATTGCTAATATAATGCAAATAACAAAATGCCTAAACCTAATTTGCTAGCAAAATGATATTAAAAAATGTCGAACAAATAAACAATAAAAGCATTAATCCTAACTGGCAATTAGTTGCTTAATCTAGTCTTGCAAAAAATCTCAAGAAAGATTTTGTAAAACACGTTATTCTACTTTATTAAGAAAAATGTTTTAGAAACAGATTTTTACATTTTGGTAAATTCAGTGTAAAACGAATTCTATTTTTTATCGCGTTGCTATGGCTGCCACTATGTTGGTATTTACAAAAAATAGAAACAAAAACTTTGTTTAGGATTTTTTTACATTTTTCACTTCAAAGTATAAATTTCGCGTTCTTGGCCGTGGAAATGTCTATAATATGAATTTATACGAAATTAATATTAGTATCGGTATAAGAAAAATCGATATAAAGAATACTTTCAAAATTCCTATTACAAAAAACTTTTAATTTTTTAGTTTTTTTTTACTTTTTGCATATTTTCCAAATGTTACTGTTTTGCGTAATCTAATTTGTTTCTTTCTTTATTTTCAGCAATTTGGTAAGTCATTTTTTTTTTATTGTTACCTATTAACTTAAATATTTTGTTGCTACAACTATTTTCGGGTAATTTAAAACTTTTTGTTGATGTTATTTTTTTTTTTTTTTTGTACCACATCTCCATTCATTTTTGTACTCCTTATTTAAATTTGTCATTTAAGACAGATTATAATGTTGGGCAACATGTTTTGAATATTTAATTTAACTTTACTACTTGTATACTCTTCATATAATAACGATTAGTAGATATTGTACAGCAAGTCAAGATAAAAGAATTTATAAATGAACTTTATTTCTTTCATATTTTTAGTTTTCTATGTGCGTTTTAAAATATTTTGAATTGAATAAGAGATTTTGAGGACACGTTTAGTTATTTTTTTTTTTTATTTCATTAATTTTTTGTTCTTTTCAATTTAAGCTATAGGAGGATTAAATTTATTTATGGAGCATTTACCTTTAAATTAAAAAGGAGGAAACGAGTTTCGTTGAATGAATGAAAAATAAATGAAAATATATTTTTATACTGTAGTTTGTATGGCTTCAGATTATATTTTATGCAGAACCAAGTGTAATAATTGTTGGTTATAAATATGTAACTTTTAAGGTTACAGAATTGCACGACTTGTTTAAAAACCCGTATCACCGTATACACCGCCTGATTACAGTTTTCAGCAGAGTAGTGTGGCCGATTGTTTGTGACTAAGGCTTTCAATATATAGAAATACCAATCGGATCCATGTTGTAACTTGGTAAAACAAGACGTAAAAATCATTAATTTATTTTATAATAAATAGCTTAGATAAACTTTTTAACCCTAAAACAATTTGAAATGGGGTTTTTTCAATTTCTCCTATTCATCTGAAATTTTCTATCATGATTTACATAATTACATATATTGCTTTAAATACCAATTTTCAATTTAATTACGAATTTAGCTTTTAAGTGCTCTTATCTCTCAATTTACTATTTTAAATATTTAATGATATGTTTACATCAACGCAAACGTAAATATCTACACGCAAAGAAAAATATAGTTGTTGTTTATTTTTTCTTAACAATATTATGTTGTCAAGAATTATTTATATAATTGCGACATCCAAATATATTAAAGTAACAATTCATATGATTGTAGAATTCATATATATGATAGTAGTATTGTTAATTATAAATATGTTTGTAGCCATAATGTTTATGATGAATTTTTAAGTTGATCTTTGATAATGATATGTAAAAACATCGGTGTAATCTTTTATCACATAAATGATTATCACAAATATATACAGTGATGGTCATATAATTATTACATTCATCAGAACAGTAACTTTATCAATTTATTTTCCATTTCTATAACAAAAAAATTTATTTCGCTGCTTAATTCTAAGCCTGACTGTTTTTATTTGCGTCCTCCAAAACGTCCAAATCTTAAAATAAAAAATAAAGAAAATCGTTAATGGGGCTGGACAAATAATTAAAACTATTATTTCTAATAATTTTCCAATTAACGTCAAATCATTATAAATTTAACTTTAATATTTTTTCGGATAGATCTTATTTGTTATTAGATAAAGACATCTCTTCTTTCTTTGGCATTCTTTCGACCGAATGGCTGCAACGTGAAATTGTTATAGCTTCAATATTTTCCCAAATTTTTGCTCCAAACTTTACTCAACTTCGTGCCCCATGTATTTAATTGCATTGAACTTAGGAAACTGTGCTGGCCATTTTAAAACATGTATGCCACAAAATTTTCATGTTCTCATTAGATAATCAAGTTTTCTTTAATGCAGTGCCTCTTGAAGGAGAAGTCACGGTCAAGTCTTGTAGGATTTTTGCAGATTTCCTTTTTCCAGATGATCTCAGTTCATTGGTCATTATCAGCACTGCTCATAAGTTCCTTAGCTTTTCACTTCTTTGGCGAAAACAAGATTCAGAAAAGTTTTTTTCAGGCCTTCTAGTCTGCGATATATCGCGAGATGTACTTGCCCCAATATGAAGAATATAATCTGAAAAGTTGAGATTTTTTGACAACCATTTAGAATTTTGTTGCCAAATACGGCTATTTATTCGAGCAGCATGTTCCCATCTTGACCGAAAATTAAAAGAAAGAAAGTCTTTTCCAATTATACTGCAAATGTGATTATATACGGCATCATTTTTGTCTTCTTTCTTGCTGGTGAGCCAAACATCAAAGAGGGCATTTCGTGGAACTGCCATGTTTTTTTTTTTTTGCGAAAAATCAAAATATCGCAAAAAGAAGCAAAGACTTTTTGTTGAATCTGAAACTAGATCAAGTTTTGATTGCTTTACCCATACCTAACAATGTAAAACTTCTTAGTTTTGCTTTTACAGTTTTGGTGAACGATTTGAAAATATGTTATTATACAGTGTAAAATATTTAAATTATACTATATATCTACCCTGCAAAACTTATTACCGCAAAATAACACAATCTTTTACAAAATAAATTGATGATAGACAGAATAACTGAGGAATAACAAGCGTAAGACATAAAACAGTAAATTATTGTGGGAAAACTGGCATTAAAATTGCAAACGAACCATTAAAAATGTTAAATTGGATGATATTGGAATAATGTTTTAATTATAGGGCCACCCCTGTATATGTATAGAAACGAAACAGTATACGGTGTATGTAAGGGAAAGGCACAGAGACTGTATACTATGGACCAGAAAAGTAACCAAAGTGTAATTCGTGAATTTAGATTTTTAATTTTGTTCTCTTAAGTTAAGTATATATAAATAAATGTCTATAAATATTATAACGTAGATTATTGTCTTAATTTTAAAGAGAAAGAGAGAGAGAGAGAGAAAGATGGGGAGTAGTCAAACACTACATAACCATAATAACTATAATCATATTGCTATAATCATGTGAATCGTAACCGTAACAGATCATTGTTGCCACAATCATATAAACAATTATAGGTACAGTGGCCAGCAATAAAGAACATTTACAACTATACATATATATTTTCTTTGCGTGCAGTACTCTATACATTGTTTTTCCCCCAGTAATTAACGACAGCTTTAGATACTTATTAGCCGCAGTGAGTAATTCAGCTGATATAAATGTTTTCTACACTGTGTTGTATTGTGACCCGTAATGTCGCGTCTTGTAATTAAGTTGTACTTAAATGGATATTAGAGTTGCTAAAATATAACACTATTTAACAATAATCACTTGTATACTATAAAATTTTCATTAAAAAAAAACAAAAACGCACACAAATTAACACATAGCCACCGCAAATGTTAAAATTCCTGTAATTAAACTTTTACTCCGTACAATTAAAATGGTGCTTTTTCTACAAAGAACAAAATATATACAGTATTTATTTTCTTACAGGAAATTAATGTTAGCGTAATGAAATGCGCGATAATAAAAGTGCTCAAAATCTTCAGCATACAAATTAATGCTTTTTGAACGTACAACTTTTTAATGACACATTTACAACTTATTACCATCCAAGAAAGATAAAAATGTAACATTTTTACATGATCAGATATTTCTGTTTTAGTATTTTGCTTTTTTATTTTTTTCTTATATCTTTGCAAGACAGATTAAGAGAAATTACTACGATAGCAAAATATAACTTTAAAATCATGTCAAAAAATGGTGACAGAAAGAAAAAGTAGTTGTTCACTGCATGACTTATTTGCTAAATTGATTAACAGCATTTTCTAAATTTTGTTTGATTTTAATGTTTAATATCTCGCCCCATTCAAATGCTAGAAATTACCATTTATTTTCAGTTATAAAAAATAAATAATTTAATATTTCCTATTATTGTTTATTTGACCTTTTTTAATTTTTTTTTTAATAAGATTTTAGTAATTATTTAAGCTTTAGGTCTTTTCGCTACTCTTTGTTTAGCGCAATATTGAAATAAAATTTAAATTTTTTTATAAAAAAGACCTAAAGCTTTAATAATTACTAAACTCTTAATAAATAATTCAAAATAACTATTATAAAATGATTTTTGTTTATGACTTTTACAAATATTTGTTTGTTTTCAGTACCAGCAGCTTTACAAGTAAAGGCTCTAGACATTTCTAAAGCATTCCACTGGAAAAAATTAAAACAATTTGTATCTTAAGAATAAATATTTTTTTTAGTTTATTTAACAAATTGATGTCATACACAGGGCTGCCAGATGAATTTCGGAAAAATCGTCAAAATCTAGATATTTCGAACTTGTAAAATTGTCAAAAAAAAAAATAGGAAAAATAAAAAGTCACTATTTCAAATAGTATTTATAAATTTGTATTTAAAAGAAATCATAAAAATTCAAGTTTATATAGTCTCTTGTGCAATACATATCAAAATACACAAATTTTAACTTTTCAAATAATAAGTCCCAAAAGATAATATTTTTATAGAGAAGAGAAAAGAGAACAAAAGAGGTTCAAACTTGACGGTACTAGTGAATTTTACCAATTAATTTTTATTATGATTTGGAATTATTATACTTAAACTTAACATTTGTCAGTAATTAAGAAAGCAATACTAATACTTAGTTTTGGGTTTGAAATACGTTCTTCTTAATATTTTTGATATTAAATGAGAAAAATAGTTGTTGTCTCAAAAAAAGAGAGAATTTGGTAACAAAAACATTAATAAAAGAAACGATAAAAAATTTTAATTATTCAGAAAATCGTCACTTTCAATGAAAAAATCTTCAAATCGTAACTTTGCTATTTTTAAAACAAACAATTATCAAATCTGGCAGCTATGCTCAAACAGTGTTAAACTTTTTTTAATTGGTAGTTTAGCTTTCAAGAATGAAGTTATGCTTATTATTTTTAAAGCAACCATTACCCACCTTAAAATAAACCGCTCGACACAGAATCACTTTCTGGCTGGCTGTCCTTGTAATGCTTGTGCTTGTGTAAAAATGTCCTCCCAAAATATAGTTTTGTTTTGAAACCATAGTACATTCGAGGGTGTTATCAATACTTTACCAATACTGATTGTTATGGTGGTGGAAATAACATTTCTCGATTTATATCGAGCTTTAGAGATGTTTTGTTGTAGACAAAATATCTTTAAATAATTCAATATTAATTTAGGAATACCGCATTCGATTTATTCATTATTTGTCTAAACGACATTGTACGTCAAACATTCATTCCCATCTTTGCATTTGCAGATGAAAGCTACATTTGCCAATTATATTCATTCAATACCGAGCATTTTGGAGATTTGGATTGAGGTCTGGCGACTGCGGAGGATGCGCTAAAGTTTTCGGACAATGATTCAGCATTCCACTTCCGAACGGAATTATATTCTGTGGCATGGCCAATAAAACGAGCTTAAAATAGGCTGTGAATATCTTTTTGGAAATTCAAACGTTTGGTTGGGCGCCTTTCTTGGCACTTTACCATGTAGGAAATTTTGATGCAGATATTTTCTAATCGTACAGAAGTTTCCGTAACATTTTCAACTATTTATAGAGCACTAGATGAGAGCTTTTATTTATTAGCTCTGAAAACTCTGAAACTTGCAATATAATTTTCTAATATAATATTATTTATATTAACAAAATTTTATTTAACAATATTTGGTGTTGACTTTATATTGACGCTCACGGCATGTGTGCTTTTAGAACAGATTTCTTAAAAAAAAGTAGCTAATTAATTTATAGTGAGTTAATCTCTTTGGCTGAAAAGGCATTCCATTTAATAAACATAACCCAAAAGAGCAAATAGTTTCTTCCTATTGCTCTCCTCCTCTTGATCCACTTATTTCATTTAAATTAAAATCAACATACATTTTGTTGCTTTTGCAGAAATACTTTACCAAATCAAGTTATTTATTCTTTTATGCCTTTGAGTTTTTCTTTTTTATAGTATGTAAGAAAAACAAAAAACGAAACAAGGATGCTCTTTATGATGCAAGTGCTAAAGTTGAAGCTACCTTTTATTTTGTTGCTTTTTTTATATAATTTTCTTTATAATACTTAATGTTTCAAAAGGAAACAAATTAATTTGCCAGAGAATAGCTTTAATGCATTTGTTTTAAATTTATGGCAAGTGGAAAATCTATTCAGTTTAAATATGATAGAGCTGTAATCATAAAATGTCTAGACTCCATCGTATTATGCATGTACTTCAACCATGCTAAGATCATATTACCCAATATGTTTTTACTTAACCATGTTAGGCTAGAACTGAAATCATAATTGGGCGTTGCTAACGTAAATTTAAAATGAGCCTTTTGAAAATTACTGCACCTTTTAATTTAAGTTTTCTACTTTTACATAAATATCTAAATAATAATCTTTCTCCTATAATTCGTTGCTATTGTTTCTATAATTGCTACAACTTCTAAATTGAAAATAAACCTATTCCAAAGCTATTAAATATGAATGAAAATAATGCTTAGCTGAAAATCATTTAATATGTTGTTTATTTGCGCAAATTGAATGGAATTTTTTGATATTGTATTATTACAAATTTGATTTCTTTTATTTTCTATTGTTTGTCAAGTGTGAAATGTTTTTAGTACGCTTAAAGAATCTTGATCATCCAAAGAACAAGACATATCCATAAGTGCAAACAGTTTTTTTATACCCCTTAGTAGCTTTGTATAGTTGTAGTTATTTGCTTTAAAGATTTTTCTTAATAAATAACCAAACAAAATTATTGAACAGCTGATAGGTTTGTAGCATTGCCAATGTAAAATAAGTGTAGCTTTATGTAAATTTTTATTGTAAATTTCACTATCAACATTTACAATAGCAACATTAATATTGCGTGATTAATGTTTGACAGTATTGTAACAATGTAATCAGAGCTCCCAGAAGTCAGATTTTACCTTATTTTTTAAGATTTTTTTCCCAAAAAAATATTTTAAGATTTTTTTCCCAAAAAAATATTTTAAGATTTTTTTCCCAAAAAAAAAGATTTTTTGTTTTGTCTAGACGAAGGTTAGGTTCAATCAAAAAAATCTTCTTTGTTGCTATGTGAAAAATTGTAAACTAATCGATCTCAAAAAATGTACAATTTAGTATAAGAAAATGAGTTTTTGTTGTTATTTTTTGGGTTAGTGTTAAATAAAATATGATTTTTTTATTTATAATAAAAAAAACTACTTATTTCCAAAAAAAGGACTTTTTCCTCATTGCCTAATTACGCCAATGAAAGTGTTATAGCCTGTTTATAGATCACGAAAGATAAGCGAACGTTAGATAAGACTTAAGACACAAACTTTTTATCGTATCTATTTTTACTCAATCAAGTTTGTTTATTCCACAATCAAGTTTGTGTCTTAAGTCTTATCTAACGTTCGCTTATTTTTCGTGATCTATAAACAGGCTATTAGTTTTTTTATTATAATTTATCAAACCAAAAAAAATTATTAACTATAATTTTATAATCCTATCAATTTATAATTAGCACTTTTGCCTAATTAACACAATTACTTTATTAACAATAAAATGTTAATTGGAACTATTTAATAACCAGTTTACATCATTTTAATTAAATAATTATCTTGGCAAGAATTATCAAAACACATTTTCAAACTTGCAGTAATCGTACAACAATGTTTAGCTAACGTAAACGGAAGTTGGTGTAAACAAGAATTGTGTATGTTTAAAAATTTAAATTCCAACATAATTTTAGATTTGACTGTCTGTTAAATATTACTGGTATTGTGTCCTGTGTCAGCATTTCCTTCACATACAAACTAAACATACACCAGAGAAAATATGAACACAAACTCGTACGTGTATAATTTGACAACATAAGGTGTCAAAAGCGTTAGTCCTTATGTGCACAAATCGTACACAAACGATGTCAATTTTGTAACAAGATACACATGAAAAGGGAAAGTTATATAAAATTTGGAATATGTATTAAATAAACATAGTTTTTTAATGAACCTAGCAATGGCACTGATATCGTCTCATCATCAACACCAAACAATAAATGTGTATAAACATACGTATAGTTACGTTTCTAAAATTTCAAATGAACATTACCTCATTTTTCTTTCAAGCAAAGAGTTTTTCTCTAAATTCTACCCACAGCCCAATGGCGGCACAGCTTCTTTTATATCCTCTTTTTTTAAATATTGCAAGCTCTTAAATGTTACTTGAATTTCTATAAAAACAAACAAAAACTTATTGCTTCCTACTGCTATATTTAATAAAGAGATTTAATTATATTTTAAGTGTTTTCAGACATTTTGTTAGTGGAATGTCGTCACTGGATTCGACGAACTTTGTATTTGTCTTTGTTGCACTGCCTAATCTTGGTCTTTATACCAATTATTTTCTTAATTGTTTTCCATTTTGTTTGCATTAAGAAATAAGCACGTTTATAATCTAAATCACCAAACGCACAATTATGACTACCACCAAGTCGAGTAAAATATTTCTTTGCAAGGCTTTGACAATATTTATTTAATCATTCATGCATATTACAAAACACTTTAGCTTACAACAGTTACGGCTGCGCACACTGTGGCCGTGTAGTGTATTTAATGGCCATAAATCAAGGAGGTTGCGTAGCTTCATGAAATTTTGCACAATTTCAAGAAAATTTCAATCGTGTAAATCTAGCTTAAGACATTACCACGATGTCTAAACGGTAATCAGCTTAGCTTAAAGAATTGCTTCGTGTAAATTGGGACACAGAAATTAAAAAATACTATAATTTACAAAAAACTACAAAACACAGCTTTCATGAAAAAAGTTCAGGAAAACAGTTTAATTAAAACAAGTCTAGTTAACCAAATAAATATAAAGACAAATTAAAAAAAAAAACATATACAATAGTGCAAACAGTATTATAATAACAATTTATGCTAAATTAAACATAACAATTAAAAATATCAAACATAAATATTTTGCGAATTAAAGGTTTATATACAAATATGTATGTAAGTCTTTTGTGAAACGGAAACAAAATCAAAACTTAACAAAAAAAAAAAGTAATGAAATATGAGCACATTAATAGTTGACTTTTTGATATATTTTCATTATTAAGCGTAGACAAAAGGAACATCTATCCCTTGAATTCAAACACGAACTTATGTACAATTATCATGCTTCATTTGAAGAGTAAATTATTGACAAGCTCCTAAGTTTAAGATATTGTTGTTACGATAAAAAAAAATAAAGAAATAGAAATTATTTAAGGTACGGTCACACTAGGCAAATATTTGCCGAAATATACGTAACCACTAAATAAAATTGTAAAATATAAAATATATATTTGAACTCATTTATTTATTTAAAAAACCTTTTCTTGCAAAACTCTTGTAAGAGTAAACAACGTCAAACAAATTTGTGCTGAAACTAGTGTTTAAGCTTTTTTGAGTAAATATTTGCAAAGTGTGACCGTACTCGTGCCTTAAGTAAAAATAAAGCAAATACAGTCTACTAACTAGTCTTTAAATATAAATACATAACAAAATAAAAATCTGTTGTTCAAGACTGAACAATAGAATTTTTTAAAAGCATTTAAATTTAAGTACATATATGTAATTCATCTGAGCCGGCTAATTTTTTCTTTAGCACAATCGTTAAAATAGGCGTTAATGTTCAAAAATTTACCACTTCATGTACATATGTACAATGTTTAAACATATGTACATATACATACATTGTTTATATGTGTATGTATATTTATGAAAAAAGAAAATTGTTGTTTTGTATTGTTTTTTTAGGCTTTTGTAATACAAATGTTTACAAAGTGATTTATTTGTGAGTATGACTGTAAAGTATGTGCGTGTGTTTTCTGTATGAGTTTATAAGTATATAAAAGAGTTGTTTTCTTTTTCTATTTGTTAATTCATACGAATATTATTTCAATATGTACAAATATGGCCGATAGTTCGTGGGTCTAAAGTCTCAGTTGCTTAAATATAAATATTTGGGAATTGGCAATATTTTCGAGAAATCTAAATAAAGTTCACTGTTCACATAAAATCTGGCCGAACTACATAGATATGTTTTTTTTTTTTTGAAAACCTAGTAGCAACAATTTCTTTTTTTTTCAGTGATAAACTATTTCTTTTATTTATAACGTATTTCTTTCAATATTTCCTACAATAATGATGCTACAGTTTAGGAATATAAAATTTGTTAATAAATTTATAAAATGAGAATTATTCATCTTGCGAGTATTAATAAACAAATTTTAAAAAATTTTAATCGAAGTTACCTTCAAGTTAAATATACAATTTATTTGAAAATAAATTGTATACACTACATTTATTTTTGAATATTTCTGTTAGATGTTCTACATAGCTTTCCGTTGGAAAGCATAATGCAAAATCATACAAAAATATTCAAAGAGACACTAGCAAAATGTAATGCATTTTCTGGCCTGCTAAAGCCGTCATCAGCATTCTTTGTGTCTAATAGTGTTTTATTTTCAAACTCTGTATATTTAACATTTTTTATAAATTAAAAAAAAAATTAAAATTAATAAATTTATAAAATATTTGAAATTAATTATTTTTTGATAAAGATAATTTTAGTTTAATTCTATCAAATAATTTAACGTAACATTATTTAATTACCTAGAGCATATTTTGAAATTGTATATGATTAGGTGAGAAACAAAACTCGTTGGTTCCATGTTAACAAAATTTTGGTAACAAGCTAAAAACTTGCTACAGCTTAGTAAATGAGCCAAATAAGTTGAAAGCTACTAATTCTTAAATGTTAGGATATTTTTTATTAAAACCTTAAAATTTATAAAATCAATACTCCTTAACTAAAGAAAAATTAAGTTTTAAAGTTTGTAACGAACAAGTTTTGCTAGAAATTTTCGAAACAAACGAGTTTTGCAACCTACAATAACCCACCAGTAAAATAAATTATTTAGCTTCAGTATATTTTAAAATTAAATTATTAAAACTAAAGAAACTAGTAAAAAATTTAAATACAATACATATATGAATTTTTAAACAGACATATAAAGTATTTCATCTTCAGTATACTCCTCGTTGTTTTTGTTTTCACGTCATTATCCAATGCTGGTCGTTGTCCAAAATCGAAACATAAAATTTTAAGGTTTTGTTTTGTCTCCAATTTTCCCCAAAATAATTGGATAAAAGGGCTGCAACATCTTTTTTCTGTTCAGGCTTAATCGCCACATTTATGGGAGTAGTTTTGGTATAATATCTTTGATTTTCTTTGCTCGCCTCCAGAATGGTTCAGGGTCGCAAGAATTCATTCATAATTATTTTCGCCTTGTAAAGTTATCTGACCATTTTAATGGTTTTTGTATTTCTAACAAATCACATTAATGATCTTAAATAATTGCAAGTAATAATCTTAACAATAGAATAATAGAAGGAAAAAGTAATACATAAAAATATTTGGAATTTCAACACACACGATGATGGTGCTTTGGCTCCCTTCAAACAGGGAACCAACGAGTTTTTGATTGTTACTTGAAACGAAACAGTTTTGCTATGAACTGCAATTTTAGGATATAAAAAAATATAAGAAAGGATATGAATTGATACAATCAGTATATTTATCCTTATAAAGTAGCAAAAGAACTATCAGCATCAGTATCTCATTTTTTAAATTTTTGAAACGAACGAGTTTTGGAACTCACATGCTCATATAATAATAAAATAATAATAATCAGAATTAGAATGATCCCAGATTTAACTGTAGATTTCAATAAATTAATCATGTAAATTAAAAATTTGTATTTTCATTATTTTAAAAATTTCTTTAATGTATTTTAGAAGTAAAGGACATTATAGTTCTTGCGGAAACGGTACACCAACTTAAATGATAATTGACCACACAACAGAAAATTTCGAATCCGTTTTTTGTTTTCAGTTCAGAAAGTACATTGCCCCAAAAAGAAACACCGGATTCATTTCTACTCGTATGTAAATATGTTTATATTTGTTTTTGGTAAATAAGGTTATTCTACAAAAATTTTATCGTATATTTAACACTTTGACATGTATGACTGTACGTGTGTTTGTGCATTTGTTTATACTTATATAGTCAGTCAAAAGGATTTGGCTGGAAACCATAAACCATGAATTTCCATTGTATTTTACATTTTGCTAAAACGTACACATTGACAGAATACAAAAAAAAAAATATGATATACAAAACAAATGTTACACTTTGATGCACAAGGCTGACGAAATACGTTCTGGGATTATGGAAAATCAATATAAAATTCGCTTTCGTTACGGCTTATATTGTATGATAGGCTGAAAGAAATG
Source organism: Bellardia pandia (assembly GCA_916048285.2). NCBI lineage: Eukaryota > Metazoa > Arthropoda > Insecta > Diptera > Calliphoridae > Bellardia > Bellardia pandia. The sequence continues at coordinate 20,435,030 of OU696529.1, read as the reverse complement.
ATAATAAATTCCGACTATTTTTTGCTTATTTTTTTTTAAGTAAATTCGTACTGTAGATTTAAGTGTTTTGTTTGGGTTTAAACTTGTTAAAGTATTATAAATATAAAACAAATTATTCGAATTATGTATTTGTTATTCCAGAAAGGTAATTTTTAATTTTTCGACAGCTTCTTTGGAAGGTATCAATTGTATGCCTTTCGACATTGACATGTTTGTGTCTTAGCTTTTTAACATGACAAACAATTCAACACTTGCTAGTCTTTAATGTATAGTCGTTAGCTAATAGGATTTGCTTTGAGTTACAACATCCTTGTGTTCTAAAATTAAGCTGGAGTAACGAAAATGAAAAATTATCTTAAAAAATATGTAAGTCTTTTTATATAAATTTCATTCAAAAACAAAATAATGCTATAAATTATTGTTTTATTATTTATGGTGTCCCACTTTTAAGACTTTTATTGTTCTTGCCTTCCAAACATCATGACAAAGTAAATGACATTATGTGATTTAGCACAGCATTTGATTTTGCTTCATATTGCTACCAAATAGATTTATGGTAAATCATCACTCTGCAACGTTACAATCAGTTCCGTGCAAAAGCATTAGATAAAGATAGTGCAAGGCAAAGTATTTAAGGCTGTATTCAAGACTAAGAAACTAGTAAAGTTAAAATAAATACTTTAGTAATTCTACTCCTTAATTTCGGCATTAAATAATGACAGTGAAATAACAACTTCCTGGCAATTAGCACAGCAACTATGTTTTATGCAAGGTGTCTTATAAAACCAAGCAAGAAAGTATAGTCGGTCAAGCCCGATCTTCGCAAAATTTTTAAATTTGATTTGGCTTCATTTACTTCTTATTTGTGGTGCAATTTGTTTCGATAATTGCATTATTCAAGCATTTATGATCGTTAAACACATATTTCGGGAGGGCATTTGTATGGGGGTCAGAAACGATTTCCACCAGTTTCAATAACATCCGTCTTTGGCCGAAAAAATATCATGTACCAAATGTTATCGAAATATCTTTAAAATTGAGGCCTGTACTCTGCGCACAAGCTTTACATTGACAGCCAGCCAGACGGACGGACGATTGGTATACTTTAAGGTAGATAGGTGTTGGACCAATATTTTTGAGCCTTACAAACATCCGCACAAATCAAATATACGCTCCCCACTATGGTGGTTTAGGGTATAATAAACTGGAAAACTGAGACTGGTCCACTGGAGACTCTAATATTTTCAAATAACTTTTAAATCATTTCAGTAATTTTAGAATGTAGAAAAAAAAACTATTTCGTTAGTCTTCTTTTGTAACATTGTTTCCTATACTCTTCATCATTCTCACATTTACACTGATGTAAATGTGTGTAAATGCGAGTCTGCATGTGTGTTTATGACACATTTACTGCTTAAAATTGTTATAATGTGTGGATGTAATTTCAAAGTTCAACGTAGTTGTTGTAACTCGCTTCTTGAATCTGGCCTTTATCTGGTTGCTGTTGTTCTTCATTAAATTGATTGATTACCCTTATGACGTGTTAATGTATGTATCATGCGAATATCCACCCAATACACAAACAAACACAAACAGAGTGTGTATATCCTTGCAAACATGAAATCTTTGTAACACATTCCATACGTCTAGGATACTATTTGTTTTTAAGTGAAACTTCTTGATACTTATGTGTTGGAACACATCATCATATACCTAAACATTTACAAGTTCTTGTAACAAAGTTTGTGTGTGTGTGTATTTGAAATATGGTTGTTTATACAAACAATTTTGTATGCAAACACTGACATTGTGAAGTGAAGCGATCATATAATCAGTGTCAAAGGACAACTTCAACGTTGTTAAGCTCTCGAACACATTGAACTAGTTGTTACTAAAAATCATATGTATTTGACCAAGCGGTAATTTGCATACTGATAACTGATGATATTATTAACAATATGTGTTTTTTGCAAAAACAAACTTAACTACTTATAAGTTGGCTATGTTAAGATTTGATGGTAAAGAATTATAATAATGAAAATTAATTGTATTGTACTCTTCAAGCACTGCGGGATTTTTAAAAATATTTTTTAACCAACAAAGCGTTATTATGCGGGAAATTTTGCTTTGCTTCTTTAATTTAAAAATAAATGCTGCTGAAGAACACCGATTGCTCACCAAAAGTGATGATGAATGTTTTCCATTGGTTTGAACGTGCTAGAGATGGTTGTGCGGTTCAGAGTGGTGATTTTGAAACGGAAAACAAAAATCACCAAGGCCAAACAAAAAAGTTTGAAAGCCAAGAATTGGAGGCATTACTCCATGAAGATTTTTAAACTCAATAAGAGCTTGCAAAATCACTGGGATTTACTTAAGTAACAATTTGTAAACATTTACAAGCAACCGGATTAATTTTAGAAAAAGGAAATGTGGTAGCTTGCAAGACGATTCTGCACATTCGAAATGATGACTAAATGCTATAAAAGGAAATCATTTTTGCACCGAATCATTATATGCGATGAAAAATGGATCCATTACGAGAATACGGAGCGTAAAAGATGGTATGAGAAGCCCGTGCAACCAGGGGAATCCACACCAAAGCCAAATATCTATGGTGCTGAGATAGTGTTCTGATTTTTGTGGGATCAAAGGGTTGTATCTATAATGAAGTGCTGAAATCTGGCCAGAACATTACACAGAAAATATACCGAATGCAACTGATTCGTTTGAGGCGATCATTGGCAGAAAACTGGCCAGAAATAAATACTTAATATGTTATCATGTCAAAGCTCGCCCACATGTTGCTAAAAACTATTTAGAAAGAAGTGCTTGGGATGTTTTGACTTATCCGTCTAATAATTTAAACCTTTCTTCGCTCGATGCAAATGTACTTTTTGGTATATCCTTTATTTCAGAATAGTTTTTCCGAAATTAGCTTAATTTGTGCTTGCCCTCAAAAGATAAGAAGTTCTTTTGGTTTGGAGTCCACATGTTATATATATGTTTAACGACGCACATTATAAGTGCAAAAGTGTATCCGAATTGAATCAAAAATAAACTTTGTGCACTTAAAAACATTTTCCTTTAAACTCAAGTGTTAGCATTTTTAAATTGAAGTTGAAAAGTTTTTGATTTACAGCTGTCATTGTTAATACGAAATTGATTATGAAACCAAAAACGTTTGTTTTTAATGCAATGTTGAACATTTTCCCTCTTATTCATAAAAACTTACGACAGGTTTATAACAGGTTTATAAAGGAAATTTCCATACAAAATTTGCTTTATAAACCTCTTATAAGCCTTTTGTAAGTTTTATGAATAAGGGCATTAAAATTTAAAAAAAATATTTTTATTTTAAAGAAAAATACAAATATCAAAAGTGTTTATTGTTTATTTAATGTGGTTTTTCATGCTATCAAAGCTGCTCAGTGTTGATTTAACGTGGTAAGCCATAAAGTTGCTAAATTTTTATATCAACAACGATTCTCTTCGATTTTAAAATGCGACTTTTCTCTGGGTGTATTACGCATTTTGTTAAGGGTTTCATTCTTTTTAACATTTCCCATGTTTGTTATTTATTTTAATTTCGCCACAATTTTGTCTTAGAATTTTAAGCAACTTTTTAGGATTTGTCATCTTAAAGTTGACTTAATGTTTTTTATTCAGAATTAAAGTTTTCAAATCGATATTTGCTGTGTTTTCAATGTCGTTGTTATTTTCATTTGTCTTCAAAGTTAAATATATTACTGTGCGTTTGTGTTTGTCAACTTATTTGTAAGCAGGCACGTAGTTAATGCTCGAATGTAATTATTACTTTCCTGTACAAATCTAATAATTAGTTTGTGTCCAAAACAACTTTGTTTAGTGTTACTGTTAAACTAAAGCCATACGAACGTGATTATGTTTGTATTTGGACACAGGCATACACACCTACAAAGAAATATAAGTTACTCAAAGATCCCAATTGTTCTGGTGGCTGCCTACTTACTATAGATTTTAACTTATATTTGGAGTAATCACTGATTTCTGTTCTAGACAGAAATATAATATATTTGATGACTTGTGGGTTCTAATACACAATTTAACATATCAAGTATTACCCTGGATCCAAAGGCCAAATAAAGATAATTTTGTGCAATTAATTTTCCAGTATACAGGTCATAGTTATAGCAATATCTACTAACGCCACAAAGAGTCTACAATTTATAGCCAAATCTAATAGGCTTTCCACGTATAAATTGTTTTTGGCCATGATGTCCATAATATTTGACAATACTTTCGTCGATGGCTAATTCTTTCCCAAATACGTGAAATTTTTTAAAGTCAACATACAATACACAATACAGAAAAAACTGAAGAGTACGTGCCAACAGACAAACTTGAAATATGAAATAAAAGAAGATTGTAAATTTAATAAAGCGAAGTACCAATTAGGCTATTGCACCATTTGCTTTTTTAAACATTCTTATACTAATTCCAAAACAGAAGCAAAGCAAATAAATGCCAAACAAAAAAAAAACACAAAGAAAAATTTTATTCTTTTTATACTCTCAGAGTATTTGCATTTACTCATTCTTGCTCATTATAAGTAAAGTAAAGTAAACATTTTTTTTTGCTAATATACTGTAGTATTTTGCAAGGTTGTTATTTTACAATATGGGTATTTTAAGAACTAAATGCAAGCAAATGTCTTTTTTGCAGATGATTACTTATTATTATTATTAAAGTAATAAATACATACATATGTACATACATATTACTTTGTTTAACTATAACTTTTGAATTTTTAATGTAGTATTGTTGAAACAATTATATGAAGATCAGATTTTTATTTTGTTTTAATAAAACTAATATCTAAAAAAAATGCTTTACTTAAGCTAAAAATGCTTAGTACAAAAATGTCTATGAAAACGTTGCACTTTTTATTGTTTCCGATAAAAATACAAAGACATTTTAATTAATAAAAATATTGGGATTTAGTTTTATAATTCTATTTTAATATGCAACATTACATATTTTGCATTTCAACTACCGATATGCTTTTTACTTCTCCTGTAATATTTTCCCAATTTCATACAAATAAAATAAAACTTGCAAAATACTAGAGTATTTCAATAAGTATTTTAAGAACTGCCTCTCCAAACACGTGCATATTCATATTCTTTAACACTTATTGTATTTATTTAGTACAAAGACAATATTTTGTATTTTATAAGAGAAAGAATATTTTAATTTATAAAGAGAAGATCGAATAAAGCAAGTAAATGAAAAAAAGTAAATGTATTTATGTATTTGTTTTTTGGACTTTTGCAATAGCCAATGTTATATAAATAGGACAGCCATAATAGAATATCTATATTCTGAGGTGTCTAAATATTTTTTTAAATAACCATGGCAACAGCTTTTGTGAACTCTTTTCCGAGTGAATAGTATAGTAAATGTTCGTTAAACATTTTTTTCCTATCATTTACAAATATATATGTACCTATATAACGTTATAAAAACTACGTTTTGGGATTAAACGTAAGGATTAAAAAATCTATTTTGAAAATACAAGTATAATAATGGGTTTAAATTATATTATTAACTACAACTAAATTATGATAACTATGCAAATATATTGTTATATTTCTAATCATGACACGGTCACACATACTCCTTAACATGGTCATGTGGCTACAATCATAATATGATCGTTTTTATTATGACTACTAATAAAGAATTAAATTTAACAATAGATTATATTATTAAAAAATGTAAGATCATGTATTTTTAATACCTATTGTTTAATGATAAAATTAACCAAAGTTTTTAAAAACTTTGTTTCAATGTTTAATAATTTTTTTACAAACATAATTTGAGAATGTTGTATTTAAGATATTATGACTCGTATATGAAAGGCTCTTGTAATAAATAAGAAATTATTTAACATCGTGTGTACTTTATGAGTTATATCATATTGGGGTAACCTCTAGCCTTTATCAATATATCAAAAATTTTAGCAGCCAAAAACCCAGAAAAAGGAAGGAATACACAACCAAATGAAGTAGGAAAGAAAAAAAACTATAATAAAACTTACACCAGTTATATTTACGACAAATAAACTTAATAATAATATTAATTAGTTTTTGTTTCCGTTCAGCATTTAATTGGAAATTTGATAAGGCCAACGGAGCAGCAGCAGTTCATCCTGCAAAAGGAAAAACAAATAAAATGCGAAACAAAAATCCGATACAAACAACTGACAAGCAAGAAAAACACATGATTAATCAACATTTCGATATACTCGTATATAGGGATACATTTCTATTTCTCATTTGGACTAGTTTTCGCCTTCAATTTTGATAACTTCAAAAGAAAACAAAACTGGAAAAAAATCCTACACCAACATCTACAAAGAGTAATGTAATAAAAGACTCTTATAAAAGTTAAGAATTATCTAAACAAAGAAATGAAAAAAACCAAACAATTTTACTATAAAAATAAAGGGTGTTATTTTTCGGTGTATAGAACTTCTAAAAAAACACCCTCGATACGCATTTCGAACACAACTACGATTTTCAAAATAAATTTGCACAACTTGGAAGCTGTGTTCAGTCGTCAAACATAAATCACCTGACAGCTGACAAAATGGCCGCCAGTTAAAAAAAAATTATTGTTAACTTAAAGTTCTATACATCAAAAAAAAAAAACACCCTTTACAAAAACCAAAACAAAAAACATGTAACAAACACCAGACTATATGCCACACAACAAAACATTCAAGTAAGAAACACTCACAGAAAAAAAAAGAAAAATAATAAAAAAAAAATAACATCAATATTTGCTTATTAGGCCATTTTCTTTTATATCTGAACATAACAAATGTTCCATAAACTTTTCACACAGTAAAATTCGTAATTCGAAATCTGAAAACTGAAAACCCCAAACGCATGTCCAATGTACATGTCCCTGTACAAACGTATGAGTATTTGATATTTTTTTTTCTTTTCTTAATCGTCCTCATCCTAACCATGTGTAAATGCTTAAATTTTCCCTTCAAAAAGTATAAAGAATTGTAAAACACACAAACACTTTGAAATCGACAACAAGTCCTCAAGCAGTCAAGGCGTCTTGATTATGCCAAGATTGCTGCCACAACTATTGTGTTTTTTTTTTGCTTCGTCTTCTTTTCTGCTGCTTAAGGACATCACACTCATTTAACAAGGGTAGTTTGACTTGTCTATTTCTATATTTAAGAAGAAGGGGTAATTTCTTGAGATTACTTTAAGATTTCAATGATTTTATAGTAGACAAAATTAAATAAGTTTTTATTAAAGATAACTTTTAACTTAGAATATTAATTTAAGATTTTAAAGTGTTTAGTATTTAAATGATCGATAGGAATTTTTATTCCCTAACTAAATAATAATCAAGGATTAAATCTATAAAATATAAAAGTTTATCAGCCGTCTTTATAAAAATTTACAAAAGGTTTGCGACCCATTATTAAGCGTAATTCTTTAAAGTTGTACAAGCTGGCGCAAAAATAATCCTCCTATCAGAAAATGCTATAAATCTTGCAAGGCCCCTAATGTCAGTTCTGTTTTGACATTTGTGTAGTAAACACATGCGAAATACACGTTAATAAACAATGTTACGCTACACTGTTCCAGAACGCGGAATATTGCTGACAGAACTGACATTAGGGGCCTCGCAAAATTTATAGCATTTTCTGATAGGAGGATTACTTTTGCGCCACCTTGTATTCATAACATATTACTAGCAAAATAAACTTTGTTAAATCTTAAAAATTTAAATCTGGTTCGACACCAGTTTAAGGCTTCTGTAAAGTGACATTTCTTATTATTTATGTTTGTTTGTTTGTTTACATTTTTTTTTAATAAAAGAAATATGTAAATAAGTTTATTCTCATATAAATAATGGAAACCTTATACATATTTAATAAGAAGAATAAGTAAGAAAAAGTTCATAGAAAGTTTTACGCAAATTTCAAATCAGCGGCAGCTGGAATTTTCCTTTTTTTATAGTTTTTAATTTTTACATGTACTCGTCCACAACAGACTAGTGATGTGTTAACAATCAAAACAAACAAGAAAAAACTCGTTATTCGAATAAAAATTTTTTGATAAAAAACAAAAATTATTTAAATTAGTTTTTTCGTCATTGTTTTGTTGCCTTTTTAGTTGATAATATTGCGGATTAGCTTGTATATAAAGCTCGTAAACTTCAATGTAACTCAATAAAAGTAAAAGGAAATTAAGTTAAAACAAGTTTGACTGCTATATACGGCTGTGCCGAATCTTAAATATCTCACGACAACCTTCAATATAATAGAAGTACAATACCCTTGCGGAAATATGAATATGAACACTTTTTCTCTGCCATGAACATTTACCTCCTTATTCAAAAACTATTATTAAATTTAACAAACGCTTATTAAGGCAAATTTTATATGCACATCTGTCACAAGAAACGTTTGTTAAATTTAATAATCGTTTTTGAATAAGGAGGTAACGAAAATCCCGAGCTATTAACATTTGAATGCCAAATGTCACTGGTCAAACAAACAAGTGTACTTTTTAGTTAGTTTGTATACAAAACAACATAAATTTCCAACTTTAAAGGAAAATATGAAATTTTGAAGAATTTACAAAAAGGTGCAATTTAGCGAAGAACTAGGGAATAACAACGTCCACAGTGTCTGGAATTAAAAAATTATAAAAATGCTATTTCAAAATGTGTCAACAATACATCGGACCAGGAAAAAGAAAAACGAATGGTTTTATTAACATTTTGTGTCATTTGTAAATATGAACAATTCCAAACATTTGAACTGCCCTTATTTTCATTAGTTCATATTATTGCGAGTACACTGTATATGGAATCGTGAATCGGTACCGATATTCATAAGCTATATCTATATAAGAATTAATGTTTTTTTCGGATGTGTTCCATATATGGGAGCTATGACCCATAATGTGTTTATAAGAATTATTTGTGTTGAACTTTAAACCGGTTACAATATTTAGGCCAGATTTATACGTATGTATTTAAGTGATTTTTTTAAATGAACTTTATCAAACATGTACCATGACTTGGCCAAACATGTAACGAACGAAACAAACTTTTGGCTGTTTATTTTTTTTTTATTGATATTACAATTTTATAGACATTTATGTGTCATAATTCAGAAAGATTTTTTTTTAAAGAGAAGTAACACTCGGGCAATTATTATGCCCATATATAATTGCGTTACTTTCCTTGGAAGGTTAGGTTAGGTTATATGGGTAGCCGTTTGAGTAGAAACATTATTTTTAAAAGCTTATTTTATAGTCTTTATTTAATTATTGTACTTCGGTGGCGTTTTAATGCTATAACATAGTAGGAGGGCGCTGTGATAAATATTAGTTGTGATAGAGAGAAAACTAAGAATCTATCAGAAACTGATGTTGAGTGAGTGGAAGAGGCTGGGAATAGAACTCGGACCAACTGATGCTTAATGATCAAACGCGCTAACCAATTAAGCTGCAATATATTTGAACAAAAAACCAAAAAAATATCTTAACGGAGTTTGTCACACATTTGGGCCCATAAATTGTGCTTTACTATACCAATTTTGATGCTTTTCAATACCAAACTGCTTAGTAGCCTATAAACGGTTGTTTGTAAACTTTGCTGATTTTGGCTACGTATTTTGGAAGTGAGAGTGTTTTACACAGACAGACAGACAGACAGTCTTAGCTCAATCGACTTGGAATTGCATAAAGATCAAGAATCTATATATATATATATATATATATATATTAGGCCGGGCCAATTTGTATGGAGCCGAAAAAATCGATTAGAGCCGCCCCCAAGGATGATTCTATGGACAATTCTAAGCAACTTTGGTGAAGGAACCATGGGTCTATCTCGATTTTCGAGTCTCCCACTTTTCAAAAGATGATTTTTTCCCCTATAACATCATTTTGATTTTGGGGTCGAGAAATTCATTTTTGATCTTTATTTTTACCTATGAACACCACCAGAGGGCGTTTCATGCATATTTGTAATATTTTTCGTCTATTTTCCGAAAAAAATGTTCGGTAAAATTGATATTTATTTTATTTTTTTCAACAGAAATTCAACCTAAAAAATAAGAACATGTGTAAAAAAAAATTAATTTAGTGGAAGAAAAGCGGAATAAGTTATTTTTGAAAGTCTTTCTTGCTTTTAAGTCATTCATTTTTTGAAAAGTGGGAGACTCGCAAATCGAGATAGACCCATGGTTCCTTCACCAAAGTTGCTTAGAATTGTCCATAGAATCATCCTAGGGGGCGGCTCTAATCGCCAAAAAATTTGGCCCGCCCTAATACATATATATTGTTAGGACTTAGGTGAATATTTCTCAATGTTACATACGGAATGACAAACTTATATATACCCTCGTTCAGCACTTGTGATGGGGGAGGGTATAAAATCTAAAAATATAAAACATATTTAAATTTTTCCAAAATTCCTAAAATAATTTTTGTATTTTTGAAATTATGTTTTGTAAAACTTTGAAAATTTATTGTGAATATGGAGGTGCTTTCGTAAACACAGGGAGAGAAAATACATGCAAATGTACATGAAAATACAATACACACTATTCTATTATAAATTTCCTGAATATAATTTTAGATTATTTTTTTCAGCTAATAGCCGGATATAATCATATGATTGTGATTCTACTATTACACTATGATCTTTGAAGCATAATATAGTTTACAGGGAAATACATTATGATTGCTGGAAATTAATAAGACAAAAAAAGGAGAAATTAAACTAAATATAAATATTTATTACAAACAGAATACTCTTCAAATTAAGTTACTTAGAGACACTAAACAGTAAATTGACTTCACATTAGATTACCTGGGATGTATAAAGTAACCCATTAACTTCCCTTTAACTACAAAGAACATATAATAAGTGTTCTATAATATTTTGTTTGTGTTTGTATGTACAAATTCACTAATAATGAAACATCACTTTATTTACTGTGATTTTTTGTCATTCTCAAACTAATCTAAACTTAACTTGTCTTATACCATTTAAATACTTTGTTGAGATTTTTCTCTTTTTTTCTTAGCATACAAATTCATTTACATACAGAAGTTTATACATACATATGTTGTATATATTCATCCGTATATGTGCAAGTGTATGGAAACATGCACGTTTCCTTTAACTATTATTCTGACAGTGTTAAAAGTGTTTTGTTTTACAAATTTCTTTATTTTCTTTATACAATTTAGAAGTGTTGATGAGCTTGAGAGTCTGTACATTTTCTTTATCTCTTATTTTGCAAAGCCCTTAAGATAGATATTATACTTGGCTGGCTGTAATCAAGCATTGGACTAAATATATAAAGAGAAATCTAAAACCTTAGAAAAAAAAACTAAGACAAATTCTATTTATGTCTAACGCTTAAGAAAACGCAATAGAAGCAATATTTCAGACACACACTCACTACACGACAAACAGACGATAATTTAGATTAAACAAAGATTTCATTTTCAAATCTATCGAACAGCTAAATAAATTTTTTTTCAATAACATTTAAGACAAAGTCTTCTTTCTTTATATTTCTGTTTTGTTTTTATTTTATTTATGTATGTATAAGTTACTGTTACTGTTGTGTCCTTTTAGTCTATTTTGTTAAGGATACAAAATCAAAGTGAAGGTCGTTGCTGGAAAACAAGAAGACAAAAAAAGGGGATACTAAACTAAGTATAGAAATTTATTACAAAACAAAGAAACAAAAAATAATCATTCTTGTTTATTATAATGAAAATAGAAAAAGAAAACCAATTGTTTTAATACATTAAATATATTTTATTGTCAGCTATTATATTTCTCCATTAGTTTCTTTGATAAAATAAACAAAAAAAAAATATAAATCGAAAAATATTTAGTTTGCAGCGAATTTTATATAAACTACAATTGGCAGTCCTCTTTCACCAATTAAAGTAATAATGATGCAACTGAAGTCTTTTTTTGGACAACTGTATGTGTAATGAGGCAATAAATAACATAAAAATTTCTATTAAAATAATATTACAAATACCATTTTCTATTAAAAAAGAAACTATTATATACTAGATTTTCTATAGCAAAGACGGAATACACAAGATTTTCTATAGAAAACACTAATATACACAAGTTTTATAAAGTATATATCGCTATATTTTGAACCAACCGCAAGCTTAGTTTAAATAACCGCATGTAGGGTATTAAAACTGAAAACAAACAAAGATGTTAATGATTTTATTGATAAATCTTTCACAACATGCGTTTCAAATTTGTTAAATTACTTTCTGCAAGTCCCTTTTGTAAGTTAACCGCTTTAAGCTATTAAACTAAACTTACTCAAGAAACTATGGAAAATTTACAAATTATTAAAATTATTATTGTTGCTTTTAAATGATGTATTACAAAAATGACTGCCTGGGTATTTTTTTTTAGTAAGAAACTTTATCGTACCTTTTTTTTAAGTCAAAATGTTATTTAATCAATTATGTAACAGTTGCTGTATACATTAAATATTTCACCAAAGAATAAATAAAATGTCAAGATATATGTAACTTTTATTAAAGAGCAAATAACATGTTCATTCAATTATTATTAATAAATTCAATATAGTAGAAGAAATAAATTGGTGCAAATGTTGCTTATAATTTGAGTTAAACATTTTTAAATTTAACAAAGCTTAATTTAATATAATTTGGTGTATTACTGATAGAATTGAATGTCATTAGTGGCTGGCTTACAAATGCATCGTTTGCAGCAGTTGATATGAATCATTTCTGAATTAATCGGTGTTGATAGCCAATTTTAACAAATAATTGTTTGATAGAAAATCACATAAATAAAACGAATTATTATTCTATCTAAAATAGCCTACTAGAGCAAACACTTTTAAGTTTACTCTAAAGATTTCGAAAAGTTTCGATACTCATTCCACTATGCCTACTCTCAGAGGGTTTTCTAGAAGGCGTTTCATACACTTTCCAAATTTTATTTGAAAATAATGTCAACAAGTAATGATTTTAAAAGCAAACATGAGTGGTTTTGTGTATTATTCCTGTATATCATCACTACATCAACAAACATTATTTTACTGACTTTATTATGCAAGTAATGAAAATTAATAAAAGTTTTTGATGTCAAGTACGCTTCTTAAAAAAACATCCTTTATATAATTTCCTAGTAAGTTAAATTCAATACTTAGACAATACGATTTTATAACGATGATCTTATTGTAATCACGTACTTGCCACAAATAAGTCATTACTTTAAAACCACTGAAACTAGTCACAAGTAATGACTTGAATAACAGTTTGTGAGGTGCTAAGTAATGCTAACGGTATTTAGTAGTCATTGAAAAGTAAGTTATAGAGTTTTGTTAGATTCCTATCTACTTTAGCTATAAACGAATAACTTTTCATTATAACTACCTCAATACCTATATATAGTGTACTTTATATGTGCCCTTCTAAAGTAGGCCTTCTATCAGGCATCTAATCAGTAGAGAGGCAAGGTCTTGATTGCCCACGACACGCCGTGTAAAGTAGTAACGATTTTGCAATGTGGCCCGAAGTCCTTCTGGAAGGCCTCTTTACAGCATCTTTTTCCCGCTGGGTATATACAGTGAAACTAAATTTCCATACACATTTATCTGCCCACATACGAGTATTTTTAACAACAGTTACGTTCCATGGATAAATAAATAAATTATAAGAATTTAAACAAATAATGTAGACAAAATTTCATCTCTCTGCGCACGATGTCACAGGTTATTTTTTCCGTATAATCAACATGTAAAAAATAACTTTTGTTAACAACACTTTAAAAGAAAAAAAAAAAATCTTAAATTTTTTGATTCAAAATAAAACATTTAATTTTTTATTATTTTATACATATTAACATGTATCAAAACAAATTTAACTATATTTCAGTATTTTATATATTATATTTTTGTATTATCCATTTATTAATTTTGTTTGTTTCCGTTTGGAGTTGATTTAGTTTTCTTATTTCAAAAAAACGTTCTCGATCGAAAAAAAAATGTTTTAGCTTTAATAACCGCATTATTAGTACTTGACTCATTTACATATATGCTTTTTTAAATACTCGTTAAAGATTTGAATACGGTTTCCTTATTTTTAATTTGACACACAAATTCGTCAGTACGCATATCTAACATAAAGTATTTTAAACGCAAAACGTTTCAGTTACTTATTTTTAATTTCATATCTCCTTTTACATCATCTGCCTTAAAATGTTTAATACAAACTCTATGAGACACTTTTAATTTTTTTTCATCAAGGTGGCAAAATTGTGCCCATTGTTTGTTTTTAATTTATTTTCTTTTGGAAATCGAAAAAAATTTAAATGTATGTTATTTTTTTTAAATTTCCACAATTAAAACGGTACACTTCATTTTAAAACTTTTATTTACGTCACAAGAAGAAAATTTGCTTTCATTTTACTTTCACAGTTTTTGTAAAATAAAGCGTGATCCAATTCGAAGTTCCTTAATTTTTTAAAGAAAAAAAAAAACAAAGAAAATTCAAGTTTAATGGGGAATGTTTATTATCATTTGAAAGAACATTCTTTGGCATTTTTTGAAGATTTTGTCTATCAAATGTTGGCCATTGCTACATCACAGATCATTTATCCGTTGAGTCCAATTTTCGATGACTTGCTCGAGCATTTCGACTGGTAACTGGCGAATGGCATGCGTGATGTTTTCCTTCAAGGCCTGAATCGAAGCAGGTTTGTTCGCATAAACTGTAGACTTTACATATCCCCACAGGAAAAAGTCAAATGGTGTGATATCACACGATCTTGGTGGCCAATCGACCGACTCAAAGCATAAAGTTATGTGCTTACCGAAGTGTTCTCTCAATAAATCCATTGATTGATGCGATGTGTGGGAAGTAGCGCCGTCTTGCGAATTTTCAAGAATACTATTGTAAAGAACTGGAACAATTGGCAAATTGGAATGCATTTTCTACCCAGCCAAGGGCGTCATCAGCAATGTTTATTGTCCAATATCAGTCTATTTAACTCATCGTTTTTTAAGAAATAGAATCCGAGAATTACATATTTCTTTTTTACGTGTTGTGAGTTAGAATGAAATTTACGTGCCAATTGTTCCAGTACTTTACAAGAGTATTCTTGAAAATTCGAACTACATATTAGCCTGAATAAAAAAAAAATTTCTCTTTAAAAGATAAATATTAGTTCAATTCCTTCTCTAATTAATAAAAAAATTTAAATTTATGTTATTTTTTTTAATATTTTTTAATATCACTTTTAATATCATTTTAAAACTTTTATTTACATAAAAACTTATATAGAAGTTAAGCAAACATAAAAATATTTTTGACTTGTGACGTCACAAGAAGAAATTTGGCTCTCAATTTTACTCTCACAGTTTTTGTAAAATATAACGGACCTGCGCAATGAGCAATCTTTATTATTTGATTCATTATACAGACTTACATCCCTATTAACTTTTAGAGTTTTTCACGTTAGTTATGAATTACATATAGGTATAGTTGTTCAACTACCACATGAACAAAACAGCAAAAGGGAAAAAAATCACGTTTAAAGATTTTTCCATTGTGATGGCTTTTAAGGTTCCTGTTAAAAGGGCAAACATTTTAGACATATCTATTTCACACTTTTGCCATTATTCTATTAACCGCTTAACATACATTTCTGCCTTACTAACAATATGTACTTAATATTTTCACTGCTAGAACAGACATATATATTTTCACAAAACGTTTCAATGTATTTTAAGTAAATTGCTTTAAACAGACCTTTTGTCTACTGTGTTTGTATATCGTTTACATATACATATTTATATACAATATTTCCTTTTTATTATCTGTTATAGAGTCATTGAAATACTTGTACAGTCAATATTGATAAAAACCATAATAATAATTGAATGGAATATTGTTTATAAAAGACTTCAATATCAAATATTTGATGCTTTATGTTAAACGGGTACTCGTGCGTATACTTAATTAATACATGTTGTATATTGTGGAACAAATATTAATCATACGTATGGGTACATACTTGCAAATACTTTTATGACTATTAACCGGTATAAGTTAATAAATTAATACAAATTATTTTAAAAATGTTTGTTTTAGCAACACTGGCCTTTAAAGAAATAAGTAAATGTGCTGTCTAAAATAAACAAATAATTACATATAAACTGCATAAAAGGATATTGTTAACCGACTTATATTGTATATCATACAAAAGATTTCAAAAGAAAATCTATAAAACTGGTAAGATTTGTTTAAGTTTCTACTAGCACAGATCATACAAATCATATTGGTTTTATATTGTATTACCTCAAACTTCACTTTAAATTAAATATTGTATGTCCGACAAGCATATGTACATCGTTGGCATTTCAATAAGCTATTTTCTTCTTAAATTATTATACTTACTGTTAAATGTAAAGAAACATACAGCATTCTCTATTGAATTCAATAAACTGATTGGCTACTCCTTGCAAATATTATATTTGTTAAATGAACAATAAATTCTAAAACATGTTATAGTGCTGCTAAAAGCTTAAACAGAAACCTATATTTACATTTCAATACATATGTATATCGAAAAAAACTCTATTCAATTTAAAATAAACAAATAAATATGTTTGTATATTTAAAACGAAGAATATATGGTTAAATCCCAAAAAACTTTCACATCAAGCTGACCTACACAATAAAAAAGAATTGCATGTCGAAGTCTTTATTTATTTATTTTTTTTTGAGATAATTTTGGTCAAATATTTTTAGTGACCAGAAGGTGTACTATTTAATCATTCTTTTCAGCATCTCTCACTATGACTCTATCCAGCATTGTTACCGCATTTCGAGAATTATGACTTTTACTTCAAGTAACCGCAAAGGTAAACGATCTGCGCTACAAGATTACAGGCTTGGAACGCAAAATATGCTATTTACGATAACATTTAATGTGAATTTAAATTGTTGTACAGCTTGTGCTCAATCAATGGATTTATTGAGAGAACACTTCGGTCGTGTGGCCATCAAGATCGTGTGATACTACATCGTTAGACTTTTTCCTGTGGGGATATGACGGAACACATCACGCGTGTCATGCCTGCTATCTGCAAGTATTCAAGTGGAATCTTCTGATTCCGTTTTGAAAACGACCACACCACTCGTTGAACACATGATAGGACTAGTCAGTTAGACGACCTAGCCTTAACAGATGGAAGGACATCGGTAAATCATTATTCTGAGTCTTTTTTATACCCTCCACCACCATAAGTGGTGAATGAGTGTATCCTCATCCCGTGTGTAACACTGAGAATTATTCATATGAGACCCAACAAAGTATATATATTCTTGATTCTTATAAAAATCTAAGTCGATTGAGCTATATCTGTCTGTCTGTCTGTCTCCATGATTTCCCACAGCCCCCATACAAATATCTTGGCGAAATATGGCTTAATGATAAATTAATGCCTATAAAATTTAAATCTTATTACAAAATTCAGCAAAAAAAAAATTGTCTTGTAAAACAAAATTTTGTTTTATTCGGTCCATATTTGGCCATAGTTCAGTTCTGAAAATCACTTACATTGGTAAAAATCCCTTGTAAAAATCACTATCCAGTTTAAATTCAACACAAATAATAAAAATCTTCTAAAACTCACTAAGAAGTCGAAATTCTACACAAGTAATCCGCATACACAATTAAAACGTGTTACTAGATTTGATAAAAATCGGTTCATATTTAACCGCAGCCCCAATTTAAAGTCCACTTTCGAAAATCACTAAAATTCACATAAATCTCTTGGCAAAATGACTATCAAGTTGAAATTTGACAAGCATAATCAGAATATACATCTAAATTTTTGTACCATTTCAGAATGATCGGTCCATATTTGACCGTAGCCCTCATAGAAAGTCTACTTCCAAAAATCAGTTACATGCGCATAAACCTCTTATAAATCTCCATAATAGGTGATTTGGTGGTGGGTATATAAGATTCGGCACAGCCTATTATAAATTCTTACTTGTTTATATTTGCGGCACACTTGTTTACAAACAGTTGCACACAACCCATTATGATGGGAATAACTAATCAGTGAAAAATATGTTTTAACAAGTAGGCTTCCAGATGATATTGTTTCCGGATTATATGTAAACAATGCTTTAAATCAGTGGTGACCGTATCATAGCACAATTGTGGAGATAACTTTTACACGTACCCTTTTTCATTTAGTCGTCGATACGACAGCGACGAATGCACATGAAGCAGATGCCTACATATTTTTTTTTCTTATTTTTTTTAGCCATAATTATCCAGCAAACACACGTCTTTCATTTCAAACTAATGAATATAAGTTTGGACAATTTTGTTAACCTTGTGTAACAAATCCGTTTCAAAGAACTATCAATTCTGATCAAACTTGAACTTATTTGCATCAATATTGAAAGGGGTTCGAAAAGATCAATCAATGGTTATATATAATATAATATTGATTTAATTGAAAAAATCAAAATAATATGTTCAAAAAATCCTGTTGAACTAATAAAAAAATTTTAAAGATTGGTTGCAAACAATTCAGCTTATTAATTGAATCTTAGTTTTTCTTAATTGAATCTTGTTTTTACTTTTTCCATATGCGTAAAATATTACCTAAGGAAATATAATGCATTATGTTTCCAACGCTTATCTTTGTGTCTGCTGGGTAGCATTGTCAATACTAATAAGCATAAATATATCCACAGTTTGAGCTGTAGTCACCTCTGCTTTAAATTGATATATTATATTCATACTTAAAAATTCTTAGTTAAAAGTGTTTATAAATTCAAACTCCAAATATGATATTTTTGGA
Source organism: Bellardia pandia (assembly GCA_916048285.2). Lineage (NCBI taxonomy): Eukaryota > Metazoa > Arthropoda > Insecta > Diptera > Calliphoridae > Bellardia > Bellardia pandia. The sequence goes on along the minus strand of OU696529.1, from coordinate 20,416,093 downwards.
AATCTACCATATAAATTCCGCCGCACACATTTTCCAGTTCAAATATCATAAATAGCAATCTATAAAATTAAAAACAATAAACTGAATACTTACTAGAAATGCATATCGTAAAATATTAAGCTGTAAGTATTGCAAAGATATGCGAATAGTACAGCAAGTAAAAGGCTCTATCCAGGACTGTTGCCTAAACTAAATCATTAAACAAGATTTTATGCTTATAATAAATGCTAAGCTAGTTAATAAAATGTAAATAAGTCATTATTATTGTATCAAAATGTACAGCATACAAATAACTTGTATCATACTGTAAAAGAATAAATTTATATTAAATTTAATATTCTATGCTGTTTATAGTTTTGCCATAATTTAAGATTTTCTTGCTAATATCCTGCACCAGTTCCTACAAATGCACATAAATCGACGTATATACATATGTGCACAGTAGTGTAGGTTTGTATATTTTCATATAAATGCATTTTAAATATACATACATTATGTAAAACAAAATACATTCATTCTCCATGTCTTGCTATGTATGTGTATATGTGTATTTTGAATATATTCATACAGTACATGTTTTAAAGGATCGTGCCTTCAAATTGTACCAGTGTTTTTTCAAGAGTAACAATTTTTGTGAGTGTTTTAAAACTCGTACGAGTGTGTACAGATGTTCGACTATTCATGGTTGTTCTACAATAAAGTACATTTCAAAGAAACATTTAATGTAGCACTTTTAGTCTTAAGCAATAAATACAGACATGTAAACGTTGCAAATGCTGTGTATATGCATGTGTACGTGTAAGTATTTATGCTACAGCTTGTTGCAACAGCATGTGTCAGGTGTGGGTATGGTGCAGGGTGAATTTGTATTTCATTTTGTTTTTAAAATAACACTCACTAGAATTTACCAAAAATCCATTAGATTTGTAAATTTATTTTTCTTTAACAATACTCAAATATACGAATGAGTTTATTGCTTTGCATTGCATTGCATTTCGTTCCAAGTGTGTGATGTGGACAGTGTGGCAGAGAAGTAAAGAAACAGGTACATTTTTTTTATTTAAATAAAATATAACAAATTCTTATATATAATAAGGATTATTTACGATTTTACAAAAACACATTACTAACAAAAAACTATTTATTATTATTAAACAAATCTATGGTAAAAATTTTGCAGAAATCAAAATTTCGAATTCTTTTTTTTTTTTTTGATATATTTATATAAAAACATGTTTTTCTCCAAAACAAACGGTGCAAACAAATTATTTTGGTAAAGAAAATTCAATTCTGATTTGGCGGATTTTTTCATTTCTATTCTAAAAATTATTAATCACAGATTTTTGTTTCTAAAATTTATTTTGAAAATATTATAGATTATTAGTTAATTAATGGATCAATATGATTTCCGTAACAAACTTATCGGAGCCGAAAATTAAAATGTTAATAAACAACTTTTTTCTAGCATTATATTAACGAAAATATCAAAGTCATGTAACACAATTTCAATAAATTTGAGTTAATATAATGAGCAAAATGACCTCAAAACAGCTTGATCTTCTAAATCTTAGTTACTTATAATAACATTTTAGCTGCAGTTTTTATAGTAGTGAGATTAGAGATTTTTTGCTAGTTTCCTTAAATATATGAAAATAAATTTTGCATGAAGAACTACAGATGAAAAAGCTTACTGCAAGATGGGTGGCGCATTTGTTAACAGTCGACCAAAAACGCATAAGAATGAAAATTTCTCAAGCTTTTTTGGATCGTTTTAACAAAAATAAAATGGATTTTGAGCGTTGTTTAATAACTGTTAATGAGACATAGATCCACCACTATACTCCAGAGACAAAAGAACAATCCAAGCAATGGATTGAAGCTGGAGGAAATGCCCCAAAGAAAGCAAAAACAATTCAATCGGCTGGCAAAGTTATGGCAACGGTTTTTGGGACTTCAGAAGTATTTTATTGTTTGACAATAAAACAATAAATTCAGAGTACTATTGCAACATTTTGGATCAAGTAAATGTAAAAATTCAAAAAAAAAAACATCCTGGCTTACAACACAAAACAATAATTTTTCATCAAGACAACGCAGCAGTTCACAAGAGTGTTTTAACAATGGCTAAAGTCAACGAATTAAAGTACAAGTTGTTTGACCACCCACTCCCAGCTCCCAGTTACTTTTACCTATTCCCAAGTCTAAAAAAAATTCCTAGCTGGCAGGCATTTTAACACAAATGAAGACGGAATTACAGTTGGAAACCACTATTTTGAAGGCATTGAGGAAAACTATTTTAATCCAGGGATAGAATTGCTAGATAAGCGTTGGACTAAGTGTATTGAAATTTAAGAAGATTATATTGAAAAACAAAAATGTTTTTGAAAGACTAACTTTTCTCTTTCTGTGCTAGGCTAAAAAGTGTCCGAACCGCCCTCGTATAATGCTGATAATATCATTATATTTTGTACACTTTATTTTTATAATGATATGACATTATGCATAGTTTCAAAAAGCAGTATCCATACAAAATTCGGCAAAAAAAAAGTGTAATGTGAAGAAATATGACAAAAAAATATTTTGTTTACATCAGTTAATATTTGTCCATAATGGGGGCTATAAAATCCAAATCCGAAAATATTATAAATCTCTTATGGAAATAACTATGAAGTTCAAACTTAACACAAATAGTGCACATGTATATATAGATAAATTAGCGTACTGAATTTTTTGACGATCGATCAATATTTAAACAATAGCTCCGATATAAATATCATTATCAAGTTGAAATACACAAATCATCCGTCCATATATATATATATAAATCATCGTAACGAATTTTATGATGATCAGTCTATAAATGGTCCTAGTTCCCATTTGAGGAGCACTTCCAAAAAACAAAAAAATACAAAAAATTTAATAAATATTGAACGGAATTTTTATACTGATCAGTTGTACGTCAGTCCATAATTGAACATATCTCTTATAAAAGGTCGGTTTCCGAGAATAGCTGGAATACCCATAAATATCGTTATTGAGATAAAATTCCTCGAACGAAGCTTCCAAAAGAATATAAGATTCGGCATAGCTCTTGTTTATATTGTTAATATACATATTTAGTAATGGCGCAATTTATCTTTCTAAAATGAACAGAGCCCAAACGTACCTTAATTAAACATACTTTTTCTTATTGAATTTTGTTCATAATATAATGTCGCGTTCTTGTACGTGTATTCGTTTTAATGAAAATATAAATAAAATTTGTGGTTTAAACTTAATAAAGGTTTCTGTTTTAAAGTGTGCTGCATTCACTATAAGTGTAAACTTTTAATAGCAAATGCTTTTATTATTTTAAGATTTAAAAAAATAAGCAACAATGCTGTACTTGAAAAAAAAAATTAAAGATTTTTTATGAAAATCATTAACATTTCGAAAGAGCAATGACTTTACAATTATTAATAAAATATGATATCGAAAAGTTGGCACAGATAACGTTTTTTTTTTTTGGCCACATGAATGGTCTATATCGTTAATCAAGTTAGAAATATTGAGTTCTAAGGCAGAAAAATGTTCAACATACAACATACGATCTTGAAGTTTTAGGCGCTAAAGATTTATTATAACCAAATTCTTAATAGCAGTCTCAGAAGGACAATCCACACAGTGTGGTTCATTCACACAGTGTGTTTTATCCACACAGTGTGTTTCTGCTGCTGATAAGTCAACAAGTACAACGTCAAAACTTTTGTGCTAATCCAATACGAGCATCAAATTAACAACATCATGTTGCTGAAAAAAATAAGAAAAACACTATTACAGAAGTTGTAGAAATAAATCTGAAAGAAAAGCAGAGACATGATATCACACTATCTAGGTTGTAAATTGACAGGTTCAGAAAGCGAAATTGGTTCAGAATTATGATTTGTCAAAAAATCCCTAGTTGCTTGAGATACACGAAAAACATTTCTCACTGAATTCTAATTTTCTTACAACAGCTAAAGAATTTGAAGACGTAGCTGCAGTATTAGTTCAATTCTCATTGGTTACGCGTAATCTTTAAACAAACTGAATGATAAACAGCTTTTACATAAAACCCACTTTGCTTAAGGAATTTTGCATATGTTTTTGTCGCATTATTGATCGCATGTTCATTGTTAGTATAGAGTGTTTTTTAGATATATATAACATTAAATAGGCAACACTTTTTAACCGGCAGCCATTTTGTTGGTTGTCAAGTGTTTTATGTTTAGTTTGGTTTGGCATTTCAACATGAATTGACTGACGCCTGAACAGCGCTTTCAAATTTACTTTATTCAAAAGATGATCTTCTGGCATTATAATTTAAATAACACTTCCAGATTATGAACATTTGTGTTATCCAAGTCATCAATAGCTTCGGGCTTATCGGCGTAGACTAGCCACTTCAAATACAAATCACTTGACCGCTGACAAAATGGCCGCTAGTTAAAAAGTGTTGCCAACTTAAGCTTTATACATATAAAAAATATCCTATATATTGCAAACATTTAAATGCCATTTGCTCTAAGCTGATTACTGTTAAAATTTGTTCATTTTCACATCTCAAAAACATACGTATGTCGCGTTCTTGACCATATCTGAAATCCTCATGAAGAAGGATATTCTCAAATCGACTAATTGTGATAAAAAGTCACATGAAAATTATCTTATTTTTATCATCAGCATTGACCAGACCATATTTTCTGCTGTTGCTTCAACAATTATTGTCACCCTTTAAATATGTACATGATATTGTTTTATACGCATAAAAATATAGTTTTATTTCGTAGTTTGTTTTCTCTGTCGAAATGCAAGTATTTTGATGGTACTCGTATTTTGTCACAGAAAATTTTAATGGTCCCTGGCGAAGCAACAGTATCTAACATCAGTAGTGACAGTTGTTACACATAATAGCAAATCAGGATAGTTGGTTAACTTTTTCTTACTAATGGATTTTAATACATTTAACTGTAGTTTTTATATTAATATTTTATTTTTGTAAAGTAGAATACAGCTTTTTAAGTAAATAAACAAATATTTGTAGCTTTTGGAAGCCAGAACTGTTTGCAGACTATCTGAATGTATTTTCACTAAAAAACATAATGTTTTTATATTCTTGAAATAAATAACTATTAATTAAGATTTCAATCACTTTCAGCTACATTAATTCAAAAAAATGCCCTTTTCGTTAAGAACCCTTATGAAAACCATAAACCATTTTTTTTACATGTATTGGTATTTGTATTAAATATCAACACTTTTTGTGCTTTAAATATGATATTCTAGTTTGCTTGTTAAATATTTAAATGCTGCATATTATATTTTTCCAGCATTATTATTATTATTAATATTATTATTATTATTATTCCCGAAGGAAAACAGGATGGTTTTTAGTCGGTATACTCCGATCGAGAGAGCCCGACATATCGCTAAGCGACGGCTTTAGTGAATGCGTAAAAGCATTTTCCATCCTGAATTAAAAAAAAAAAAAAAAAAAAAAAAATTATTATTATTATTATTATTATTATTATTATTATTATTATTATTATTATTATTATTATTATTATTATTATTATTATTATTATTATTATTATTATTATTATTATTATTATTATTATTATTATTATTTTTTTTTTTTTTTTTTTTTTTTTTTTTGACGGGTGAGGTAGGGTTAAAAATGCCTTCGCACTTACAGTGACCGTCGTCAACTGCTTTGAGTGGTGTTACCACTAAAACATTCCCTCCTCCTTTTCTGGTGAGACTACCTTCCCGGAACTGCTTTCCACATTACTTCGGGAAGGCCCAGAAACAACTATCCCAAAAAGGAATACTATCCATTTACCCACGTCTGGGTCCGTCGTGTCTGTAGGAAGCTTGGTGTCATTGACGCCTGTTCCTGAGTCTGAGTTCGTGGGGACTCGTTTTGCCGTAAAGCATCGAGGTGTGTCTTCTTCGTTTTCAGAATACGCTCAACATAACTTCCGACAGCGCGCCATTTGTCTGCGGATTCAAGCATTCTATCGACCACGTTTGCAGGAGTGAACTCGTCAATCTGCTCGATCAATAGTCTTCTCTCAGTCTGCCATCTGATGCAGTCGAAGAACGTGTGTTCAGCATCATCGTTTGGTGCATCGCAGTAGATACAGCCAGGGTCTCCTGTCTTGCCCATGCGGTACAGGTACTTTTGAAAGTAACCATGGCCCGAAAGAAACTGGGTCAGAAAGTAGTTAACCTCTCCGAATCGCCTTTGTGTCCACTTTCCTATGTTGGGGATGAGTCTTGCCGTCCATCTGCCGGCCGTTTCAGCATTCCATCTATGTTGCCATCGCTGAATGGTTTGAGATCTCCGCTCTGCAGTACTCATACTTGAGTTCCCTCCCCTGGAGTTCCATGAGTCTTTGCGCTCACGTGCCAAGAGGTCAACGGGTATCTCCCCACTTATAACGAACACTGCCGCACCCGAAACCGTGCGATAGGCCGAAGCAACTCTGAGTGCCGCTGTGCGCTGAACCGCCTCCATCGCTTTGCGCTTTGTTTTTGCCTTTAGCGCATCTCCCCAGATTTCACTGCCATATAACAATATCGAGTTAGTGGTTGCCATAATCACCCTCCTCCTACTCTGTGTTGGTCCGCCGACATTCGCCATTAGTCTGCTTAGCATGCCTGTAACCTTAGCTGCCTTGGTGACCGCGTGTTGTATTTGAGCCCAGTATGTGAGCCTGTTGTCGAGTTGGACGCCCAAATACTTTACCGCCTTTTTGGTGACCAGCGGGGTGCCGTCTATTTGCATGCTGACTTCGAGTGGCATATGTCCCTTTGTCATCAGCATGATCTCGGTCTTATGCTTAGCGAGCTCCAGCCCATGATCCTCGAGCCATGTTTGGGTTCTAATCATGACCTGATTCAGCTTCCTTCTAGCATCGTCCATATCCCTTGCTGAGATGACCGCCGCTATGTCGTCCGCGTATCCCACCAGGTGTGTGTCTTCAGGCATCTCTATATTGAGTATCTCGTCGTAGCTCAGGTTCCACAGGTCTGGACCCAGGATTGATCCCTGAGCTGCTCCAGACGTAATTGTTTTTACCCTTTGGCCGTCTGGCGTGTCATAGAGGAGCTGACGATCACTCAGGTAACTCTGGAGAATTTTCATTAGGTATCCGGGTATGCGGAACCTTTCTCGTAGTGCCTTCCTTATATCCATCCATCGCAGGCTGTTGAAAGCGTTTTTCACATCGAGTGTAGCCAAAACGATTGTACGTTTTGGGTAGTAGCGTCTTTGCTGAGCACGCTCAAAGCATGCCACAACATCCTCAATAGCACCAATCGTCGATTTGCCGGGTCGGAAGCCATGCTGTCTATCCGATAATCCTCCAGCCATCTCAATGGACTCTGTTAATCTGCGTTGCAGTAGCTTCTCTAAAAGCTTTCCGGCACCATCCAGCATGCAAAGTGGACGATATGCTGCCGGCAACGTTGGGTCGCCTTTGCCCTTGCTAATCAGCGTTAGCTTTTGGGTTTTCCATCGCTTGGGAAAAGTGCCCTGGGCCATACAAGCATTGTATACTTCGAGCATCACGCCTGGTCGGGCCTCGGCTAGAAGTGCGAGCGCTTCAGCTGGTACCCCATCCGGTCCGGGGGCTTTACCCCTTTTAAGGCCTCTAGCCGCGCTCTTTAGTTCCTCCTCAGTGAAGGGCGTTGGCATCTCCGCAACATGGGGTTCACTTTCCTCGAACAGAAGAGGGTGAGTGGGGAACAAGTTTTCTACGATATTGTCAATTTGCTCGCTCTCGAGGTGTGGAATAGCGGAGTTCGTGCCTAACTTCTTCGTAACGATCTTGTAGCCGAGTCCCCAAGGATCGCTGTTCAAATCATTACGAAGTTCCTCCCATTTTGCCTTCTTGCTATTTATGATTGCCCGTTTTAGAGCTTTCCGGGATCGCCTGAAACTTTCAACCTCCGTTGAAGCCTCACCACTTCGCCTAGCTCTTGTGTACCTCCTTCTGTCGCGGATACAGATTCTTCTGAGGTCAGCGATTTCTGGTGTCCACCAGTACACTGGCTGTCTTCTGGAGTGCTGTGTTATACGGGGCATGGATGCATCGCAGCTTTGGGCTATGCGGTGCATCATCGCGTCTGCCATACAGTCGGCGTCACTAGTAATGTTTGCTATTGAGGCCCCATCGAAGTTAGCCATGAACGTTTCTACGTTGAGCTTACTCACGTTCCACTTGCGTGTGCCGCTCCTTCTGGGCGGCGGAACGGAGTTAGTTCGCGTTGATATCCGGAAGGTAATGTATTGGTGGTCACTTCCAGTGTAGTCCTCCAGCACTCTCCATCCTTCAACAATTGCAGCCAGGTTTTCGGTCACTAAGGTGATATCCGGCGTGGTGTGTTCACATCCCGGCCTTCTAAAAGTAGTGGCGTTGCCAGTGTTTGCCACAACAAGGCCCAGCCTGGCGGCCATATCCAGAATGCACCTTCCGCGTGTGTTGGTTGTTGGGACACCCCATTCGACGGCTTTGGCATTAAAATCCCCAGCTACTATAAAAGCTCCGCCTATTTCGCGAACCTCATCTTCAATCAGGTCCAACTTTGTCCTGAACTGCTCTATATTATCACTAGGCGTAAGGTAACAGCTCATCAGTGTAAACTGCTCTGTTCGAACGTACGTGTAACAGCAGCCGGTCCCATGTTGCGTAACCGCAAACTTACTGCCGCTAGGTAGCCACAGTGCAGCCGTACCTGGTTCATCCGCGTACCATGATCCACGAGATATTCGTCCGTACTGTTCGCTGATGATGACTGCATCCACCTCCTTCTCGACAACAATCTGCTCGAGCAAAGCATCTGCCGTCCGGCTTCTGTGCATATTTGCTTGGAGTATTTTCATCATTTTTTCGCTAGTGGGCACTTCTTCGAGCCTGGCAAGTGGTTTGTCCCGCTACGCTTCGCGTCCACGCAATGCACGCATTTGGGAGCTGCCTTGCAGCTCTTCATTTTGTGCCCCGATTCGCCGCATCTAATACAGACGTCTCTCCTGTCCAAACCGGAGCAGTTCGCTTGAACGTGCCCCATCCCGAGACAGCGGTAGCATCTTTTAGAGCCCTCACATGCTCGCATTCTTGCTCGAATCCATCCGATTTTAACGTGAACTGTCTCGATGAGTTTCGCGGCACTTTCTGCTGACAGTGTAACGAAGGCTCGTACCTGCTCCCTCGCATTCGGAGCCGTGATTACCGTCTGGATCTGCTCATCTGGGTTATCTAGCAGTTTTCGAATTGCAATTTCAACCTCATCTTTCATAGTCAGCAAATCAAGATCACGTATCTCAATTGTAGTTCTCGGCTTCAGCTCCGTGACGGAGGCTGCGTCACGTATGGTACTCTTTAACTGCTCAACAAAATCTGGCATAAGCCGCTGTCCTCTCCCAAACTCCAAAAGGATAGCTCCAGTCTGCGTTTTCCTGACGGATTTTATTTTTACAGAATCGTCGGTCTCTATCTGACTACGCAAATCTTTCAGCACCTCTGCGTAGCTGCGATCTCCCACGGGTTTGATTATTACCGCCTCTTGTTTCGTGCGTTGCGGTCTCGTCTTATTTTTCTTGCTGGGTTGGGTTGGTTTTCCCTTTACCCTCCTCTTACTACCTTTTTTGGTGACAGTCTTCCAGTTCCCTTGTCCTTTCTCAGGGGGCTGTAATATATCCTCGCTCTTTTTGATATTTCCCTGCTCTTTTGACCTAGCTTTCTTGCTGGTCTCAGGGAGCTCTGGTACTAGTTCGCTGGGCTCTTTTGATCTAGCCTTCTTGCTAGTCGCAGCGACAGCCGGACTGGTAGCCAATCGCTTCGGGTTCGTAGTCACCGGAGTCGAAGCAAGCGTTTTCTGCTGCATAGCGGCCTTATTGTTCTGGAGCGCTCTCTGCCCCTCTGCCGCCTTCCATGACCGCCTATAGTTCAGCGAGACATCCAGCAGTTCGGACATTTTGGCAACCCCGGTCTTGACCTCGCTGCTTATGTTCTTCTGGCGGTTGAACGCTTTCTGTATGTCGCTTATTATCGACATGCACTGGGAAATTGCATCCTCCTCCATATTTCTCATCTTCTGGATTAGCTCCAGCCGAGGAGAGCTCTCTATTGGGTCACTGGCCGTGCTCTCTCTTTCAGTAGCTGATACTACGCTGGCTGTGTTTTTACCTGCTGGGTCGGTAGCAGTAAGCGGTGTTCGTGACGTAGTACAGGTAGGTGTTCTCTGCACCGTCCCTGTCACTCTATTTCTGCCAGTTGGGTCATCTCCCTGCTGAGCACCGGTGCCTGTCTGCACACGGTCACGGGGTATGACTTCGGCATCCACAATGTTTGCACGCACAGTGTCACTTCCAGTTATATCCTGTAGGGATGCACACCTTTCAGGTGGTGATCTCAGCAGCAAGCTGCTCCTTCTAAAGGCTATACCCACAGCCGCATCACACTTCGAATTTTCTCCTTCTAATCCCCTCTCGGTGATTTCTTTCTGTTTTCTGTTCGTATTCATTCCGGTTGGGTCCCCGCTCGGAGCCGCTATCCACATGTGTTTGTACAGTCACCTCAAACGATCCCCGTGGGTCCCTTTGCTTGCAGTGAGGTCCACGCGAGGGTTGACACAGGACCTTATGAGTACCTGTGTTCAGAGCCAGGATCTCGGCGCAAAAACAGGAGTCGTTCTCAACTGCACCCGTACAGCCACCTCAGTGGCGACACTTTCGGAACGTACTCCAAGACTAGCCACAGTTTTAACGGGACGGAGGCAGCTGCAGCATTCACCCATCAGCCGTTTCAGCACGATATCACTCATGCATACTAAGGTAATGGAATACTGCAGCCGTCAGCTCGCAGCAATCAATCCAAAATCGTCGGTCGGTATCATTTATCATATTTCGTTGCCAATGTCGTCGTACGCTGTACGCACAGTTAGTTAGCTCTCAGCGGATGCGGAGGAGCCATCCAGTGGCGCCACGAGGAGGCCGTGCGACAACTTGGTTTGAGCAGTGACAAGGATCGTCAAAATTTCTAAACCCAATTGTTTAGCAATCAGTGCTTTGCCTTGTATGCTCGCACCCACACCATTATTATTATTATTATTATTATTATTATTATTATTATTATTATTATTATTATTATTATTATTATTATTATTATTATTATTATTATTATTATTATTATTATTATTATTATTATTATTATTATTGTTATTATTATTATTATTATTATTATTATTATTATTATTATTATTATTATTATTATTATTATTATTATTATTATTATTATTATTATTATTATTATTATTATTATTATTATTATTATTATTATTATTATTATTATTATTATTATTATTATTATTATTATTATTATTATTATTATTATTATTATTATTATTATTATTATTATTATTATTATTATTATTATTATTATTATTATTATTATTATTATTATTATTATTATTATTATTATTATTATTATTATTATTATTATTATTATTATTATTATTATTATTATTATTATTATTATTATTATTATTATTATTATTATTATTATTATTATTATTATTATTATTATTATTCCGTGTGGAGTTCATCCAATCTCCCATCGGACGCGTCCCCAGGTGGCGGATAGGGGAGCTCTCGACAGGTCCCTTGGGACTTGCAGGGAAGGTGGGAAATAAAACACCACCCGCGGACCAAAATGTGGACGGCTGATCACCATGACTGGTGGAGCTGATGACGACGGAACATGGAACACATATGGCAAGTGATCTTGATCGATGATCTTGGACTGGATGCTAGAGGCTGACGGTTGGAGTATTCTATCACCTTAGTAGGCAGGAGTGACATCCTGCTGAAACGGCTGGTGGGCTAATGCTGCAACTGCCTCCGTCCCGTTAAAACTGTGGCGAGTCTCCGAGTACGTTCCGAACATGACGCCGTTAAGTTGGTGGTGCAGGTGCGGTTGAGGGCAACTCCCGTTTTTTGCGCCGAGATCCTGGCACTGAACACAGGTGCTCATGAGGCCCTGTGTCAACCCTCGCGTGGACCTCACTGCTTGCAAAGGGACCCACGGGGATCGACAGAGGCGACTGCACAATACGTGGGAGGATAGCGGCTCGGAGCGGGGACCCAAAAAAAAATGATGAGAACACCACCCCAAAATATAATTGATGGAGAAAGAGTAGAAGAGGACAGAACAGCAGGCGGGGCCAGCGCTTTTCTGGGTAGCCGCAGGATTCTGCGCTCACCCGTATTGCTGGGACCAGACGCCTCACCGGCTATCGCGACTCCTGTGGCCCTGGAAGGTCGCATTGGCGCAGATAATGCAGCACCGCTGCCGGTAAACGCTGCCGATTCGGAACGGATGACGCGTGAGAATCCTGCGGGCTATTCCCCCCGCATGGCGCAAATTGAGAAAATGAGAGCTCTAGAGGAGGATTGCTTGTTGAGGTGCAAAGGTATCCTCCAGGGAATGAGACAGGCTTTTGAAAGACAGAAGAATATCAGCAAGGATGTTAAAGATGGCGTCTCTCAGCTAGATGAGCAGCTAGACGTTATCAACAGTTATAGAAAGACCTGGAAAGATGCAGAGAGAATAAGAAGCATCGAGGCAATCGAAAAGGAAGCGGAAAAGCGCAAAGGCGGTAATAAGCAAATACAGGAGACAAGAGAAAAAGAAACCCCAGTCACTACCCGTGGCAAAAGAGCGGCCTCTAGCCCAGTTGCTCCGAGCACGAGTAAAAAGGCGAGGGAACATGACCAGGAAAAGTGGCAGGTTGTTAAAAACAAACGGAAGAAGAAGTCTACAAAGGAAGCGGTCGAAGCGCCTGTTACGGAAAAGGATAATGCCGAAAGAAGCATGCGCAAAAAGAAAAGAAGCAAAACAAATGGAAAACGACCAGGAGCAGTGTTAATTAGGCCGACTACGGGTAAAAGCTACGCCGATGTGCTCATGGACGTGAAGAATACTGTAGGAAACATGCGTCCGACAGATGGGACTGAGGTTTCTATAAAGTCAGTCAGGAAAACGCACAGCGGCTCCATACTCTTGCATGTGGCAAAGAGAGGTGGCGAGGAGGAACTTTGTAGGGCCATCAAGACAGCCCTAAAGGACACGGCAGAAGTCTCAAACCTCAAACAGGGAACGACAACAACAATTGAGGTCAGAGACCTGGATATCTTGACGGAGGCTGAGGAGGTTTCCTCTGCAATAAGAGGACTGCTCGATAAAAAAGAAGAGGAAATAAACGTACGTCTAACGAAGTCCAATAGCAGAGAGCAACGTAGGGCATTTATAACGCTGGCAACGGAGGCAGCGAACACAATTTTAAAGGCCCAACGGATAAAGATTGGCTGGATCTACTGCAGAATCAGAAGAAAGGTAGAGGTACAACGATGCTTCAGATGCTTCGGGGCTGGACATACGCGGCGTAGCTGCAAGGGTCCAGACAGAAAAGGAGAAGGTTTATGCATTCGGTGTGGAGTCGCAGGACACAAAATGAGAGAGTGCAAATCACAAGCGAGGTGCTGCATATGCACTGCTGAGGGCAAGGGTACGGTCGACCATTTACCTGGCACGTCTAGATGCCCAGCCCATCCTAGGACAAGCCAATCATGATAAAGATCTTGCAGGCAAACCTTCACAGAAGCGTTACCGCTAGTGCGTTGCTACCTCAGATTATGCTTGAGCATAAGGCTGAGGGAGCAATCATCAGCGAACAGCATAGAAAGGTGGAAAATGGCACCTGGTTAGAAGACACGACAAAAACAGCGGCTATATGGCTAACAAGGGGCACAAGGTTTCAGATAAGGCAACACGGCTCAGGTGAGGGATTCGTATGGGCAACGGGCAGCGACTACACTATAGTCAGCTGTTACCTGACCCCAAGCGACCCCATGGAAACTTTTCAGACTAAGCTGAACTGCATTGAAGACGCAGCTCGCGAAATAGGAGGCAGGCTCATTATTGCAGGTGACTTTAATGCGAGGGCAACAGAGTGGGGCACGACCACTACGAACTCAAGAGGTAGACAAATCTTGGATATGGCAGCAAGGCTGGGCTTGGCAATCGTGAATCAGGGCACCACAACCACATTCAGAAGGCCGGGCTGCGAGGGCACGATTCCGGACATTACCTTGGCCTCGGAAACTCTGCTTAACAGTTTATTGGAATGGAAAGTACTGGAGGACTACACTGGTAGTGACCATCAGTATATATCATATCACATAGCGGGTGATATGCCTGCAAGAGGCACTGACAGCAGAAGTAGAATGCGAAGGTGGAATGTATCGAAGCTGAGACCAACGGTACTGCTGGCGAAGCTGGATTCTATCTGTCCACTCCAGCTACAATCAAGGAACGCACAGAGTAAAGTAGGCCGCACAATGGCGGCTATCGAACAAGCATGTAATGCGTCAATGCCAAGGAGCGGAGGCATCGCTCGCAGAAAGGAAGCCTACTGGTGGACCGAAGAGATAAGCGAACTTCGGCGAATATGTCTACGCCAACGGAGGCGGTACACTAGACAGAGGCGACACGGCTTGGCCACTGAACTCGCACAAGAATATAAGGTAGCTAGAAAGAACCTGAAGATGGCTATTGCATCTAGCAAGAAACGCAAATGGGAAGAACTACGTGACGACCTGAACCGCGATCCATGGGGTTTGGGCTACAAGTTGGTCATGAGGAAACTTGGCAAGGCCGCGGCATCGGCTAACCTCCCGGCTCAAACTTTGGAGAATGTTGTAGATACACTCTTTCCCACCCATAGAGTGCGGACGGAAATTGAGACTTCCGAACAGAGGAGCCAGTTGGTTCCACTGTTTACGGAAGGAGAACTGAAGACGGCCGCAGGGGGCCTCAAGGACCAAAAGGCTCCTGGGCCAGATGGAATCCCGGCGGAAGTGCTCAAGATAATAGCACACGAGCGACCACAGGTCCTCATGGAAATGTACAATGAATGCTTAATGGCAGGCTTCTTCCCAGAGGCCTGGAAAATACAGCGTCTGGTACTGATTGGCAAGGGCAAAGGTGATCCAAACTCTCCTTCCTCTTATCGTCCTCTCTGTATGTTAGATACAGCGGGTAAGCTTCTGGAGAAGCTTATCCAGCCACGCTTGTTACAGGCAATAACCGAAGCTGGTGGACTCTCTGAGAGGCAGTACGGCTTTCGACGGGGTAGATCAACTATAGACGCTATCAGTGATGTAGTAAGGAGTACAGAGATGGCGCAGAGCGGGAATCATTACTCCAGAAAAATCGTCCTTTTAGCTACCCTAGACGTTAAAAATGCGTTTAACAGTGCGAGATGGGCCGATATAATCGAAGCATTGGAAGTTCGCTTTCGGGTCCCACAGTACCTGATGAGAATTATACGCAGTTATCTGGGCAATAGAATCCTCGTATACGAGACGGAAAATGGCCCAACGAGGAGACAAATAACAGCGGGTGCAGCGCAAGGCTCTATATTGGGGCCGGATTTATGGAACGCTATGTATGACGAGATACTCTGCATTGACATGCCAGAGGACTCATATCTCGTTGGGTATGCGGATGATATAGCCGCGGTGATTACGGCAAGGAACACGGAAGAAGCCCAGCGAAAGCTGAATCGTGTTATGATTAGAACGCAGACGTGGATGTCTGACCATGGTCTCAGTCTCGCGACGGAAAAAACCGAGCTCCTTATTTTAACGAGGAGACGGATACCTGTCGAGATACCGATGCACACTGTAGGCGGTACACTTCGGACAAGGAAAGCTATAAAATACTTGGGCGTCCACTTGGACTCCAAGTTATGTTATTGGGCGCAGATACGGAATGCAGTTACGAAGGCTGGACAGGCTACTGCGGCACTATCAAGGCTAATGGCGAACATTGGGGGCCCGACTGCGAGCAGGCGAAAGCTGCTCCTGACAGCGGTGCAATCAATCCTCCTATACGGAAGCGAAATGTGGGCTGACTCTTTGGGAGCAGAATGCCGGCGGAAGGTGCTAGGCTCTGTGCAAAGAACGGCGGCATTACGGGCGGCGTCGGCTTATAGAACGGTTTCAGAGGCAGCCGTACTTGTGATTAGCAGTACGATTCCAATTGGCCTGCTGGCGACGGAACGCAGGAAACGATGGGAGCAAAGACACTGGAGTGAAGGCCGGCTAACGGCGGAAGAATTAAGAGCACATAGCATCGAGCAGTGGCAGGAGACATGGCGGAACCAAACGGTTGGTCGATGGACGGCAAAACTCATACCGGAGTTGAATGTCTGGGTAAATAGAAGTTTCGGTGAGGTAAACTATTACCTTACACAACTATTGTCCGGACATGGATATTTTAGGAAATACCTACACCAGATGGGGAAATGCGCCAGCCCAGGGTGCATATACGACGATGCCGATGTAGATGACGCCGAACATACTTTTTTCGGCTGTTACAAGTGGAGCGAAGAAAGAGCGGCAATTGAGTCGATACACGGCTCTCTAACTGCACAGAGCGTTGTTCAAATAATGCTCAAGAACGAGGAAAGCTGGAACCAGATCGCAAAGTTTGCTGAGGTTATTCTGCGCAGAAAGAAGGTGGACTTAGATACCCTCCATAATGAGGGCGGCTAAGAACGGATGCAACAAGCGGACCCGACGGGGAAATCGCAACCAAGGAGTGGCACATATGGCCTAATAGATGGGAGCCACATCGAAGTAATACGAAAGTAGTCCCGGTGTGGTGGATTCCCATGGTTGAAGGGAAGGGGGGTTTTAGTTGGTAGTCTTTCGAGGAGCCCAACATACCCTGTTGTGAAGAGTGACGACCTGGCAGGGATGCGTAAAATGCATTTCCCCTCCCCACCGCAAAAAAAAAAAAAAAAAAAAAAAAAAAAAAAAAAATTATTATTATTATTATTATTATTATTATTATTATTATTATTATTATTATTATTATTATTATTATTATTATTATTATTATTATTATTATTATTATTATTATTATTATTATTATTATTATTATTATTATTATTATTATTATTATTATTATTATTATTATTATTATTATTATTATTATTATTATTATTATTATTATTATTATTATTATTATTATTATTATTATTATTATTATTATTATTATTATTATTATGTACTGTTGAGAATGTACAATTATTGCCTCCAAGAAGGAGTCTTTCCAGAGATCTGGAAACGTCAGCGACTAGTTCTGATAAGTAAGGGAAAAGGGGACCCAGAATCACCATCAGCATATCGACCCCTGTGTATGTTAGACACTGCAGGGAAACTACTAGAGTTGCTGCTCAAACCCCGAATTCAGGAGGCTATAGACAACGCCGGTAGTCTATCCTCAAGACAACACGGCTTCAGATCTGGCAGGTCAACAATAGATGCTATTCAGAATGTTATAGAAGGAGTTCAAAATGCACAAACGGGAAACCATTTTTCGCGTCGTATCGTCATACTTGCGACTCTGGATGTTAGAAATGCATTTAACAGCGCAAAATGGACTGACATGATAAATGCTCTAGAGACACGGTTTAAAGCACCCACATATATCATGAGGATGGTTAAAAGCTACCTCAGTAATCGTGTACTTATATACGAAAACGCTGGGAGGACACACGAAAAACAGATCACGGCAGGAGCCGCACAGGGTTCGATCCTAGGTCCTCTACTATGGAACATCAGCTATGACGATATTCTCCATATCGACATGCCAACAGATACTTACCTGGTTGGCTACGCGGATGACATTGCAGCCGTTATCGCGGCCCGCACCATGGAAGAAGCACAAAGAAAGATAAACCAAGTAATGCTCAGGACCAAGCTATGGCTGGATTCCCACAGCCTCAAGCTTGCCACGGATAAAACTGAACTGCTTATATTAACAAGGAAGCATATTCCACTGGAGGTAGATATGCGAGTTTTGTCTGAGACAATTAAAACGAAGAAGTGGATAAGATATCTAGGATTAAAACTAGATTCCAAACTAACATTCAGAGCCCAATTTGAATACGCAGCAACAAAGGCAGCGCAAACTACGGCTTCACTTAGCAGACTCATGGCAAACATCGGAGGACCAACCTACAGCAAAAGGAAGTTGATGATAGCAACGACACAGTCGATTCTATTATACGGGTGCGAAATCTGGGCCGATGCCCTGCAGAATAAGTGTCGAAGAAAGATGCTGACGGCTGTACAACGCACTGCTGCGCTAAGAGTCGCCTCGGCTTACCGTACCGTATCGGAGCCCGCAGTCCTTGTTATAAGCGGAACTATTCCAATTGATCTTCTGGCTGAAGAACGGAAAGAATTGTGGACAAAACGAAGACAAAGTCGAAGACAAGGAACAGACAGAGAAACAGCTGCAACACGGGTGTCACGAGCACAGACAATGCTGAACTGGCAGGAAAGATGGAATAACGAGCCACGTGGCAGATGGACATCTAGGCTGATAACCGACTTAGATAAGTGGGTGAAGAGACAACACGGCGAGATAAACTACTTCGTAACACAGATGCTTTCCGGGCATGGATACTTCCTAAAATACCTCCAGAGGATGGGAAAAGCAGACACAGCCATCTGTATCTATGGAGATAATTGCTTAGACGATGCAGAGCACACTTTTTTCGTGTGTGAGAGATGGAGAGAGGAACGGCAGTCCGTAGAGGAACATGTGGGAGTAATATCTCCGGAAAATATTGTCGATCTCATGTTGGAAAACGAAGGCACCTGGAAAACCATTGCGATGTTCACGGAAAAGGTACTACGAGACAAAAAGCGGGACCTAGACGTAGGTACAACGACGACAGCTTAATAAGAAAAAACAGCGGAGCCCCACCCTGAAGCAATGCGAGAGCGGTCCCAGGGTGGAAATCGGCTCGAAAAAAGGGGGGTTTTTAGTGGATGCAAGCTCCACATACCAGAACTGTGACGACAGTATCTGAGATGCGCTAGGCATTTTCCCTCCCTTCCCGAAAAAAAAAAAAAAAAAAAAAAAAAAAAAAAAAAAAAAAATTATTATTATTATTATTATTATTATTATTATTATTATTATTATTATTATTACATTTATTAATATTGAACTGTTCTCTTGTTCACTTCAATAATATTTCTTCCGGTTTTACAGGAAATAATGATGCATTCCCATTCTTTTAGTTTTTTTTACATTGAATATTAAACTGCATGCAATCATACCATAACCCAGACATATTTAAATCGTTGTTTTTAAATATGTAATATTCACCTAAATATACGTGCATTTCCTTTTCCATTTCTACACTTTTCCTTCATTTTCTTTCATACAAATGTATTTTTTCGTTTCCTCGTCTATTTTCAGTTCTGTTAAAAGTAAAATTGTCTTATTGTTCTGCCTGTGAGTGTTCTGCTAGAGAGTGTTCTAGTGTCTGGTGTTTGTTTCCCTTGAACATGCTGAGCATCTTGTGTGCATTTGAGAATAAATTTTATATTCAAACCATCTGTTTGTTAGATTGCAAATACTTTGGGGAAATAATTGTATTATATATTTCTTAAATATATATTTTTTTTCTCTTACATACATTTTCTTCTTGGATAAAAATTCAGTTGTAGTAGCTATAGGTTGTAGAAAAGTAATAGAAAAATAAAAAAAAACGGAAAAAATATCAATAATCTATGAATAAATTTAAAAGAAAAATGTATTTTTAACTAAAAATCCCTGTAGTCATAAAGTGATTTACATGCATATTTATATATAGCATTCGAATCAAATGAAAAATGAAACGAGATTTATTACTTCTATTTAGAAAAAAAAAAAACAAATATGGGTATTGTTATGATGCCGAACGTGTCATTAGGAGGTATTTAAGTGAAAAACTGTTTTAATATTTTCAAATTTTTAATGTCAAAGGCAGCTTTTAGAAAGCTAGCAAATTTAAAAATAATAATAATAAAAACACTAAATATTTTAATTTGATTTTCAAAAAGTGTCACGTTTGCTATCACAAATATATTAGATATTTGTAGAAACGACACTTACTCCTGAACATACATACAGAGAACAAATATACACCTAATTCTGTTTTTACACGGTAATTGATTCCAGGAAAACCCCCTGTAAAAAAAGACATTGATCGTATGCAAAATAGGTGTTTGGTTCCTTATCTCTAAAACCTATTGAAATTAGTCAAAAACAAGGATTTGTAATATTAAAGCACATATACATATGCACTGACAATACATTTTAACACAAGCATAGTTATTAAAGCGAAAAAAGACTTGCACCCTAAGCTTAAAAGTAACGACATGTTCATTTGATTGTATGCACTAAAAGGGCATTCCCCAAAATTTGTGCTATTTATAAAAATTAAATTTAACAAAAAAAAAAAATTTTAACCCAAAAGCTTTTGAATCGTGCTAAATGGAATAAAATCGTGTAAAAGAATTTAAAATTTGTTCATTTTCAAACCATGTAAAAAAGACCGTGTAAAAATAGAATTAGGTGTAGTTGTACATGTTTACCACAAAAATGTCAAAATTTTTACAAGTTTTTTAACAATGTTATGTTCACTGTAATTATTTATATGATTGCGGTAACCGTAATATGGTTAAGTCACAATTCAGATGATTACTACAATCATATATACGATTGTTATAACTATGTATATATTTGTGGCAATCATGTTCATGATGAATCTATTTATCTGAATTTGTTGCACTTTTATTATGATAGAGAACAATATAATATGATATAATTTCTCATCATTAAACTGATATAATCATACATATGATTGCTAGTATTAATATGAATGGTAACTTTACCATATTATGGCTGCCGAAATCATATAAAAAATTACAGTGATCATAATATTTTAAAAAAATTTTGAAAATATTGAAATAGTTGTGGTAAAAAAAATATTTTTTCTCTGCGTGTAGGCGGTGGAATGTGTATAATTTTAGTTTTGCTAACTTTAAATCAATTACAAAACATGAGGTCTTTATATGTTAATTTAAACTCCATTTAAACATGTTCTCAGTAAGACTGAGTGCCCATGAATACTTACGGTTATTTAATACTGAGTTATTTAGCAGCTTGACTACTTACATTTCATATAATTATATTTGGACACTTTGTATAACACTTCAACTTCATAATTTAATACATATTTAAACATAATATACATACCTGACTTAAATACTACTACTGCATAATTTTGTACACATTTTGTACCCAGTAATAAATTTTCCATGCTGCACATGGCACAAACAAAAACATGGAGAAACTTAATTTTCTATCTAGTCACAATGTTAATCATTTAAATGACTTTAATGCCAGTAAATTGTTTGCCTAAAAACAACAACAAAACAAACAAAAATATGTTGCAAAAAAAAAATTCAACAACAAACTTCACAACAATGTTGTGTGTCTAAACTGTCTAAAACATACTAAATTGTTAACAAAAACACACACGATTAATATTAATTAAAATTTATAACATTTTATAACGAGCAGCAACTACAATAACAAGAATCAGAACAGAAATACTAACAGCAAGGACACACACATTTTTAACTTGCAACACACATACACACACACAAATCCTGCCAGAGACATTCATACAAACCGGTAGACATACAACAATTTTTAAAGTTTTTTTTTAACGACAGACAGACAGACAGACCTGTTAAGGAAACTCTATTACTAATATAAGGCAGGCCAGAGTTTAGAGTTGCAGTGCTTGGTTTGAGTGTATAAATTTTAAACGGAAAATTCACACACATAAATATTTATAAGAAATGTATTTTAATTGCATAAATATTTGTCATTAGTAGACGACGAGAAAGTTTTAGTTTTTCTATTTAAATTTGTTACTCTTTCTCTTTTTTTTTTTTGCGGTCTGTAACAAAATAGAGTTTATTTGAAGATAAGACATCATTAAATATTTAAAGGACTTTACAGGTTTTTTAACTTTAAATTTAAAATAGTAACAACAATCTTTATAATAGTAACAACAATCTTTATAAATATGATTTTAAAACCGAAAAGGGCCGCAATCTGTAATCTCTTATATTTTTCACTCTAAATCCATTTTTCATTCAAAAACTAGAAATCTTAAATCCTTAGTATCATTGCAGATATTCACTTAAATTAGAAGAGAGTTTTAATCTCAAAATTGCTTAAATTTCTAACAACATTGTAAATAATTATATTGAAAACTTTTGCTTTACAACTCAATCATAAAACCTATACTTATGGTATTATGGAATACAGCTATGGAGAACAGCCTCAGTTTCAAATGTTGACAGAATACAAAGACGCCAAAATTGCTACGAATGATCACAATTGGCCCCTGGTATATAAAAAATTCAAATAGCTATGAAGACCTAAACGTGCTTTTGGTAAAAACTGAGATTCAAAAAATGTAAAAAAAACACTTATCGCTACACTTCATATTGTATCACTGGTGATACACAATTTTATTATTGGAATATTATTATTTATTATTATGTTATACATTTCCCTACTGCATAGTGTAGGAAGAGGGGGGCACGTTTATACCCGGGGCACCTTTAAGTTTAACATTTTTTCCTAACCTTAACCGAGTTTTTCACATTCCAACCTTGTTTTCTAGCAACGTTAACAACTTTTGTTAGTTTTTTCAATCGTCGACCGAATTTAGTTGGGTGAAGAAGTTTTCGCAGTGCCATTGTAAATTTTTTTATTTTTTTTTTTTTTTTTGTAAGAGTGTAAGAAGTATTCAGTGATCGTTTTCTTTCGTGACAGAAATTTATTGCAGTCCAAAATTAAGTTAACTTATTTGATATTTATGTAAACAAAATTTTTTATAAATGTCCGTGAATGGCAAGCCAGTTCAGGTTTGAACAAAGAAAAAGGGGGCACCTTTGAACATATTAATTTATCAACCGAAGTACCAAACATTGTTGATTCTCTCTTATTTTCTGAAAATGACGAATCCAATGCTGATCATGATGCTTAAAAGGAAAATGTTATGTCACCTGAAATCGCAAGGCCTTTTCCGTCTTAATAATATAAAACTTATTTTTGATCTGAATTTTTTTTATTTTTTTTGTTAATGTTTATGTTTTTTCTTAATAAATAAATCGAATTTATTATATATGTAATTAAAAAAATATAACTGTTTATGTTATTTTTGGACATCAGCAGCCTAGATCAAAGCTGCCCCGTATGGGGGTCACATTTGAACACAATGACTTCATCCATTAAAAAATAAAAAAAATATAAATCGTACTAAAAATAAGTTACTTGTAGACTTAAGCTAAAGTTTATTTCCATATATATTAGTTAAATTATGTAAAAAGTCAATAATTCAAAAATATAAATTTTTATGTAGCTTGAAAGCAAAAAGTGTTCTAAGGTGCCCCCCGCTACCCTATCACTGGTGATACATATGCAAATTGCATAATATCTACTAAATTATTATTTTAATTTTTTTTAATATTTTTCCTGTAATCAGACGCTAATTTCCTTTTAAAAAAACTTTTTTTTTTCGATCGAATATAAAAAGTCATGCAGTGTAGGGTTAAAAAAGCTTAAAGTACAGCCAAACCTATTACCCCGCAACATATTAAATAATAGTGGCTATATTCGAGTAAGAAGAAAGGAATAAAGTAGATTTAATGCGAAGACAAGAAGAAATAATGCCTGATTTTGAACACAGTCTTTGAACACTCATATTTTTTTTGAAATATAAACATCTAAATATTTCTTAAATTCTTAATAACTTTGTTTAGATACATTTAAATGAGAAAAGCTCTTTAATCTGAGATCACTCTGTTCCTAATATATAAAATATTAAGTGCTGTTTAAAGATACAACGAACAATATTTATTTTTAATGTTGAGCAATTATCAGTTGACCTAAAAATTATATTGTTAATAAAAAAGTTAACGAAATAAGTCTTTATTGCACTCATACGTACGGCAACGTTAGCTATGGACTCTTCCACGAAATATGTTTTAATAAAATAGTGCAATTCACAGTCTTGTGCAAATGGTATTGCATCATTGCATTTGCAAAAAGGTTTAGCATATTTTTACTCTACACTAACAAAATACACAGCAAGAGCAAAAATATGCTAAACCTTTTTGCAAATGCAATGATGCATTACCATTTGCACAAGACTGTGAATTGCACTAATATGTTTTTTTTTTCATTCTCTGTTTGCGTGTGCAACATTGTGCCAAATTTGAGATTAACAAAAGATATGATTTCCTTTCAGTTATTTTTTTAATTTTTCGCAAGCTTTTAAACATTTTGTTTAAAAAGAAAATAAGTAAAAACAGAAACAGTAAAACTTTAGGTAATTTCGGAAGAATTTACAATAAAAAAATATTTTATTTTGCATACAATAATATAATATAAAGACACAAGTTTTAGTAATAAAAATTAACTTAACGTAATTATTATAAAAATTAACATAACGCAAAGAAAAATTTGACTTTTTTTCCGGAAAACATTTTTCTTTCAAATTTTCTATATATAAAATATGAAAATACTAAACACATACAGTGGGGACCACAAATGAGTACAGAACAGTAATTTGTGCACTTGTTATTACATAAAAATTAAACTAATAAAAGAAATTAGAAATAGATATTTGTCATTTATTTATTTAATAAAATAATTTACAAATCAAAACTTAACGTACAAAGACCTAAAAAAATACAAACGAAACGAAAAGAACTTTACGGAATGAGAGTATTTTATTGCGTAAAACACTTTTTACACGTTTTGGAAGAATCTCACTCTCTTATTTAGTTAAAACTTAAAAATACGTATAAAGGTTAAGAATTTTACAAAATTGTATTATTTTATTACAGAAAAATAACGTTTCGAGCGATAAACAGTTTAGCTCATTTGTCAGTAAAAAATAAATTATCTATATATATAAAAATGAATGAATGACTCATAAACTATGCATCTGATCATGTGATGGTCTGCGGCAAAGTTGTTGTGCCTGAGACCGGGAAGGTTTCTGAGTTATTACGAGCACGCCTACTCTAACGACCACTTTTTTAAATTGCTTAATTTCTTCTACATGGGTTTTTACAGATTTACTTCAAACAATTTGTATACACATCTTACTGAAGGCGAGGTAAAAATAAAAATTTTATGTGCCAAAGCTTCTTATTTCTTTCGACCACTCCTACTTTTTTTAAATGTGTAATTGATTCTACTCGGATTTTAACATGTTTACTACAAATCGAATACAAATGTAAAAATTAAGATTCATACTCCACGCCCCCTTCCACGATCCACTCTTGCAGAACAACGCCTGCCGGGGAGGCCAGACTGCTGGACAATATTATACATTTTGAATTCGCAATTATTATGAAAATTTATGAACTTTCTAAAAACCAAAATTAATAACTAATTTTGCAAGTTCTTGCCATTCGAATTCAAACGTTTGCAGTTCCCAGTGCGACTTGCTTTCGCAATTACTATCAACAACGCGCAAGGACAATTGTTGCGAGTGTGTGGATTAAATTTGGAGAATCCATGCTTCTCACATGGGCAGCTTTATGTGGCCTGTTCACGCGTCGGAAAACCTTCTGATTTATTCGTTTACGCACCGGAAGGAAAAATAAAAAATATTGTGTATCCAACAGTACTTCAATAAAAGACAAATTAAAACGAAACACTGTAATTTCACAATTTATCAAAATGAGCTATATCAATAAAATTATTTAAAATGAATTGAATATTTATTGTAGTAGCAATTCGTGTTACTCTCTTATTCATATTACATACATATGTATATGTATGTATATAAATGTCTGCATACTCTCAAAAAAAATAAGAGTGACTTACGCAATTATATTTGTATCAGTATTTTCCAGAATAATTGCTTCCTGTAAATTGCAACTAAGTTGATTTAAAGATTTCGTTAGGACCTGATGAAATATTAGTGTTGTAAAATAGGCGTATTTTAGAAAGTTGTTAGGCAATTCATGAAAGACATTAATTTAGTTCATTAAATGAAAATATTATTGGAAATGCGCAGAATTTATGGATAATAACTGTTTATAAAGAGTGATTTAGCATAATTTATCAACGTTTTTGTTATACTGCAACCTTAGAAGGTTTGAGATATCTACTATAATATATTCAAGTGAAAAACATGCTGTTAGTTTAAGAAACTAGATCATTCTAATAATGCTCTTCTACCTACAAAAGACATCTAGGAACAGTATGATACATTTTGTTAATTTCTTACTTTATATATTTCGCAAGACATATTATTTTCAAGTTTGAGTTTCAATTATGTATTGAAAATATAAAACTTTTTTATCTTATAAAACAAAATGTTTCCTTCCATTAAAATAATTTGTTTGTAAGTTTTCCTTCGAATATGTTAACTAATTTTTAATTATTTTTTTAAGAAATACAATTTCTTTAGAAATGCTTCAAATCTTTTATTGTTTTTGAAGTTTAGTTGTGTTTCATGAAATTCAATTATTTATACATAAACATAAAAATTTAGAAAAATGGCAGCAAATTAAGAAATATTTAAAATTTATTGTCCAAAAAGCTAATTAGTACTACAGTTTTTTTTGTCTGTGATAATATGATTTCATTTTATCCCTCTTTTCAAACTCACACAATTTAATTAAGAGCTAAGGATGAGCTATAAATTAAATTTCACAATTTTGTGATTCATGAGCTACACACAAACAAAAATACGAACGTTAATAATAATAAAAAAAAAAATTAAATTTCAACCGTTTTTTTGCTTTAAAGCAAAATGTTAGCAATCCAGGCAATCATGATAAAGGGCATATCAAATTTACTTAAAACAGAATAAAACACACTTTTACTTGAACTGGCTGCTGCTGCTTGTCTCTCAAAATAAAACTTTGTATATGGTTTTGATATTTATACAGTTTTATTTTCACGCGTTTCATTTAGTATTTTTTTTTTTTTTTATTTTGTTTGTGTAATTTTTTATTTAATTTCTTTTTAAACGAAGAGAAATGTTTAAGACAATGTTTATATAAAATTCAAAGTAAGCTGCTACAAAAAAGAGAATAATATATAAATTTAGCTTTCCTTTAAGATATCTGCATATGTGCACGAACTACGGGATTTGTTTCCTCTATATATTCCATGTCTACGACACATGTTCCGATTGGCCCAGCTATTTATAAATGGCAGCTTTACTTCCAAAGAATTGAGATTCTGACCCATTGTACACTCTGTTGTGGAGAATGTTGGTTTTCTGTGTGAACGTATATTTGATGGCAGACATAGATTTTTAAACAAATGTATTAAAAACATATAACATTGACAAGTATTGTCCACACACGACAAATTCATATGTAAACAAGAACTTGTTCTTTGTGTAGGTGAATGTGAATGGTTTTGTTAAATGTTTTTTGACTATAATAAAAAGTAGGAAGGTCGATATTGAATTTTTTCCCATATAAACTGGGAGCTGTCTAATATAGTCAGCAATCTTCATGTATTCAAATTCTTGTACATACATACAGTGTATTGCAAAACTATTTTGACAACTCATTTTTTTTTTCATTCCTATATAAAACTGTAAAAATCAAGTAAAAAGAATTAAGGCAAGTATTTTTCGATGAGACGGGTCTAGAGCCGTCATAAAGTAAAACATATTGTCGTTTATCCATGGGTAGTAGACTGCATTCAATGATTTTGGACAACAAATCCGTGTTAAATTTTAAATGCTTCGATTTGTTGTCTAGCTGGCTGTCCATGTAAAGCTTTTGCGCAGTGTACAGGTCGTAATTTTTAAGATATTTCAATAAAATTTGGTATGTGATGGGATTGAAACTGGTGAAAATCAGTCCACTATTTTAATTGGACACCATAAACAATGAAAAATGTAGCAAAGTATATGTAGGTACAACTAAAAATAAATTAAAAACTAGAATAGCTGGACACAAATCTGATCAAAAATATAGAGATATATCATCACAAAAAACAGCATTATCATCACATTGTAAAAATTTGAATCACTATCCCGACTTTGAGAACATTTCAGTTTTGAAAACAGAAAATAATTATAAACGTCGTTATATGTTGGAAACGTTAGAAATTATTAATGTACCAAAAAATCTTAGAATCAATTTTAAAATAGATACAGATAATGTTGCTCAAACTTATAGACACTTAATTTATAAAAACACAAAAACTAAAATATTTTTCATATCAATATTTCTGTTTGTGTAATATTTAAATTCTGACAATTACTGTTATTTTTTGAAAAATATTTTTATTGTTATTAATTTTTAATTTTTTTATTGTTTCTCTGAAGATGCTACACATTGTGTAGCGAAATATTGGAAAAAATAAAAATAAAAACTGACCTTAATCTCGAAAAATAAAATTGTTTAACAAAAGAGCATAACTCACTCAAAAATTTTGGTATCCAAATACTATTGAACCCAAATATGCTTATTATATGTACAGAAATGATGACACCCAATTTTATAATGGTCGGTCCATAATTAGTCAAAACTCCCATATAAGACCATCTCCGTAATTCACTTAAACCTCCATAAATCTTTTAAAACTATTTATATCGAGATAAACTATAACCTACATAATATTTTTATTCACGGAAATCATGTGGATGATCGGTGCATATAGTGCCCATTTCTGGAAATCAGTTTAATTTTTATACTGGGTGTAGGGTATTATATGGTCCGGCTTGACCGACTATACTTTCTTACTTGTTTTTTTTTTAATTTTTTGCCAAATCTGCAACATTATTTGATGCTAAAACGATGACCTGCACAAGAAGTGATTGATCGAAATGGAATCCTTGTTTTCCACTTGGATTGAAAATCAAGTTGCGCAAAAACAAAAAGCTTATTCGATGACATACAAAGTAAAGCATTATCCGACGATAATGCTAGAGGTAGTAATATACAAGAAAATTTATTTTACGTAGAAAAAATCTATTCAGCAAACATTGGACCAATTTGTTGTGATAGAAAGCAGACGGTTTAGTATTTTCATAACTCTGGAACCTATCATCGATCTTGATATGGTTTGCTATAGAAAACCTTAATTCGCTTTGCGTCGTTTCAATTTGAGTCGTGTTTTTTTGGAATGTAACCCCGACGCAGAGTGGGGTATTGGTGTACTTGACAGCATCTATTAAACATATCACAAATGCTTTTAATTTTATTTTCATAACTGCGCACAATAAGGACAAAATTTTTACTAATAACAATTGTAAAATACATAACACTCATGCTTTTTTAAAAAAAAAGCAAAAAAAAAAAATCAAAAAGGACATTGTGGCAATTTTTTTTTGGATTTTTCCAACTTACACAATATCTGTTTAAACTACAAAAAAGAACAAATATTTTTACCTGGTTTTTACAATTTTCAGCTTGAATGAAAAACAATTTTCTCTTAAAAATTAGTAGGCAATTTAATTGTGACACACTGTATGTATATTAAAACGCCTAAGAGTGGATAATTTACATTCTACTCTGTTTTATATTTAAACTCCCTGTGGCAAAATGACAACCCAAATGTTTTTTTTATTTTTTTTTACATAGATTTTTTGTTTTCATTTTATAATGTTTTTTTTTCAAAAATACGCATAGACTTCCGTTTACAGTATGTAGTAGTATATGTACTCGTATGTATTACACCGGATTATGATGAAAAAATAACAAAATTTAACGCTTGAGGCATTTTAACGCTTAAATTATAACTACTATTTTGCTGATACTACACAAAAATACAAATTACATAAATACTCACTCATACATATTCACATTCTCAAAGAGTGAGTACCCAACACACCAATTATTAAGCAAAATATTATGCTACATATGTATGTAACTTATTTTAAGAGATTTTCTACAATTATTTGTAAGTCTGCTTATAAAAAGTACAAAAATGTAACAGTTTTTAAAAATGCTTGCAAATGAGAGTCATCCCTAAATACCGACGCGACGGTGAGCGGCACGTTCTTTTACGCTGAGCGTTAACGCTGATACTTCATCCCTAAACAAAAGCGATAACGTTATGTCAAAACGATAAAAACAGGGTTATCAAACAAAAAAATAAAACGACCCTGTTTATTGTTACAGCGGGACATTGTTGTTTTTTTTTTTTTTTTAACTTCATTGTGAAACGCTTTGTCAAAATCGGATTTTCCAATAGCAAAGCGTTGCCGCCGCGCTGTTTCGGTATGCTTCATATGACGAATTTTAACAGTTAAAAATCGCTTGCCGCCGATATTTAGGGATGGCTCTGACTTATTCTGCCAATAGTTTAGGAAAGCTAAGCTTTGTACAGACGGTTGTCAGATCTTACAACATTGTCCAACGTTGATAGAAAAAGC
This sequence comes from Bellardia pandia, assembly GCA_916048285.2. Lineage (NCBI taxonomy): Eukaryota > Metazoa > Arthropoda > Insecta > Diptera > Calliphoridae > Bellardia > Bellardia pandia. The sequence continues at coordinate 20,385,709 of OU696529.1, read as the reverse complement.
ATTAAGAATTTACCTTTTACTAACAATTTTTCAATGTCAGTCCATTGCTAGCACATTGCTAGATCTGACAACATTGTATGAACTGACATTCGTCTATACATAGCTTTAGTAAGTGTTTCTGAGAATGAGATACTGTTATTTGGTTAAAGTTTTCAGTCTTTGTGTTTTTTTAATGAAGAGTCAAGTGTTTTAATAAGTGCTCAATTAAAAAAAGAATTAAATATTTTTAAAAAAATTTAAGTTAAAAATGTACTTTTTCATAAGTAAGAGTGCACTAATTTAACTATGTGGCCAAAAGTCCTAATTGCACAAAAAAAGTCCTAATTTTTCTATGTGGTCAAGCAAAAGAAAAATAGTAGGTTACAGTTACTATAAATGTTAAAATAATATTTTATTAAATTAAAACCAACTTAAATGAGAATTATTCCTCTTGCGAGTATTAATAAAAATTTTATAAAAAATTTTAATCGAATTTCACTTTAAATATTTTCAAATAAATTGTTTATTTAACTTGAAATGAACTTCGATTAAAATTTTTTATAAAATTAAAACCAACTAAAATTCTTATGAAAAAATTTACTACCTTAGTACAATCTAAAATTACACGGTGCTACAAAATTTTCTTTTTTTGCAAGCACTTTCAAAGTGATCTAGTGTATGTTATAGGTGTAAATTAGTGTATTACAAAACGGATTTTAAAAGTTTCAATATACCTCCAAATTCCCGAGTTATAGACTTTTTTTATTACCCGATTTTTAAAATTCAAACGGTTTTGGAAAGCAAAATAATTGTTATTTTTAAATATGTATGTATGTTCTACTTCTAATACAATATTAGCACAAATATGAATAGATTTTTTCAATTATATGGAAAATTTTTATTTTTTTTTTAACTATTTACTTCTATTATTCGACCTTTTTCACTATTTTTTGATTTATTTTTCAAGCAATGAGGTCACTTTTAATATTTATATAAAAATGTTCCATATATTTATATCCAATATTTCGTTATCTCAATGGATAACTTCTTCAGGGATTTACAATTTTAAATTATAATACAACAATAATTGAAGTATAAGTAATAAAAATGAAAATTTTTAACAGAAATTGAAAAGTTTACAATTATGATATAAAATTATGATATATATATATATGTATATAAAACTTGTTTGGAATAATAATTGAAAAATTAAATATGTAATATTTTTAGTTTCTAAACTTATTCTGTAACTGTTTTAAAATTAATTCTGTTTTCTAAATAATTCTCTTTTAAACTTTTAAAATTTTAATGAGACTTTTTTCCGAATTTAGTTTAAAGACAACAAATATATTAAAGACAGTATTTTTTTCTGAGTAAAATGAGAGGTAACTTGTTGAAAGCAGTTGAGAAATGAGGAAGTACGAACAAAAGAGTGGAAACCTGTTTCGATTAGATTAGTATGATTTATTTTAGTTTTTTTGTACCTATATATTCAAATTTACTTGTTTAAAATAAGTGGTTTGTATTGTATTAACAAAAGAAAAATCAGGAATTTTAATTGTTTTTTTTTTTTGTTATAATAGCTCCCCATAAAAAGTACTATAACTTCCTCATTTTTCAACCGGGGATTTGGAGGTATATTGAAACTTTTAAGCCCGGATTCGTAACATGCTCACCAACACCTTTAACGCGTACTAGGTAATTTCAGAAGTGGTTTTCGAGTGTTGCCCAGTGTTATTAATAGGTTGTAATTTTAAGTTTACAAAAATATTACCAATGTAAGCTTATTACAAACATGATTAGAAACTATTCTTCTGTAAGCTTATTTTATAATTAGACTTCAAAACTAACTGTATATTAAATACAAGTAACATTATCGTAAGGGTTCAGTTTTCATTATTAAACTATTTTTAATAGTAATCACAAAACTTTTCTAAGCTTAACGCTTATGTTAGTATGTTTGCTATATATATATTTCTACATCGTTTTGGTTTGTTGGGTCATTTATAGAGTAACAGTGTTTTTTACATTGACAGAACAAAAATAAGCACAACACTTTTTATATTATTACGAGTACAACCAGGGAAACCGATACGATGCAATATAGTAGATTAAAACGTAAATAGTCTTAAATTTATTACAAGATATATTATGTAGAGGATAAAGGGGATTCCAATAAAAATCTATGTTTCTCAATCAATCACATCTGTTCAACTTTTGGATGAATGGTGTAGGTACTCCCATCTTTGGATTTCACTTTTTTGGCCAGTTTTACCTTAAAGGTGATGCCAGAGGACTTATATAGGCGCAAACGTCATCATATATTACCTTTTCAGTTAAATTTCTTCGTTAATTTGCATAAAAGCATAAATTTTGTATTTTGGCGAATCATTGTTTTTTTTTTGATACTTAAATTGTATTGTTGATTTTTTAAAATTTGTTAACATCTATATTGATATTGAATTGTGTTTGTTTTTTTAAATATAAATTTTAAAATAATTTGAAAAGAAATATAAAATAAAAAGGAAAATGATTTGATATTACATATTTTGAATTTAATAAATAAAATAAAACTAATTCACTTTGGTTTGGTCACCTGTATTTTTTTCTAGCCAGGTAATAGGAAACTTGGCCCTCATTAATTCCACATTGGATAAAACCATATCGGTGGTTTGTTAACGTCCAGAATATCATATTTATATATGTACTTAAAGGATGATTTTTTAGCTATTATCTTTTTGGAAACACTGGTTTAAACAGCTGACGCATGTTTCGTGTTTTGTTTCACTGTCAAAAATCTTCAGTTTGGTCTATAATTTAACCATGAATCGTCTCACAAACGAACAACGCTTGCAAATTATTGAATTTTATTATCAAAATGCGTGCTCTGTTAAGAAAGTTCATTGTGCTCTTTTTTACCGAAAAATTATGTTCAGCGACGAAGCTCATTTTTGGCTCAATGGGTACGTAAATAAGCAGAATTGTCGATTTTGGAGTGAATATCAGCCAGAAGCATTGCAAGAGCTACCAATGCATTCAGAAAAAGTCATAGTTTGGTGCGGTTTATGGGCTGGTGGCATCATTGGACCGTACTTCTTCAAAGATGATGCGAGTGGTAACGTAACTGTGAATGGTGAGCGCTACCGTGAGATGATATCCAACTTTCTTTTGCCCAAAATTCAAGAGCTTGACTTGCATGACAAGTGCCACATGCCACACAGCACGCGCAACAATGGACTTATTGAGAGACGAGTTCGGTGAACATTTTATTTCACGTTCGAGACCGCTCAATTGTCCCCCTAGATCGTGCGATTTAACTATTTTTTTGGGAGCTATGTTAAAGCTCATATCTATACAGACAATCCCGCATCGATTGACGCATTGGAAGACAACATTGATGCATTTATTCGTGAGATACCGGCCGAAATGTTGTTTTCATTTCGTTTGCATTTTTTCTTAAAATTTAATGGTTTTAGTTTGGATTTGTAAATTATTTTATTATATTAATTTTCTAATTTGCATTATTAATTTTATTTTTATGCAATAACAAGTGCATAAAGCACTAATATGTATGTATTCATTTGTGCTCTTGGGTGTGCTAACATTTTACTCATAAAAAATTCCATCTGCATATGTTGTATGTTGTCTTTATGCACACTAATAATTTAAAGCATAAATTATTGCATTTAAATTATTAAAATTATTTCGATATTCTACTTTTGGGTTTCCCTGATTCCACCATCCATTTGAATTTCTACAAGTACAATGTCATAGAAATAAAAACAAACATAACTATGTATATGTAGGCCTAGGTCGCAGAAAAACACAATTTTAAAACCCCTTCCCAAAAGCACATAAATACATGTTGTAGTGCTATTGCTACATACATGTCTCTTATGTAGAGTATGTATGTTTTGAAAGGCTATGAGTATACAATAAAGTTTAGCTGTAAGGTTACTAATACATTTCTATTGCATTTAAAAGGATTTTGTTTGTTTTGCTGAAAAAACAGCTTTAAGCTACAAAGTCATATTACATGTGTGTTTTTATTCGCCACTCACTCTAAGGCATTGAAATTTAAATTACTTTACACTTAGTGAAAGCAATAGTAACTTTCATTAATTTTATGTGTATGTTTTGTAGGAGTTTGGCAGTGAACATTTAATAATATTTAATATCTTGTATAATTTATAATTTTAAACTTAGTCTTTCACTAAATATGCACACATACTTAAAAGAGATCTCCTTAGAAAGTTTCACCAGCATCAAATATCAATGTTAATTAAATTTTTCATTTTTATTATCACAAGAAAATTGCACTAACTGAAAAAATCAAATGTATTTCTGCCAAACTTTTAGCTACTTTCAAAGAGATTTTCTCCTTAGTACTTATTGTGTGTTTATATTGGATTTTGTTCATACTACAATGTCACGTTCTTGTACCTAACACATTGTCTGTTTTCAATAGTCCATTATCGTTCTAAGTGAAATCCAAAATAAAATTTTATGACTTCAACTAATTTACTAATTTACATTTACTGCATATAATAGCCATATTAACAATTTTTTCGGTTTTCAAAATAAGTCGCGTTCGCTATATTTTTTTTTTCAAAAACAAAAGTTTTTATTATTTTAACATACATATTTAAATGTGAAAATGTGTGTCGAAAGGAGAAGCAAATCAAGAATGTGAAATTAGGAAAAACTCAAAAGAGAGCCGTAAAACTGCTGGCATTGCAGGAATACATTTGATAAGGGAAAGGAAAAGTTGCGTCACAGAAAAAAGTTTGAGTTTGCAAACCAGCATTGGAAAACAGTAAATAAACCAGAAAATTAATTTCCAGTGGACTTATTTAAAGAATTTGATTCATTAAATATAAAGGGAACTTTGAAATGGAATAAAACAGAAATAATTTTTTTTAATAACATTAAATTTACTTTATTCGAAAGATAGTTTTCTGGCAATATAATTCGAACGTAGTCTAACCCGGAGGTCCATTTTTTGATTACTTTTTAAAACATTTGTGACCGTATATCGACAATAACGAGGCGAATGTTGCCCTTCAAGGGGTCAATCGTTTCGGGCTAATCGGCGTAGACTAGCGACTTCACATATCCCCATAGAAAGTAGTCAAACGCCGTTAAATCGCACGATCTTGGAGGCCAATTCAAGTGTTCGACTATGCAGTTACTAAATGTTTCCTTCAATAAATCCTGCATATCATGATTATTCAATTGATGAACGAAAAATTCAATAATCATAGCTCTATAGCGATCACCATTGACTGTAACGTTCGGCCAGTTTAGTTTTTAAAGTAGTTTTTTTTAACACAAACTACGAAGGTTTTTAGCTTATCTGCAGAAAACACCCAGAGTCTTCAACGGGAATCGAACCCTCCGACTGATAGTCCGGCACACTATCGTCTAGTCTATAGAGGCATCAATTACACAAGTATACACGGTTTTGGATCTAAGCAACCAAAAGTTGTTTCTAAGGTTATTTGGGGATCTGAAGCCGAATCTACACTCCGTTTTTTTAAATGTTCAAAATGTTTTTATTTGCAAATTAATGATGCATGATTATTATAAATTTTGCTATATTCATAGAAATATCTAAGCTAATTGAAAGAAAAAGTCAGTTTTGCTGCAACTACAACCGACAAAGTACAATGTATAATGAAAGTTGTTATAAAGTACATTTGCCATTGCTATAGTGTAATCGAAATTGTATAATGCTGGTTCAATAGTTTAGGAAAATAAAATGGTGTTGCCCAATATGGATTATCATTTTCCAATTGTCTTGAATAAACTGAAAATATTAGAAATTTGATAATTGGACTGACGGAATGAATAGGAAATAGAAAGGTGATTGAATGATAGATAAAGAAATGCATAACGTTTGCTTTGTTTTTTATACCCACCACCAAAAATATTGTGTTGTCATTTCATTTATAACACATCGAAATAATGCTCGTAGAAACAAAAAGTCTATAAATTCTGGGTCTTTATAAGATTCTAAGACGATTTAGCCATGTCCGTCCGTATGTCCGTCTGTTGTTGGCACGATAGATCTTCGAAAAAAATAGATAAAACAATGAAATTTTTACCCAACATTCTTCGATCCACCGAAATGTTTGACAAATCATGAAATTTTGCACATCATGAAATTTAGCACACTGTATTTTTCTTATAGAAGGGCAAGTCCTATTTAAAATGGTAGCAACCGGTTCACGATTTCTCATAGCCCCATACAAATGCCTTCCCGGAATATTTTTTTTTTTTTTTTATAATTAACAAACACAAACTGCGAAGCTTTTTGGCTTATCTGCAGAAATCACCCAGAGTCTTTGGCAGGAATCGAACCTGCAACCCTCTGACTGATAGTTCGGCAAACTATCGCCTAGTCTATCGGGTACATAAATGTCTATGGAAAAGCCGTATCTTAACAAAATTCTGCTTATTATTGCATTCAAGCAAAACGAAATCGCAAAACAATATTTTGTTTGCAACGGTCCATAATTTTGACATAGCCCCATACAAAGCCCAATTCCTAAGTTCACTTAAATGAACATAAATCTTTTGTAAAAATGACTATCAAGTTGAAAATCGACAAGCATAATCAAAATATACATTGAAATCGTCGTACCAAACTTCATCATGATCGTAGTCCCCATATAAAGTCCAGTTCCAAAATCACTTAAATGTGCACAAATCCCTTACAAAACCCACTATTAAGTTAAAATTCAACACACATAGTCCATAAATATATGGTGAATTTCACGTCAAGTGACCCAATTTTAAAAATCGATGTCTGCCGATTTGCACCAAGGTTAGTACTATTAGATAGACATTAGAGACAAATTTTTAGCTCTATCAGTCCAGAAGTCCCGGAGTTAGAGGGGTTCAAAGTTGGACATTTTGGTAAATTTTGGTCATACAGGGTTTTTTTTAAATGAGTGTAACTTTTTACCTATTGGTCCTAGAAAAAATTGTCCAAAAGACTGTAGATAGCCATGTCTTCAATCATTTCAAAAATATTTTTTTTTTTAATTAAAAAAAAAAATTTTTTTTAATTTTTTTTAAAAAAATATTTTTTTTTAATTTTTTTTCAACTTGGCCCTTTTTTCTCAAAAGAAAGTTTATACAATTTACTTTAAGGCCTTTATAATCGCTTAATGGGATGCGAGTGGGATATATATCAAAAACACTATTTTTTAACTCAAGAATATGATTTTTTAATATTTGGCACACGTATCACCATATATAAAAATCGTCCATCTCAATACGGTCCATATTTGGGCACAGCCCTCATATAAATCCTACTTTTGAAAATCAACAAAATTCGCATAAATCTCTTATAAAAACCACTAAGAACTCGAAATTCTACACATGTAATCAGAATATACATTTAAATCGTCTTAGTAGATTTCATAATAATAGCCCTAATATAAAGTTCACTTCCGAAAATCACTAAAATTCGCATAAATCTCTTATCTAAATTTGACAAGCATAATCAGAATATACATTTAAATTGTCGTACATATATATTGTTCGGACGTGGATATTTTTGGCCTATGATGGCTTTCTCCATATTTTCATATTTGAATTTATTATTTTTTCCTTAATTTATACTTACATCTTTACCAGTTTAATTTAATTTAACTTTACTCTACATCTGAATTAAATACTTGAATTTGTATATCCTTAATATTGAAATATAAATAATGATTAACATTGTGTCCAAAAAATGTTAATAGTAACTGTTTAGCTGAATTGAAAAGAAATGTAGAAATTACTAAATAAAAAAGTAAATAAATAGTTACAGTTATTGAATACTTACAAAACGATACAGTTGAATTTTATTACATCGGAAATCATTTTAAACCTCCCAATATTTTTAATTTTAACTTCATAGGTTATTTGAGTTAAATCTTTTGTTTGTCCTTAAAAAATATTAAGGATTTTCATATATAATTCATCACTTTCAATATGATGATGATAGGTCCATATCTGACCGTAGCCCCCATATCAATTCTACTTCCGGAAATCACTTGTAAATCTCCATAATAGGTGATTTTGTGGTGGGTATATAAGATTCGGCACAGCTGAATATAAACTCCTACTTGTTATGTATTATGATTTTTATTATGTTTCTCTACATCTTGTTGTTGACACTTAATCTATTTGGCAACTTAGCTTAACATAGCTATTTGTAGTTTCATAAATTTTTTAATAAATTTTCCATTCTCAGAAATCATATATAAATAGAAATATCTTGTCGGCTTTGTCATCCGCACGATAACTAGTTTCTATATGCAAATTTAAATTTTATTTAAAAAAATATCTGCTTACAACTGCAACGACAACAGCACACATGTCGCATTAAGCCATCCATCCATCTAACTCTATTTACTTTTGTAAATTACAAAAATTAAAAAAAAAAAACTTGAATTTATGAATAGATAAAATATTTACATAGCTATAAAATAAATCAGACATACATATGTACATATGTAAAAAGAAGCCACACAACCGCTTTATTCTTACTCTATGCTGTCATGGTTTCACGTACTGACTGTGGTTTCATTCAGATATTAAAATTCTATACATTAAATGTCAAGAAAAATATTACAGTAAAGATGTTTCTGGGAATAAAATGTTAAATAAAAACGTGATTTCAAATTATAAATTTACATAAGAAAGTAAGACAACTACGAAATAGATATCAATACATATTTCAGTTAAAAAATTAATGAATTACGTTAAAATTTCTAATAGATAAATACTTTAAATATTACGATATAATTTAATTTTTTGCAAACCTAAAATCATAAAATTTCTTAAATGCCTCAAGATATTGGGAATGAAAGAATGTGAACAATATATCGATGATATCATATAGAAAGGCCCTAACTCGCATATTTGAAACTTTACAGGAGAAGGTAAAAACATAAGAGAAACTGTAATATTCAACATATAACTTTTTTTGTACAACTGCTTATAAAAGCGTTATTTTTTACACTATTGCAATAAATTTTTGTGAGGAGGTGTATTTGCGTTAAATACATTGGAATCGCAAAAAAAACTAATTTCGAAAAAAATAGCGAGTTAGGGCCTTTCTACATGAGACCAACGATATGTATGTATATATATTTTGTATGTATAAAACCTGTACCAAATAATGTGTTCAAAGACACGCGTTTTTCCACAAGCACACTAACTATAAAACAAAACCAACCAATCTATGGCTGGCTGTTGGAGTTAGGCATTGCTGGGTTATATAAATGGGAAATATAAGGCATCATATAAAATTTAAAAGGAAATCAATGATTGTTGTGTAGCAAGCGTTTTTGCTTTTCACATAACAAACTCAATCATACATACTAGTGTATACACACAGAGAAGAAATATAGTTATACATGTTTATCACAACAATGTCAACATTTTTACAAGTCTTTCAACAATGTTATGGTCAGTGTAATTATTTTGATAATATGGTTCAGTTACGATTCAGATGTGCTCCAAAAGGAGCAGGTTTTATGTAGGAATTCAAACCTCAAATCGCTGCAAACCTGCTGACGGGATGCATGATTTATGTATGAGGTGTTCCCGGTTTGGAGGACTACTTTCTGCTGATAATAAGTTTTTTTTAACCTAATGAAACATGCACATAAAACAGATTCCTAAAATGTTTTACGTCTCTTCGCGCACACCAATCAAAGAACAAATTCTATCTGAATATTTTTGCTTAAGAAAAATTCATAGTAACTGAGAAGCGCGATATTCGTTTTGGTGTCATACGTAAATCTGTAGGCTATAATTTCATTTTTGTTTTTCGCTTTAAAACCTTCTTCGCTGTCAGGACTAAAAAAACATATTTTTGGTATATTTTATTTGTAAGCATTTACTGCTTTAAAAGAGCGCTCGATTATGCCCTTTTTCTCTTAAGTGCTTCAAAAAACACGAATTTTTTTACTGGTTATATATGTATATGATCATATATATGATTGTAGTAACTATGTATATATTTGCAGCAATCATGTTTATTATGAATACATTTATCATAATTTGTTGCTATTTTGATTATGTTAGAAAACAACATAATATTTTTAATTAACATTACATAATTGCTATAATCATATATGTGATCGCTATAATCATGTGAATAGTAAACTTAACCGTATCATGGTAGAAGCAATCATATAAATAATAACAGTGACCATAATATTTTAAAAAACTGTTTAAAAATGTTGAAATAGTTGTGGTAAACATGAACAACTATATTTTTTCTCTGCGTGTATATACATATACATATACACTGTATATTATACATATATATCTAATCACTAATACTTACATATTGTAGATTCTTTTATATGCGCTCCTGTGCTCATAATCGTCTGCATTTACTTTGAGAAATGTAAACGTTTTGTAAGCAAAACATGACATTTCGAAGTAAAAAGGCTCAAGCTAAGAATTTTACGCATGAGAAAATAACATTTTTATACTTGGCTATGAGTATATAAGTATTGTATGCAATAAAAAACAAGACAGAGAGTTTATTTGCATTTAACAGAATAGAATAGTTGTTGATGTTGCCCTACAAAAAATGAGTCTACTCTATACATGCGTATATGGACTACTCCACAATGGAGTAGGAATACTCCAAATGTATACAAAGTGTATGAAAAAAAAACATGCTCCAGTTTACATTGTAATGTCCTAGGGTGGATCACATTACATTTGTGTACACACAAAACTACTCCATGGATCACTTTGTTGAAAGTACTCCATATAGCACATACTACATAAATTACTTTTTAAAGTACACTATTGTACTACTGCATGGAGTACCCAAAGGGAGTTTTTGGAATCGGCTTTTTTAATTTGATTGACTGAAAATATGTTAACAGTAAACTAAAATAAATTGTTAGTATTTAGTATATAAAGGAATTTCTATAGTACATTTGTTTAATTTTGCAGTTAAATTTAGAAATTAATGACTATAATATATGTAAAGTAACAGGCAAATAAAAACAAAATAATAATTTATTTCTCTCCAATAGACATGACAGTAGTGTTGCCAGAGTTGTAGATTTACGCCAAACTTTTTTAGTGTTGCCAAACAGTTGTAATTTAAAATGCTTGTGAACAATGAATTAATCCATGGCTGCAATACATAGGAGTAGTCCAAAGGGTACTCCTTTGGACCATGTAACCCAATATTTTTTGTAGGGTGCTTGTTTTTACTTACGAATATAATGCGCTACATACTATGTCTGAATTTAAGCATTTGTAATGCTTTCGAAGATGCTGAAAAAACTATTCTTGTCTTATTCATGAACGAACTATACTCGTATTTAGTGCGTATTTATGGACTTGAAATACTTTTTAGAATGCTAATACTAATACTTTAGTAACTAAAGACACTTACTGAAATGTGACTGACGACTTTCGCAATAATTAAGGTAACGGTAATTCAAACAGAAGAGAAATGTGAGAAGCAAATATAAAAGACAATAATCACAATCGTTGCATGACAGTCTATTTCAAATTGGGTTAAAGGAAGCACAAATATTGAAACCGAAATCCAGCCGCACATCGACGCGAAGGGTTAACGATTTTAAAGATAATTTTGGCAAATCAACGGTGACCTGTATTGATATACAGGGAACCTTCTATAATACCTTATTTTACACTATTTTGCATTCATTGTTAGTCAAATACATTTCACTGGATGCTGAAGATGATGAGTGTCATATTGGAAACCATTTGAGCAACCACACTATGCCCCCTTATAAAGTTGACTACTTTGTATTTTAAATTTGACATCTATAGTCTGCTGGAAAACTTAACGAATTGGGTTTCGTTACAAATGGTTAAGTCGAAGCTCTGATTATATCTGACACCAAGATAGATGGCGCAATGATATATTGTAAATAATGTAGCAGTCCCTAAGTCCAACATTCAATTGGTTCGAGGAAAGTACGAGTAGTCTAACAATAAATCAAACAAAAACTATCCTTGTTTATTTTAAAGTTTTTTAAGGCTTATCAAGCTAAATTTAAACTGCTTTTTTTAAGAATCTTAAGCTGAAACAATCATACAGTCACAGAATACGCCATAATGGACACACCATTTTATGTCTGTTAACGACTTTTTGGTAGGAAATGGGTTCAAAATCTAGAATAAATAATGAAATAAATCACTGTAAGATCTTCACTGGATGTGGTTGCATATTTAACACTGAGGCTAAGAGAACATGTGCTACATGTTGGTGGGTCATTTGAGACTGACAGCAGACAATCTATTTTTAATATTTTACCTTTGATGTAGTAATGCCAAACAAGGAGTTCCAGAGTTCTTACCAGACTAGGTGAAACGATCAAATACGATTGACATATTTATCCCAACAGAGTAATTATAAAACCAGAATTGGTATTTATAAATCAAATACATCTATTACACTAATTCATCTCTAAACAGGAAATGTTAGTCAAATAAATGTGCATTGTGCTGGATGAATTTTTCGTAGAAACGAAACTCCTTGGTATTCCTAATTGATATGTTAGAGAAAATACCAGCTTTTGGAATTTGTAGCAGATTGTTCACCTGATATAACAGTAAATGGGCTCAGCACTGTTCAGGAATGAATCACAGGCATAATGCTTACGGCTTTTTTAATCTAAGTAGCTTAACACAAACTTTCAACTGCCAACTTATTGGAGGTTTTGCTGGATTTCTTGTAAATATAAATTTTTTCAACAAAGCCCATTTTCATTTATCTGGAAACGTCAGCATATACAACAAGCGATTAAAAAACACTGGATTAGTTTTGAGGGGCTAAATTTAATTTTAAATAGAAAAAATCCATTTAGAGCCAATCGAATAGATTATAACCTTAAAACTGAAAATTTGTAACTTAAAATACCCCCACTATATCGGCAAAATGCTATAACGAATGTTGATAAAGAATCAACACTGTTTGTATGGTCGTGGTAGAGATCGGTCGAATATCGATTTTCATTTATTATTGCTTACTATCTCCAACCTTGGTGAGGTAGCCGGGTCAAAACTCAATGACCTACTGAGATATCTCACAGCTACAGGTTGGGTCTAGCAAGACACGACTTTTTTGCACACACATACTAGCTACAGTATGTTGTACAAGACATTAAATCTGACGAGTGGTGTGGTCTTTTAAAACGAAGTCCCTTCGACTCGACGTAAACCAACCAACCAACTATCTCCAATACCAATACAAATTTGAATGTTATTGTTTTTCTTTTGAAAAAAAAAAAAAAACAAAGTTTTTCTTGAAAAACCCATTGCATATAAACTGAACTATGTATAATACAAACTACAACACTAACTTGCAATATCCACCACCTTGATGTACAGCATAGGCTGTAACCATGCAGCAAAGACACATAGAAAGTGGGTGAATAGAAAGTAAACTGAAAGTACTAAAGATTACAAGAGACATTAAAAGTCACAAAGAATCAATACAATTTGTCGTTTATTTCCTCTCTGTTCATTTTGTTATCTTTTGTTGTCATCTCTTTTAAATTTTTTTTTCATTCTACTGTAAAGTCATGTCTTTTCAATTTAATGTCGAGGTTGATGTTGATGTCGATGCTGTTGAGGAATTTATGTTAATTTATGAATCAAACAAACGAGAAAACGACCAACCAGCCAGTAATAGCTACAATCTCATCATTCGCAATCTTTCGTATTGTTCTTCTTTACAGGCAGACTGACAACGGCATCGACATTATAATCTTTATCATCATCATTATAATGATTCTTGTTGACTTTTTGTTATGGGTTTATTTACTCTGTAAAGTTAACTAAAGCTTTGTTACTTCCATTCTTTTTGACTTGTTCGTTAGTTGCTGCCCTCTTTAATCAATGTATTTTTTTTTTTTTTTGTGCAGTAGATTCTGAGTTCATTCGTGATTAAAGGTAAACCAATACATAATAACTGTAATTAAAAAATCTTAAAAGAAATTGTGTTTCCGCTTGAATTTTATTTTTATAGGTTGGTGTTGCTTTCATTGTCATTTTTATTGTATTTACAGCAGGTGTTTTGTGTCATCTTTTTATTTTCTTAGAAAGGCTGTTATCTTTAAGACTTTGTAGAAATGCTCGGCCCAGTAAGCTGGTGGCCAGCAATTTAAAATAAAGTACACTTATCCCTCGATTTATACGATACTTTTTTTGCACGATTTCACTTTTACACGATTTTTTTGGTTTTCATTTACAACGAGGGATGTGGAAATTACCTCAATTTACACGATTTTTTATTTTTAATAATTTTAGGAAAAATTATTTTTTCAAATTAACGAATATTTTCAAATGTGTATTTTCGTATTGTAATGTATATTTGTCCCAGATGCAAATCGGTATTTAAACAAAAAGGGATTGTCATTAAAGTGCTTCTAGCAATTTAAAATGCTCCTGTACATCCACAAGACTTGCAACATGCGAATGCCCTTAGACCAGGGAATAATTTCGACTTTTAAAGCATTGTATATCAAGCAATCGTTCAGGTATATTTTAGATCAAATGGAAAATGATAATCCGTAATGAATGCATTGAAAAAATTTACAATATTAGATTATGTAAAGCACGTTGAATTGATTTATACAGCACTCAAGCAATCAACGCTCAAAGGCTGTTGGAAACATTTGTGGCCAGATGTAGGAGAAAATATTATACTACCTTGTCAATCCTTGGAGCATGAAATGTCTGAGTGGGAGGAGAAGGTTTTGATGACTTTTGTCCAGATGATATTGAAGAATTGATGATAAGTAAAGAACTATATGTTGAAGATTTAGTAAATATGGTTGTCGAAGCAAACGACAACGATTCCAATGAAGGTTTTACGGAATCAGTAGCACGGACAACAAAAAATATTTGAGAAGGGCTTGAATTAGGCCGAAAATTGGGATATCATTTTTTTTAAAAATGAACCAAATATTGAAAGAGCCCTTGCATTCCCGCGATACATTTCACAGGGCGTAGCCCAATATCAGGAGGTATATAAAGACTTAAACAATAATTCAACACAAGTTTTAATTACAAATTATACTTGCAAATCTCTACGAACTGGTGTTATCTCTAATTTATCAAGTATCGAATCAGACTCGCATGAATTATTATCTAGAGACGAAAGTGATATGTCGCCTACCAAAAAGATACGATTAAAAGTGGAAGACAGTGATGAAGAATTATTTGAAAGTGATGACTGATTCATATACATACTTTATATAAATATGTACATATATCTAATATATTTCTAATTGTTTTTTTAGTGTACATACTGACATGGAAAATATTCAATTTATTTTGTTTTATTAATGCAATGTAAATATGTATGTACAATCTATGTATTGCTTTTAATTATTTTTTATATACATAATTTAATTTACTTTAAAATAAATGAATTTTCTAAACAAAATTTTAAATTTATTCGTATTTGGGTCTTTTCTCGATTTACACGATTTCTCATACAAAAATATTCTATTTCGATTTATACGATTTTTTCAGGAACTCATCTATCGTGTAAATCGAGGGACAAGTGTAGTAATCTTTTAAGGGCGTTCTCATTGAAAATCTTGAAAGTTTGTAGTAGATCTAGGTAAATGTAAAAGTTTAAGTTGGTTTTCATTAAAGAAAATCTTAAAGTTGGAAAATAATCATGAAATACAACTAATGCAGGAATTGTTGGAATTCGTTACAAAATCACAAACGAAATAACAAACAGAAAGGTCCACCGATGGCGATATTTTCTTTATAGCTAATTATATTAGTGATGATCATGATCAAATTATTCTGAGAAAAATGTTTAAATATATTTTTTTATTATTTATCAATCATTGATGGGTCATAATATGAGGGCGTGATTGATAACGAGGTTTTATTTTGTTGAATTACTAATCCCTTGATTAAAATAGTTTTCCTCAAGGCGTTTAAAATAGTGGTTTACAACAGTAATCGTGTCTTTATTTGTGGTAAAACGCTTGCCAGCTAGGAATTTCTTTTAGATGCGGAAATAGCTAAATCAAGAGCTAGATAAGGTGGGTGGTCAAGCAACTCGTATTTTAATTCGTTAATTTTAGCCATTGTTAAAACACTGTTGTGCGCTGCTGCGTTGTCTTGATGAAAAATTATTGTTTTGTGTTGTAAGCCAGAACGATTTTCTCGAATTTTTACATTTAGTTGATACGAAATGTTGCAATAGTATTCTGCATTTATTGTTAATTAATAAAATACTTCTGAAGTCCCAAACCGTTGCCTTAACTTTGCCAGCCGATTGATTTTTTTTTTGCATTCTTTGGGGCACTTTCTTCGGCTGCAGTCCATCGCTTAGATTGTTATTTGATCTCTGGAATATAGTAGTGAATGCATGTCTCATCAACAGTTATGATACCACGCTTAAAATCCATTTTATTTTTCTTAAAACGATCCAAACAAGCTTGAGAAATTTTCATTCTTTTGCGTTTTTGTTCGACTGTTCACAAAAGCAGCACCCATCTTGCAGAAAGCTTTTTCATCTGTAGTTCTTGAAGCAAAATTAAACGGACTCGATCATTTGAGATGCCCATGATATTAGCTATTTCACACACTTTTATTCGTCGATCATTTAACACCATATCATGTGGTTCATCCTCAATGCTTGTACGGCCACGTTTAAATTCATTCAGCAACCCAATTTTTTACTGCTGCGCATATGTAGGAGCACTTTCACCTAACACATTCATTATATCATTATGAATTTCTTGTCCCGATAAACCTTTTTTATTTAAATATTTAATGACACCACAAATGTCTAATTTTTCAATTGTAAAAAAAATTGCGATGCGTCTTTTTTGAACACCAGTTTCTAGATGAAGGAGTTGACAGATCAAAAAGAAATTAAACATGTGTTCATAACAGAGATGTAAGTTTCCAAAAAACTTAACTTTTTTGCCCTATACCAAAATGTAACAAAATTTAAAATAATAGCGTTTCAAACTAAAACAATTCCAGAAATTTGAATCTCCAATTCACCACTAACGAACCTTAAAACACAGCAACCACAATAACATTCTCTAAAATCTCCTCATGTTTATTTCCACACATGAACATGAACAAGTGCCAAAAGTAAAGCATAAGTATTTTAAATGCGCTGTGCTTTGTGTATTTACATATGTTGAAAAGTTGTTTGTTGCTGCAAATTAATTAAACAACAAATTCAAATTGAATAAACAACCACGAGCACTAACGAAAGGTACCTGTCAGTATTTGAGTTATGTAATTATGTTTGCATATGTGTGGCTATAGTTATGTATTTCTGTCGACAGATTTAATTTTGCATTTGTTAAAATACCACAAAGTTTTAAAGCAGACACAGAATGTTGAAATGGAAATGGTCACAAATTGCACAGTGCACCATTCTTAAAAGTATGAAGATTTATTTGACATAGTTATAATAATTGTATAAATTTAGTTGAAATGTTTTATTTAATAAAAGTTCAGCTATTTGCAAATTATTACTTTTGTTGAACTTTCCACTAAAAATTGGCAAAATATTATTACTGAGAAGTAGTTTAGTAATGGCTAACATACAATCTGACATATAAGTAATTGTTTATAAAATTTAAAAATATTTTATTTCATTTTCAATTTTGTTAATTAAATGTCTACTACTTCAACCTAAATCCATTACAGTGAATATCTACAGAGAGCTAAACCAATACATAACTTTGTTGAATTGTAATGACGTCTAAAGATAGCCAGCAAACGTATTTGCAGTATACGTAGAGTGATACATTTTGATCTTTATATCCTACACCACCATAGTGGGGAGGGTACATTGGATTTGTGCATATGTTTATAACGCCCAGAAATATTGGTCCAACACCCACCTTAAAGTACCGTCCGTCCGTCCGGCTGGCTGACTGCCTATGTAAAGCTTGTGCGCAGAGTACAGGTCGCAATTTTAAAGATATTTCAATAAAATTTGGTACGTGATATTTTTACGGCCCAAGGATGGATGGGATTGAAACTGGTGAAAATCGGTCCATTATTTCACCTAGCCCCCATACAAATGTCTTCCCGAAATTGAGGTTTACCGGTCATAAATCTTTGAATTATGCAAGTATGCAAACAAATTTCACCAAAAATAAGTAATAGATAATGCTAAATCATAATTAGTCGTAGCCCAATTCCGAAAATCACTTTAAAGAGCACTCAAAAATTTTGGTATCCATATATTATTTAATACAAATATATCTTATATATATACAAACAATACAGTGCAATATTATTGTGATCGGCCCATAATTAGTCATATCTCCCATATAAGGCCCACTTCCGAAAATCACTTTAACGATCATAAATTTCGTAAGAATGTTGGTAATCAAATAAAAGTAGACACAAATAATATACAGAAATGATGACAGCTAATTTTAAAATAGTTGGTCCGTAATTAGTCAAAACTCTCATACAAGACCCTCCCCGTAATCAACGTTAACCTCTATAAAATTATTAAAAGTATTTATATCGAGATAAAGTTTAATATACACAATATTTATATTCACAGAAATCATGACACTAAATTTTTGGATGATTGGTCCATAAAAAATAACCCCCAAATAACGCTCATTTCTGAAAAATTGTTTTATACATATACTGGGTGTAGGGTATTATATGGTCGGGCTTGGCCGACTATACTTTCTTACTTGTTTTAATTTGACGCACAAATTCGTCAGTACGCATTAAACGCTAAACGTTTCAGTTACACATTTTTAATTTCATATCTCCTTTTACATCATCTGCCGTAACATGTTCAATACAAACTCTATGAGACACTTTTAATTTGTTTTCATCAAGGTGGCAAAATTGTGACCATTGATTGTTTTTAATTTATTTTCTTTTGGAAATCGAAAAAATTTAAATTTATGTTATTTTTTTAAATTTCCACAATTAAAAACGGCACACTTCATTTTAAAACTTTTAATTACATTAAAACTTATATAGAAGTTAAGCAAACATAAAAACGTTTTTGACTTGTGACGTCACAAGAAGAAAATTTGCTTTTATAGTTTCACTTTCACAGTTTTTGTAAAATAAAGCGTGAGCCAATTCGAAGTTCCTTACTTTTTTAAAGAAAAAAAAAAAACAGAAAATTCAAATTTAATGGGGAATGTTTATTATCATTTGAAAGAACATTCTTTGAACTGGTAACTGGCGAATGACACGCGTGATGTTTTCCTCCAAGGCCTGACTTTACATATCCCCACAGGAAAATGTCTAATGGTCTTGGGGCCAATCGACCGACTCAAAACGTGAAATTATGTGGTTACCGAAGTGTTCTCTCATTCCATTGATTGATGCGATGTGTGCCTTACATGATAACGGTCGCCATTGACGGTTACGTTCGCACCGGCATCATTTTTAAAGAAATATGGACGCATTATTTCACCGGCCCAATAATGAATGCTGGGTCTCAAAATGAGCGAAGTACACGAAACACATTCCTTACAGAACGTGAATTTTCGTAATAGAGTTAAACGATTTGTAAACGTTGTTCTTGTGGAATTATGAAATGCAAAACAATACTAAACAAAAATAACATGACAGCATGACACGACTCACACGAATTTCGTAGTGGGAGTTCTTGAGATATTTAACAACTAACTTTATTTTATTTCTTTAATATTTATTGAACTTATTATTACAACAAATTTTTTTTTAATTCGGCTTAAAATGCATTTTACAAATTTTGTTATATTAATAATATTAATATTGCACAGTTAAATTTCTGGAATTGCGACCGAAAAATAATTTTGTTAATTCAGCTTAAACGGAAATGAGATTGCTGTTAAAATTTTTTTTTAATTTTATTTTTTGCTTATTATACAATTTTCAAAAAATTCATCAATACCCTGCAGGAAATGTCAATAGTGAAACTGTACTGATTCACTATTGACACAGTCACCAGTACTAGTGACTTAGTATACCCCAGACAATGCTAATTACTATAGACATTTAACATGTGCGTGTCATTGAAAATCCACTACTGACATAGTTACTATTGACAAGGTAGTTCTTTTGGGACCACATTGTCTACACTTTTGGTACTTTTCTGAAATAGAAAATAAAAATGCATTTTTTGCTAATTTTTGGAGTTTTATTAAAAAATAAAATACTAAAAAATATTCAATAAAAAATAAATTCGAAACCACCCAGAGTATTTGGCGGGAATCGAACCCGCAACCCTCTGAATGATAGTCTGGCACACTATCGCCTAGTCTATCGGGGCTCACAATTGAAAAAAGATAATTGTATAATAATAGCCACTGTGACAATGCTGTTGACAATGTCGCCAAACCGTTACCAAAATAGTAGACAAAAGTGGTGACTTGGAGACAC
Organism: Bellardia pandia; assembly: GCA_916048285.2. Lineage (NCBI taxonomy): Eukaryota > Metazoa > Arthropoda > Insecta > Diptera > Calliphoridae > Bellardia > Bellardia pandia. Next base: position 20,365,309 of record OU696529.1, on the reverse strand, counting down.
TTGTCCCCAGGTTTCCTTCAGGGTAGTGTCATTTTTCATATAAGTGTGTGTATTTGAATTTGTATATGTAACTCACGTGATCTGTCATTCTTATTTATTTACATACTAAAGTCTATTTTTTATAAATTTTTAACAAATTGTAAATTGAATATGTTGTATATGAACTAAAGCAGTGCCGATATTGGGCAAGTAGTAACAAAAAATCTAATATTATATTCAAGCTTCATTAATTTGCACTAAATGAACTTTTTGTATTAAATTTCAAACTTCGAATACAGAAGTCATAACCTGACCTTTACGAAATAAAATTAGTAGCCAAAAAGTATGGCCATGTCAACGATTATTCTTTCGGACAATAATTTATAAAGACATAACGTAATGCAGTTATTTTTTAAATGTTTTATTTAAAACTAAACAAGAAGGCTAAATGAATCTCTCTATATTTTAAATATGTTCACTGGGTAGCAGCAGCTACCCAAAATCTCTCTGCTTTATTTATAACTAAATGCATATGTATGTGAATTTGCATACAACTTTTGTTTTAAACTTACAGTAATAAACTTACAGCATTTTCAGCAGTGATATACAAACTTTTAAAAACAAAATCCATAAAGGACTAACAAGAATATACGCATAAATCTCTCCAAAAACGTTAGAGATTGAAATTAAAAATAATAAATTATTAACATTAAACTAAAAAATCCAATTATAATGCTAATTGTATGTGTTTAAAATTTCCAAGAAAAAATTAATGAAAACGAATGAACCCATTCGTTCTGAACAAAATATTTGTTCGGAAAAAGTTTTTCTCATATATAGTTCGAAGTCTCTCCTTTAGAGAGAAAGAAACTATTTTTTACGAACAACTCTCAGCTTGAATTAGTTCATTCATGGTGTAACTATACAAGGTGAGTGCAAATCGGCAACGAATACAACACAATACAGAAACAACATAAGTAAATTGTAAACAAAGTCAGTCAGCTGTGCTACTGCACTCACCTTGTATAGTTACACCATGGGTTTAATTTTATATATTGTCTAAAAAAAATAAACTAAGTTGCCAATAGATTGCATTTCTATCTGTGGTATTTGTAAAATTAAATTTTCCATTTAATTTATTCATTAAAAATGTTGTAAATTGTTTTGGAAAAATATACACAATATTTTTAAATAGTTTAATATATGTTTTTTGACATTTAAAAACCAAAGCAAAATAAATCAATGGCCGTAAATCTAATAGAATTATCACTTGTAAATCTAATAGATTTTGTTTCCATATGGAAGCTTTGATTTTCCAGAAAATTCGTTTGAAATCGGTGAATCATGTTGCAAAAAACTCTCAGTAACAATTTTTTCTGCGGATAAAATTTTTTTTCGAAACAAATGGGTTAATCCACCTTTAAATTCAACAATATGTCTGCTTAAATCTTAAACTATTGTTGACACTTAACTATTTATTCACAAGTGTGTGAATGGTTAAAAGTTGTGTGTCCATGTGTGACAATTAGATACTTACAGTCATTCGCATTATCATCAACATGTGTCCATTTAACATAAACCCAATTTCACAAAACTTTAAAAGTGGGGAAATTGCCCCACTTTAAAGCAAAACTATTTACTAAGATTTTAACAATTTGTGCCAAGTCCTGGAAAAACATGTTTTCCATTGTTGCAAAGCTTCTTCTACGAGTTTTCATTGCATCTCTTTTACTAAACTAAAACTAATTTTACGGTTTAATGTCAAATCGTTTCCATAATATAATGTCAGTTGCTAATATTTCATTAAACTGTGACGAGCCTGCTACAGCAGGTGATGAATGATAAATGAGCCTAAATGTGTGTCCTTTTATGTTCTCATCTCAACAATAGCTGCATATTGGCATATGTGATGAATTCTTTAGGCAAACATTCGTTTGAAACAACACTTTAGGCTTGGGAATATTTACGACCAGAGGTAAAATACAATTTGCAAAATCAATCGCAATTATTGACATTCAATCATTTCATAATGTAGTGTAAATACTACACAATAAGGAAAATGTTGGGTAGCAAAATTAAATATTCCATTAAGTGATTTACTGGTAATATAAAGGCAGAAGCGGTTAAGTGTTCATTAACAATTGTCATAGAAACAATTTCATAGAAATTGTTAATAGCATTGTTCTCGACTATGACATGAAACGGATTTTGCTTTATTGAAAATTTTAAAGTTCCTAAGTTATTATACCGGGATATACAGCATCATAGAGGGGAGGGTATATTGGATTTGTGCTGATGTGCTGACCTTAAAGTATACCAATCGGTTCCGAATCACTTCCTGAGTCGATTTAAAGATGTGCGCAAAGTAAAGGTTGAAATTTTGAAGATATTGCCATAAAATTTGGTATATAATTTTTTTTGGATCAAAGACGGTTGGAATTGAAATTGTTTAATCCATTATTTCACCTAACCCACATACAAACGTCCATCCCATATATGACTATATATGTATGTACAACATCAAAAATACTTGATTTTTAAACGTATCTAAACAAATGTAACCATAAATAAGTTTTACATGAAGCCTAATCGCATCTACAAATTTTGTGCAGATCGCTCCATAATTGTTCAGAGCTCCCATATAAGGCCCACTTCTGAAAATCACCTTAAAGAGCCTTCTTAACAATGTTGGTATACAAATAATATTCCACACATATGCATGTATAAGTTTCATATAAAGTTAGGGTCTTAAGAGTTCATGCATATGGAAAATTTCATATGAGTATTTTCGTCAATTAAAAAAATTCAATTCGATTTTAATTACTATACGAATAATCAGTAAATAAAATTCATTACCAAAAGTCAATGCCTTTATTTAAATGTGCAATTCGAGCCGCAGTCTTTGATTCTTTTCAGATATCAACGGTTTTCTGCGGGGTATTCGGCTTGAGTAACCTTGATCCCGTAATGGCCTTTGGATAGTTCTTTGATAAACATTTTTATCTGTACAATTTTTGTTTATTTTTTTTTCGCTGAAATTCTAGAATTTTTTACCACTTCTTTTAAAATAAGACTGACATCTCACCTGTAGAATTTTTTTGGGCGTTCTAAACTTGGCTTGTTTTCTACAGAGCAAGTGTTTTTGAACTTTTTTATAATGCACTGAACCGTTGAAAAAGCTTTGTTAAAAAGAAGTTTACCAATTACGCGGTAAGATTTTCCCTCCATCGATACTAACTTCTTTATGCGTGCTCATGTTGTTAATTTCTGACAACTTATTTGACTGACAAACTGCTATAAAGTAATTCAACAGTCACGTAAACTACCTGAATTGCAAAACGTAGATATTTGTTATTTGAATTGCAACTCTTTTTAAATTTTAACTAACAGCCATCCCTAAATTCCGATGGAAAGCGGAACGTTTTTTTACGTTGAACATTAACGCTGATATCCCATCCCTAAACAAAGCGTGAACGGTAAAAACAATTTATCAGACAAATAAATAAAACGACCCTTTTTATTGTAACAGCTAGACATTGTTGTTTTATTTCTCTTTTTCTTTTTTTGTTTTGTTTTCTTTTGCAACTACCTTCACTGTGAAACGCTTTGTCAAAATCGGATTTTCCAATAGCAAAGCGTTGCCGCCGCGTTATTTCGGTATGATACATACAAAATATATGAGCATGAGAAATTTTGACATTTAAAAACCGCTTACTTAGGGATGGCTTTAAAGAAGAAGAGAACACTTTTGTCTCCCTTTATTTTGTTTCCATATTTATCGTTATTTTTAAAGAAATTTAAATTTTTTGCATTGGAAGAGTAAGTAAAATGGAATTTGATGTTTTGATTTCAAACATTTTTTTTGGTATTCTTTCTTTATCGAATACTTATATGTGGGGAGAATTGCAAATGCTTCCATTTGCGGACCTTATAGAAGACCTTTTTACACATTCTAAAAGTTTTAATACTCATTCCACTATGCCTTCACTTAGAAGGTATTCTAGAAGGCATTTCATACACATTAAAAAGTGCATTTCAAAAGAATGTCAACATATCATGATTTCGATAGCAAACACGAATGGTTTTGCAATTATTCCTGTGTATCGTCACTACAACAGCAAATCATTATTTTGCTCACTTCGTTATACGAGCAATAAAAATTAAAAAAGAAAGTTTGTGGTGTAAAGTACGCGTGTACAGTCGCACAGTAAAGTATACATACATTTTTGTTAATTTATATTGTGTGGAAAAAAATTTTGGTCAAAATTTATTGTTTGTTGTTCGATTGAATTTGTTTGAATTGAACTTTATTGCTAAATTGTTCATAGATAACCCAAAACCCCGTTTTTCAAGGAGGTATGTATACTTTACTGTGCGACTGTATATACATATAACCAGTAGCGAGTAGACAACTCCTTGACTAACAATGACACGCTATGTAAAATTTAAACGATTTATCAATGCGGCTGGAAGTACTTGTGACTCCCAAGGACGGCCTTCTAGAAGACCTCTCAACAGCATCATTTTTGCCGATGGGAATATAACAAACGTTGCATACTTGGTCAAAGCTCCCATACGAGGGCGGTTCGGAAAGTTCTTAGCCTAAAACAGAAAGTGCGGAATAAACAGAAAAAAGTTAAGTGTTTTGCAAACTTCTATCTGTACTATGAACACATGTTAAATTTCTTTTCGATTCAACAACTCCTTCATATAGAAACAGGTGTTCAAAAAAAGACATTCGCGATTTTTTTACAATGGCAAAATTAGAGATTCGTGGTGTCATTAAATATTTAAATAGAAAAGGTGAATGTGTTAGGTGAAATTGCTCTTTCATATGCAACAGTACCCGGGTTTTAAAATGAAACTTTCGTAATATGACCAGATTTTATGTGATAAATGCTTTTATCTACTTTTTTTAATATCATCTATATTGTTCATATTTTAACATAAAGTCGACAAGGTTTTGCAAATAGAGTTTTAAATAAATTTTTTTTACTTTATTAATTCGGCTTGAGGTCTCTTTTATTAAAAATATAAAAACTCTTGTTCGTTTTTAATTTTTGTTATCTTTTAAATTTTTCTTCAGTGAAGGAAACTTAAGACATTAATATCGGGCAATACTGTATTAAACATTAAATTATATTTCTTCCCTGGACTTGATCAACAATGTTGGTCGAAATATTAAAAATTAATAAAAGATAACAAAAAGATAAAAAAAATTAAAGAGACCTCAAGCCGAATTAATAAGTTAAAAAGATTTTTAACAATATAAAAGGTCTACATAGCACATTAAAAACAATCAGTTTTTTAAATATTTTTGTGAATCTGGAAAGATTGTTTACAACATTTACACGCATAACTACATACATATGTATGTACGTAGGTGTGTTACTGAAAGTAAAAGAAAAATCTGTAAAATATTCCATTAAATCATTTATTACATCATTTACTAATTAATTTTCAAACGACAGCTTTTCCATAACATATTTACATATTTTCCTTTCTATTTTGGTATTGCGGTTAACACAGCTCTTTTCCAATTAAACACTTTTGCACATAAAAGAGACACAAATTTTAATTAGTTTGAAAACCACTTGACATGCCAGCAAAAGAGGCAACAATAAATAGAAAAGAGCGAGTCACACAAAAAGAATCCTAGATTCAAACAACCAACTTCAAATAGACTATGTGAATAGAAACAGAGCAGCCCACTCACAGCTATGCTTCTTTAGATAGAAGATTTTGTTGAAATGAAAATTTATTGCTTTAAATTTTAATATTAACAACAAAACACCATTAATATGATTTATAGAAATAAAAAAACTCTAACAACAACTACGACTTTATTCATTTTTAATTTAAATTTCAGAAGAGTTGAAATTATTTCCATTAGAAAAGATTATGACAACATACATACATATGTACATATATAAATGTATGTGTATAGATAAGTTTTAAAACCTTAAATTACAAACATACACATACAATTTAAATGAAGTAGAAAACGAGAGCATCAGAAAATTAAACAAGATGGTTTTCAAGTAAATAACTAGTATTTAGTTCTAAACCAAAACGTTGAAGTAGAGAGTCGGTCAACTTAAGTATTATTCGTTTTATAAAGTAAACAAGTATCAGGAGTATTTTGCATGTACAGTACCGAGCATAACAAATGCAACGCTGTCTTTAAACACATTAGCCCATTTCACAATCTTGTGCAAATGCTATTGCATCATTGCATATATTTCTGATCTTGCTGTGTGTTTTGTTAGTGTAGAGCAAAAATATGCTAAACCTTTTTGCAAATGCAATAATGCAATACCATTTGCACAAGATTGTGAATTGCGCTATTGATTTTTCTTATAACGTTAACCGATTTTGTTTATAATATTTGCGGTCATATTCAGCTATTGTATGACATTTTGTTTAATATTTTTTTTTAATATATTTGATTTGAAATTTTGTGGAAATAAAACTGTCATTTCAATTCAATTCTTTATTTCAATGCATAGAAAGCCTTCGCGGCAAATAATGCATGTATCGTAAGATCTATATTCATATCGTTATAAATTTTATTTAATTATATTTTAATTAATGAGATTATAATAAAAATTATATATAAGCGTCTCCCCAGCCGTATAAATTATTACCAGAATTATTTTAATTAGAAATATTTTTCATATTTGAATCCATAAAGCCAGAAAAGGAGAATAGCACCGACATATGTATTAGAGGTACATATATCAATTTGACTGTTGCAAGTTACGCACTAGGTCTGAAACAAGGTCATGATCACTTGTTCGAATATTGAAAATATAGCGAACAATTATTCTAATAATTCGCTCGAGACGGACCAAATTGCCAGATAAGGTTCCAGAATATACTACACAACAATAGTTTAGTTTTGACATAAGAAAGGAATGTGCTAATCGATGAGTGATATGAATAGGGAATGCAATCTCCTCAGAATAAAACAAAATCCATTCATAACCGTATTAATATAGTTATCAAATCTAAGGTTTGAGTCAATAATGATACCAAGACATTTAATTGTGTCAACATATTAAATATTCCTCCCATTAATACAGATCTTCGGAAAGATAATGTGAGAGTTTGGTAATCCAAAGTAAATAGCCATCGTCTTATCCGGGTTTATCTCAAGCAAATTTAAGAGCATCCAATTGTATATGGTATCTAAGTGCTCATTCAGATGACTTTCAAAACCACCACATACACATCGACACATCGGCAAAGCTGAAAGCTAAAGCTGAATGGTTCAAATATTAGCGGTTTGAAATAAATATGCAGCTATTTTTTGACATAAATATTATACCATTTATGCAACAAAATTTTATGTGAACAATGCATAAACATCAAATGATTGTACACCTATACCTCTTTTTGCGTTTCGTTTTGCGTTTTTGGAAGTTGCGTCGCTGCTTAATTAGTAATAATTTCCACTGTGCGTCGTAAGATTTTCGAAGTTGCGTTGTTTTGGATTCGAGTCTTTAAATTTATTTTTTAATGTTTTGATGATCGAAATGGTGTCCTTGCTTTCTATTAAGTAAAATGGTATTTCAGACAAAAGCAAAAAGCTTATTTGATATCATAAAAAGTAAAGCATTATTCAACGATAATGCTACTGCTAGTAATACAAATAAAACCTATATTCGATCTTTATATGGTTTTCTATAACAAATTTTAATTCTCATTGCGTCGTTACAATTTGTGTCGTGTTTTTCTTTTTTGTATGGCAATTATTTAATAATTATTATTTTTTTTTAATTGTAAAGTTTACTAAACATGCTTTAAGTATTCTTCCTTACGTAAAAAAATATTGGACAACATATCATACAATAATTGAATTTAATCAAAAATAATATAAACACAGGATGCAGGCAAGTCTGGCCTGACATATCAAGTTTACAGGCGTTATGTTGTCAGATCCACTTGTTGAATTGAAAAATTCGCAGTATCGAGTTTTAATTTTTGAATATAATTTTTTTAGTTTTTACTAACTGTTCTTAGCGAGGTTGACTTAAAGCATTATGTTAATTAATAAAATATTCATTGGAAGAATTTTGCTTTTAAAAAATTATTCTCTATGTTATTGTAATAATCACTTAACACCACGAATGGATTTTTACTCTGACAAAATTCTATTTCCATCAACACATCAAATAGTTGTTGATCAATTCTTTATATAATTTGTTGATTTTAAAAATTTGGTTGTTCGTTTGATTTTGTTTTAATTTTCTCAATATTCATTGCCTATCGTATATCGAATAAAATATTCGTTATATAAGTATTTAATGTTATAAAGTTTGCTTTACGTTAAAGTAACTTTCCTTATAACGGGATATGCCTGTATGTTAAAAATCTGATACCCTTATAAGTATAATCAAACCAGGTTAAGATTACTTAACATAGCGCTGAATTTTTTATACTCTCTACTGTAGATATGTATGCATGTGGTAGTGTGTGGTGGGTTGCAAACGAAATGTTGATGTGTATGTGTTAATAAATGTTGCTGTTTGTAATGGAAAGCAAATAAATCTAAATATTTAAGTATAAAGAAACCCTTAAGTAACCCTAAATTAATACTTTTGTTAGTTGCTTCTTTCCCTGTAAGAAATTTAAAAAAATAAATGCACTAAAAGAAAATTTAATATTCACAAGATAATCATATAAGCAACAATATATAAAGAATTTTGATTTGTGCCAACTTTTGTTTTACTATCATTAATTTCCCTTATTATTTTCGTTTAATTCTTTTAGAGCTTTTAGGACATTATTCATGATAATCTTATACATTAAAAAAAGTTATAACTTTGACAAAACATTCTACATGATCTTTTGGTATTTTTCTCAGTATACACAACCCTACGTAAACGTTAAAAACCACACAATTTGTTAAAGTTTTTGTATTCAATAATGAATTCTAGTTTAAGGATATTTGTATAGAACATGATGTACACACATGCAAAACGCTCGCATATACATACATATAAATAAACCCAAAGAAAAAGTTTTGTAAAACAAAGAACAAATATTAAGCAGTTTTAATGGCCTTGAGAATCCACATAATATATTCTTTATTACATGCGGTAACAAATAAAAAAAAACAACAACAGTAAGATAAACTATAAAGTACTAATTTATATTAAGACCAAAATTAAGAATTCTATGACCCAACCAACAACCCAACAACTCCTATAAACATGTCTATGTAAGACAAAAACAATTTTCAAAGGGAATTTAAATCCCTAAAGCTAGCTCAGATATTAAAACGTTGTCCGAAAACAACCGTGTGAACTTAAAATTGTTGTCTTCCAATGCTGTAAGAAAAAGCATTTTCAGTACATTGCAAGACAAAAATATTGTCAGACATCTAACAGTCGTGTAAACACAAATTTTTGTCATTGTCATTGTTTTAAGACAATTGTCAAACACTTTTCATTGTCATATGTGCAAAGTTTATGCATCTGCCAATGTCAGCATTGTCATAGAAATTATTTCTAAATGCAACTCTGTATATACATAAATAAACAAACAAGTGTGCATTAATAACATTTTGGAAAAACAATTTCGGTTGACAGTTTTAGTTAGTTGATTTTCTTACAGTCGTCTGAACTGACAACAATTTTTCAATGTCACTACATTGTTAGCACATTGCTAGATCTGACAACGTTGTAATATCTGACAACCGTCTATACATAGCTTCAAACTTTGATTTATTGGATGGCCTTTAGCAGAGTTAGTTGCCAGAAAGGAAATAAAAGTAATTTTATTTTATTTTATTATGCTACAAATCATGTATTAATAAAAGAATATTTCATTGCTTAAAAACACCATTCAAGAAGAATGTCGTTGCATACGATTTGTCATAAATTCATTCTATTTTATTTTAGTTTAGTTAAATTGAATCGTCATAAAAATAAAATTTGATGATGCATTTCATTGAGTTTACATAATGAAAAGAAAATATAAAAAAGTAAAGGAAGTGAAAACAAAACTGGGTAACAAATTGTAAAAACAAATACATCAACATATCATCATTAAATCACGGATTCTGCTATGTTTGCGTACTCGTATGAGTTGATTTGAGTTTTATTACGTACATGTAACTGTCTTGTATGACTGATAAAAAGAAAACCTTGAAAAACAAACAAAAGTTAAGGAGAAAATACGTACTTAAAATATGTACTTCAGAACAAAAAAAAATGTACAAATTCCTACACTGCAAGATATTTGAATAAGCGCATTTAATTGTTTTGTAAAACTACTCAATTAAGTAACCTAAATAACGAATTATAATTATATTTTATATCACTAGTACTAGTATCACTGAACGAAAAGGAGCTTAAAAAGTCAATTCTTTTTATTTTTTTGCAGCATCTGATCTGATCCATGGCTCTCAGCAGACCCAAGTAGTATTTACAATGGTATATGTAATGTATTTTCAACTGGTTGTCATTTCTTTTAGATATAGAAATTGTCTTTAAGTTAACAGTGCTTTGTCCTAATTTACTCCAAACAATTCTGTAAGCTTAGACATCGCAATGAGGGGAAGATAAGACAAGTGCACACTTGATTGCACTAGCAATTCTTGTTGCTCTCTTGTTCGTATTACATATGTATATACAACTGTCTGTATACTCTCAAATAAAAATGAGAGCGATTTAAACAATAGGCATTGTGCTGTGTGGACACCGAAGAAATTTCAAGGAAAAAATTGTATAAATTTTTTCAATAAGAATTGCTTCGCGTACATTGGGACTTTCTCAGACTTTAAACATTAAACGCCATGCAATTAATTTGTTGGCCATTAAGATATTTTTTACAACCCAAAAATTCTAATAGGTTGAAAATCAGTTAATATTTATTTGTGAACAATTATGATCGGTTGTCAAGTTATATTGCATTTACTTTTCGTTTAATTTTGTATTAGAACTCTTTTCTGACTTGACTAAAGCTGGTAAATTAAATTCACGTACGCTGGTTAACACACTAACAGTTAACAATTAAAGAGATTAGCTGCAGAATAGAAATTACTCAATGTAAATTTTAAATTTTTTTTAAGATTTGAATTTTACACCATTCTTGCTTTTGAAGCATTATATAACATCTCTTTGTGAATATTTAAAATTGCAGTAATTGGGATTCAGAGAATCCACATGTGAAATTTTAACAAAAAATATAAAAGTAATATTTTCTTAAGTTAAGTCAAAACAATGTGCTATGTTATGATTTTTTCCTTGAGATTGATGCCGGTTTAGATGTAATTGCAGCCTTTGCTGACCCGGGAAAATGTACCACTAATTTATTTTATGAATGGGGACCAAGCAACATCCTGCAGCAAAATAAAAAAGAAAATAAAAAAATGGCATATTTCCCCTGACCGGAGCACGGATAGAAGAGACACTAACGTAGTGAAATTCTTTCCATGAACACGGTACGTAATACATCCGGTATTTCAGGCTTTTTTTTAGCGTTCGCTCTAGTTACACCAAATTCTGCTTAAGAAACACCTAAAATCATTTGATACAGATTACGCATTGAGTTACATACATGTAGCAAATGCTGCCTGTCACTTAAATAATAATTAAAATTATTGTTCAAATCAAATTAAAAAAATCTAAATTTTCAATTTGTTGACAGTTAATCAGTTAACATTAAAAAAAAACTTAAGGCAAAATTTTCAAATAGTTTTTTAAAGCACTGTGAGATAATAAAATGTTCAAATGATTCAAATGTTACGTTATTTATTGGAACAGTGACATGGCGAAATTATAACATGAAATTAATTCATCTAAAAATTTGATCATTTCGTTTATAAGATTTGTTATTAAAAAAAACTGTCAAATCGATTCGGTATTAAACATGTTATGATCAGAATGATTTGTTGCTGATGATTTTAGTTACGAAGAAGTAATATTTATGCATTCTATTTAAACCACAACTCGAAACTTAACCTAAAATATACAATCTCTAAAGATTATCCGACTTTGCTGAAATTGTTAAGGGTGCTGTTGGTATTAGTAGCGCGGGTTCGATTCCCAGCCACTGCCAAACAAACAATATTAGTTTCTGATAATTATCAGTTTTCTATCTAATATAATAAATAAAGGCTTTAAATTAATCTTTAAAATAATGCGACTACCCACCACCAGAGGCACTGCCAAACTCTGGTAATGCGTAACGCGCAATTGCAGAGTTGTGGTATAAAGCTTTCTTCTACTTTCACCACCTTTACTTCTTCAACCTATCCCCTTCCCTAAGAAATTAACTCAATTAAATATAGGCATACTAATTGCCTGAGTGTTACTTCCTTTTAAAAAAAAATTAAATAAAATTGGTTTTTAAGGTATGGTCACGCACGACAAATATTTACTTAAAAAAGCGTAACCACATTTTTTAACACACATTTATTTGACGCTATTGATCTTACAAGTGTTTGGTAAGATCAAACAGCATCAAATAAATGAAACTAATTTTCTATGTCCGAAATGAATAAGTTTTTGAAATTAATAAAATAATTTAAATATATTTTACTTAGTGGTTACGTTTTTTTGTCAAATATTTGTCATGTGTGAGGATCGAAAATCCATTATGTTTAAAATAAAGGCCACCCAATGTATATGCTGTCATTAAGCATTGTTCACATTAATGGTGAAGGGATAGAAATGGCATTGGTAGTTGTAACAAGACACACAAATACTTGCATACACTCTCGCACTTAGTAATTTCATAAGCAATGACACTGATTTTCTGATAAAATAAAACAAAACAAGTAAGAAAGTATAGTCGGTCATGACCGACCATATAATACCCTACACCAGAAATGGACGCTGTATGACAGATACGACCTATTATGGAGCGATCATCCAAAAATTTAGTGTGATGACTTCTGTGAATATAAATATTATGTATGTTATACTTTTTCTCGATATTAATACCTTTAAAAGATTTATGGAGGTTAAAGTGAATTACAGAGCGAGTCTTATATGGGAGTTTCGACTAATTATGGGCCGACCATTATAAAATTAGGTGTTATCATTTCTGTACATATAAAACTTATTTGTTTGAATTTTATTTGGATACCAACATTTTTAAGAAATTTATGCTCTTTAAACTGATTTTCGCAATTGGGCCTTATATGGGAGCTACGACTAATTATAGAGCGATCATCATAAAATTGTACAGAATGATTTGTATATATATTTAAAACACATTTATGTTCAATGATATTTGGATACCAAAATTTGTAAGAGAGTTGTGCTCTTTAAACTGATTTTCGGAAGTGGGCCTTATATGGAAGCTATGATCAATTACGGACTGATCTGCAAAAAATTTGTTGTTGTGATTTCGCTTCATCAAAATAGCTTCAAAATTGCGACCTGTACTCTACGCACAAGCTTTACATGGACAGCCAGCCAACCAGACGGACGGACAGACGGACATCGTTAAATCGACTCAGGAAGTGATTCTGTGTCGATCGATCGTTACAAACATATGCACAAATCCAATATACCCTCCCCACTAAGGTGGTGTAGGGTATATAAGCAACACAACAACAACTAAGCAATTTGTATTTATGAGAATCCCAGCATACCATTCTAGGAGCGCTCCGAAAAAGGAGTCAGAAAAGAGTCCAACTAAAAAGCATTTTCGGAGCGAAAGAACAATTTGCTTAAAAAATTAATTTTTTTTCCATTTTTATATATTTTATTTAAATGAATTCCATTTTATTTTTTTACTGTAAATACAATTTATTTAGTTTTTTTCCAAGACTCTTTTCTGACTCATATGGCTTGGTGGGATGTATCTCACTTACGGGTGTGTGAGTTTCAAAATAAATAAAAAACATATTTATAAATGTATGTGTTGATACATTTAATAGAATCAAATGGATAAATTCTACAAACATGCTCTTATTCATGCGACGCGCATATAAAATATGTAAGAAAAATATTATTATTTTATTTAATATTTTACGTACATATACATATATGTAGTATACAAGTATATTTTGTAAATAAAATTTACTACTAAACTTTCCTTTTATATCTTTATGAATGACAACAAAATGAAATGTTAATATAGACATACAGCTACAAATACATACATATAACATAAAACAACTATAAAGAAATATTATACTCGTACAACTGAATGAGAGAATGACTGAATGGATGGATGAATAAATAGTATTTGATTTGATACTTGTACAAGTATTTCTAAGTACTTGCTGACATTGTAAATAAATATTTTCATTTGCAAATAATCATTATTATTGCTGTTATTGTCACTGAAACTGAATGTTGTCAGTTTTCTCTGTTAAAAGGTGATAGAAGAATAAAATCAAAGCAATTTATTATTGTTTTAATAGACTTGAAATCAATACTTACATAAATACACAAAATGATGATGACTTTTTGTTTAATATTTATTTTGAATTTACTTAGATTACTGTTAGAAACTTTTGTAAATATATTTACATTTAAAATCGTAAAGAAATAAAAGTAAACTTGGATTTCTTTAATAAAAAGATGAAATACAAAGTTAATTTAATTAAAAGCAAAGGCTGAATTTTATGAAGTCTATAATGTTAAATAAATACAATTTTAAAGTTTGTTCACATAAAATAGAGGATGAGGCCTATTTCTGACTCAGTGGGTATGTAAACAAACAAAATTGCCGCATTTGGGACGAAGAGCAACCTGAAGAGATTCAAGAATTGCCAGAAAAAAAAACGTTTTGCTGTGGTTTGTGGGCTGGTGGATGCCAGTACGAATGTAACCGTGAATGGCGACCGTTATTGTGCCATGATAACCGACTATTTGCTGAAATCAATGGGCTTATTGAGAGAACACCTCGGTGAGCACATTTTGAGCCGGTTGATTGGCCACCAAGACCGTGTGTGGGGTTTGTAAAGTCTAAAGTTTATGTGGACAAACCCGCTTCGATTCATGCATTGGAGGAAAAATTTGGACTCAACGAATAGACCATCTGCGATGTAGCAACGGCCAGTATTTGATAGACATAATCTTCAAGAATTATATGCTAAAGAATGTTCTTTTAAATGATAACAAGCATTCCCCATTAAATTTTAACTTTCTGTGATTTTTTTGTCTTTAAAAAAGTAGGAAACCTCGAAATGAATCACGCTTTATTTCAATTGAATAAACTTTTTAAACATCTTCTGTTATATGGCCGGATTTTATAAGAACCCCGCTGTAAGCTTCTATAAGCACAATACTTTTACCACAAAATTCCTTAAATGCTAAAATTAAAACTTGTTGTTCTGAATTGGTTTTTATGTAAAAAATTTTACATAAAACAAGCTCCGAATAAATTCTAAAATAATAAAAATGTATAAAAATTTTATTTAAAATGGTTTAATTATAAAACTAATACAAACAAATATAAATTTATGTTAAACCATTATTGCAGCAAAAAATTTAAGGATTTGTTTAGTTAGAATAAAAAATTCATTATTTTTTCACATTTGTTGTATCTATAGTTGTGTTGATGATGTTGTATAAACCAATTCACATGTGTTAGTTGTGGTCAAAAACTAAAAAAAAAAATATGAAAATATCTAGAAAATAGATTATAAAATAATGTAGAATTTTATTTTCATTTTTCTATTTTTTCAAGTAATAAAAACTTAGAAAAGAAAAGTAATAAGCAGCTTAACTTTTACATTGGAAATGAATTTTTACACACCAACATAGACATGACAATACGTACACACATGCGAGTATGTATATAAACTATATAATAGAGATTTAAAATATTAATGAAAAATAATATTTAGTTTTGTTATAGTTTTCCAATCCTTAAACAAAATATTCAACAAAAATATTTAACACCATTTGGAAATTAGTTTGGTTATAGAAAATCTAACATTATTAAATACTTTTATAATTACTTAAATTACTGACAGAATGTATTCCGAATCATCAATTTGAATTCAGAAGAAAACACATTACTATCGCACAAACCCATAAACTTGTCAATATCGTCAAAAAAACATTTGAAGAAAAAAAATATTGTTCCGCTCTTTTTATTGAAAATTAAAAAATTTCATTTTTATACCATACTCGTACACCTCCTTACTATATTGGATTTGTGCTAAACGCCCAATAATAACAGCCTAGAACTTATCTTAAAATACATCAGAATCTCTTACTGAGTCAATTTAACGATGTCTGTCTGAGTTTCCATATAAACCTGGTGCTTGGCCCAAGGACGGTTAGTATGCGAATACTAAAAATGATTTCATACGCAAAAGAAATTAATTCGATCGAATTTTATATGCGAATTTAATTCGAATTTTACTTTTCGATCCGCGAAATTTATAAATAAAATTTTCGAATGAAATTTAAATATAAAAATTGAATTTAAAAGAATTTCGGATGCTGTTGTTTTGACACACAATTGAAAAATATATACAATGTGAAAACATACTCACATATGCATATTACAAATGTATGTTAATAGGTATGAATTTTCATTGATATATTTAGTAAAAATTGTTTACGTAAACAATAAAATTGCCTGATGAACTGTAAAGATTTGCATTGTGGCTGTAATTATGTGCTATGATAATGTTTTTATGGACAAATTTGTACGAACATATAGATGTATTCATCTGTTTAACAAAAGGATTTTCATACCTGTATCCAATAATGATGACAATTGGAAAACAATTTCTTATTTTCTTTGTCAATTGTAACACATTTTTACACCCGCCACCAAAAAGATGGCAGTATATTAAGTTTATCATTCCGTTTGTAAGACATCGAAATATTGATCGTAGAATCAACACGTTTATATACTCTGGGTCCTTGTAAGCTACTAAGACGATTATAGAAGGACAGGTAATATATAAAATGATAGAAATCGGTCCACGATACATACAAATTTCTTCCCGGGATATACATACATACATACAAAATTCTGCAAAAATAAGTTTCCTGCAAAGTGAATTCTCAAAATGATACCTCAAAATGATATTTTGTTTGCATCGGTCCATAATTGACCGTAATCCCCATATAAAGTCCATTTGCATAACTCTTTAATAAAAATCACTATCAAGTTAAAATTAAACAAAAATAATCCAAATATACATATAAATTGTCATACAAAATTTCATGATGTAAACTGAACATCATGAAATCTGATTATAGTCCTCATATAAAGTCCACTTCCTGAAATCACTACAATTTCTTAAAAGCACCAGCAGAAAGTTTTAATTCGACACAAATAGTCCACACATATACATATAGAAATATGCATACCCAAATTTTATAACGATCGGTGCACAATTGACCGCTGTCCCCATATAAAGTCCACTTCGAAAAATCACTTAAATTGCGCATAAATCTCTTATAAAAATCATTATTGAAATTCAACACATATTATTCACATATACATGTAAATCGTCGTACAGAATTTAATGATGATTGGCCTGTAATAGATCATAAGACTACTCCCGAAAACTCATTAACCTATCCATATCGAATCGAAATTTTACACAGATCAGTTACAAATATATAAAAATTATACGTACTTTTGTAAAAGTTAGTCCATAATTGGCCATAGCACCGATATAAGCTCTATTTCCGAAAATAATCACAGAGTATACAGAAGTAACAATTTTGACATTTCAAAAGTCCAAAATCAGTTTTCTAGAACTTTTTGCTACCAAATTTATTGTGTGTTAAAGTAAATCGCTTTATGTTAAACGCTGCAAAAATAAAAACAAAGCACAAATCTAGAAGAAAGAGACAAATATAAATTCTTGCTTATAACTGGAATATGCATAAAACTCTTGGAATATGAATAATATCATATTTGAGATGAAATTTTACAATAAACTAAATATAAATTACGGTACAATTTTTGGTAGTGAGTTTATAAGATTCGACACAGCAGAATATAAACTCCTACTTGATTTAATTCAAATGTTTTTTTGCAACCCATTGCACAAGTCGTACAATCAATACATAAATAAATCAAACAATTCAATTGCTTAAAGATATTTACATACATACATAAACATAAACATTTGCAACTGGAACACAAATTTCTGAATTTTTTCCAAATTATTTTACTTATTATTTATTTTCTTAAATACATTTAATAAACAAAATTAGGTCAACGTTCCTTTGATTTCTTTAACATTTAATATTTTTTTATAAAACAAATTAAACATACTCTACACTTCTGCAAGACAAATCAATTGCAACTAATAGTATTTAATATTTAATTTAATGTCCTTATAGATTTTACCACATATTCGATGCAGTGAACCAAAACCGTTAGCAGAAAAACAACCTCAGGTCATGACATGGCCACCTCCATGCTTTACTGTCTTAAGACAATAATATTGTTAGACGAACGTACTCATAGTATAGACTTGAAATCAATTTTTTTAATATGAGTTGCAAATTTTTTGTCAGATACTGTACGTATTTGGGTAAAAACTTTTTCAACACTTCCCAGCAAGCCATATGAGTCCGAAAAGAGTCTTTTCTGACACCTTTTTCGGAGCGTTAACGCTCTTTATGAGCCCAAAAACAATCATAATTGCTCTGAAAACCTTCAGAAAAGAGGGTAATTACATTCGGAAATTGTCCGTCAGAAAGAGCTCTTAGATAATGCCAGAAAAGAGTCTTTTATGAGGTTTTTTTTGGGATTTGTGTAATCTTGTTTTTATCATTCTTGTGTGCTGCAGCTATGTTTTTTTTTTGTTCAAAGCACAAATAACAGAACAACAACGCTTTGGTACACACATAATTAAGTGGAATTTCTGAGTCATACTGCGTGCCGACTCAGGACAGTAACAAGCAAATTTTTCTTTCGCTCCGAAAATGCTCTTTTGTTGGACTCTTTTCTGACTCCTTTTTTCGGAGCGCTCCAAAAATGCTCTTTTGTTGGACTCTTTTCTGACTCCTTTTTCGGAGCGCTCCTAGAATGGTATGCTGGATCTTTTTATGATGGCAATAAAATATTATTTTCGGTCGCACAACCTTTTCAAATATGTTTTTTTCCGCTGAGAAAGAAAAAGACAACACAACACAAAAGCAAACAAAAGTTCTTATACAATACAAGCACATGCACACATTTACCATTAGACCAAAAAAATACTAAAAGTTCGTATTTAAAACATAATTGACGGGTGGTCGGAAGGACCACATTTCATGCATTCATGACTAATCACTCAGTAACGTAACTCTTGTAAATGGTGCATTTTAGATGTATAGAACTCTGAAATTAATAAAGCAAAGATTATCTTTTATGATTTTATATGTTTGTGTGAACAATTTGTTCTTTTTATTTATGTCTTGATCGCGATAGCAAAAGACAGAAATAAACACAAGTTGTTTATTTCTTTTGTGCTGAGAAAAAAAGGTTTGGCATAAAACTTATTACCGCGAATTTAAAAATAAAAATTTCGTAAAGAATTTTTATGAGAAAGAAATAAATGAAATTTCTTTCACGGGCGAGAATTTCACCAAAACTAGTTGATATTGAAATTGATTAAAATTTCTTCATTATTTCACCAAGCCGCCTTACAAATTGAAATAGGAACTAGGACTTCATAGATCATAAAGATCTCTTTCATATACTTATACAGTGGGCCATATTGAAAGTCGGGCAAACTGTTTGTAAAATATTAAACCCTATTTGAAAAAAGAGAGCTTAGGTTTATTTAAATTTTTTTTCAAAATTAAATAAATTATTTATTATTACATAAACACAAAAACTAATAAAATATAGTATTCTACCATTAATATAACAGAAACAAAAAGCAAAATAATTAAAAAACCTTCAAAGTATGATAACACTGAAAGTAAGGTCAGGTCATTAAATTCAATTATTTATAAGATATGTAGTATTTTGTTGGGTATCCTTTTTGATTCTCAACAGCTTGGAGTCTTTTTGGAATCGATTCAACCAGTTTTTTGCACACATCACGACTTATTTGGTTCCTTTCTTCCAGTAACGCAGCTCTGAGCTGGTCTTTACTCTAAATAATCTATTTTGCATGCGACGTCCGAGCTCATCCCATAAATGTTCGATGCAATCCCCAATTTATGAGCGTTTACACCGGAAGCAGCCATGCAACCTAACCATGACTGTTTTATAGTTTTCTTAGTATTTTTAGACCAAAACTCCTCATTAGGATTGCGCGACACATAACGCCGGCCATCGGTACCAAATAAATTGAATTTGCTGACAGATATAAAATTTTTTGTGCATCGCTCTAAAATTAGTTAAAATTAGCTCCCATATATACATAATCATGCAATATAAGACCCTCTTCTGAAAATCACTTTAACATTTACGAATATTTTAATAGTGTTTGTATCGAGTTCAAATTTAACACAAATAATTTCTATGTGCACTAATTCGTTCAAAATAGGTCATAGCTCCACTTCGGAAAAACAATTTTTGATCATATACTCGGTGTGGGGTATTAAATGGTCGGACTTGACTGAATATACTTGCTTACTTGTTTATATTAATTATACACCTAATTCTGTTTTTACACGGTCTTTTTTTACACGGTTTTGATATAACACGGTTTAAAAATAAACAAATTTTACATTTTTTACACGATTTTAGACCATTTAGCACGATTCAAAATCTTTTGGGTTAAATTTTTTTAAGTTAAATTTAATTTTTGTGAAATATGTACATACATATTACAAATTTAGGGGAATTCCTTTTTTGTAGACACAAGCAAATTTTCTGGTCAGAGCAATTGTGAATAGCAAATATTTAGGGGAAGTCCCGTTTAGTGCATACAATTAAATGAACTTGTCATACATATATACATTTTTTATATTACTTTTAAGCTTAAAGTGCTTATATTTTTTTCTTTAATAACTATGCTTGTGTAAAACACATTGTAAGTACATATACATATGTTGTATGTGATTTAATATTAAAAACCTGTATAGGTGTTATTAAAAAATCTTTGGTTTTCACTAATTTCAATAGGTTTTAGAGATAAGAAAGAAACCAATCACCTAATTTGGATAAGATCAATGTCTATTTTTTTTTTGCACGGGCTTTCCTGGAACCAATTACCGTGTAAAAACAGAACTTGGTTTAGTTGGTTTGACTTCTTTATAAATATTTTAATAATTGTTTAAGCTTAAGGTCTTTTTTATAAAAATCTATCGGTTTATATTTTCAATACTTTGCTACTTCGTCGAGTAATTTTTTTTAAGATTCAGATTTCAAATTCGGCACAGGCTTATAAAGTATTTAATGATTTTTAACATATTTATGTGGAATTTCGTTAAAATAATATATAACAGGCATAATCGTCTCATTCTCTGACAACTACCTGCAGTTATTTAAAAATATATTTATTTACATACACATACATATGTTTGTTAAAATTTCCCTATGATTTACATATGTTTCAAAATATTCAATTTATTTGCTAATTAAAAAAAAAAAATTTTGTAAACTTTTATCAATATGTAAATATTTTTCATATTTAAATTTAATTAATTTTTTTCGAATGTGTGAGCGTGTTTTGATGATGCTAAATGTCATTTATGTGTAAGTTGGTGTATTTGTTATATAAAATTGTATGCGAATGTAAATACAATACGAATGTAATGAAGGCTTTTGATTGAGTATTTTCAAAAGTTCAAATGGCATTTTTTATCATACCTTAGTTAATTTTATATTGAACAACATTGAATTCAACAGTGAAAAAAGAAACAAAGTCAAATTTTATAAATGCATACTCCATAAAAAGGAACTTAAAAAATAAATTTATGTCATTTAAAAGAAAAAAATTTATAGTCTAAATTTATATTCTAACAAACAAAAAACATTTTTTGCTGAAATGTACATTTTTATACATTGAAAATAAAAAAAAAAAACAGAAAAATGCTCGTTCTTTCATATCACAGCTTATTTAATGCAGTCAATTTCGACTTACTATTGGTTTTTCGTTTTTCTTTTTTCTACTTCTGTCAATATTTTCTCTTGTATTGTTAGTCTGAATTTTGTAACGTCAAGTGTCAATTTAAAATAGTTCAAATAGATAGAGAAACGAAAATTGGTTTGAAACCATTTCCAAATAGTTTCCAGAATGGTTCATATTAAATCTTCTATAAAAATCGGATCTTTAACTAAGGCAGAAAGGCACCAAATAAAATTTTCAATAAGCATGATGAACGACACATCTTAAGAAAAATAAGTGCAAGTCCAAGGCTATTAGCTGCACAACTGCCCTCCGAAGGTAAAGCTGACCTGGGTAAACAATGTTGCGTAGAAACTGTTCGTCATGTCTTGGCCGAGTTGCACGCAAGAAACCGTAGATAGACTGTGCGGACTAAATTTCAAGGACCATGTTACTAAGGAATTTGAATTTTTTAATTCGATCATCTTCGCCGATGAATCTAAGTTTAACATATTCGGTTTAGATGGCATGTCGCCAGACTTCATTTTTAGAATTTTCAGAAATCAGCATACGGAAACATAAAATTTCTAACAAAAACGATTTAAAAAAAGCGCTACTGTGGTCGAATATTTCGCCAAGTATTACCCAAAAACAAGCCGCATCTATGACTAACTGACTTAAACCTATTGTAATTAATAAAGACTATCAAAACAAATATTAAATCGTATAATTATCAGTTTTAATTTCAAGTTTTCGAAACCCATACGTGCCTGCATAATATAAGCTGAGACATAAAAAATGAGCATTTTGTTTTTTTTTTCTTTTAAATGACATCAATTTCGTTTTTAAAGTCCTATTAGAGTTGTTTATGGAGCATTGCATAAAATAAGCTGTGAGCCACTGTAGGCACTTGTTAAATATAAAAAATATTCCTAATTATAAAAGTGAATAAAAAGGCAAAAAAAACGTTTGATAAATTTTAAATAAAAGAAACTAATGTTAATAAAATGTCTAGGACAGGAAGGAGCATATTTGAATTGCTTTTAAAATCTAACATGGAAAATAAACCCCCCGCGGAAGTAATCAACAAATGTTTGATGTCTACACACAACGTTTGTAAGTGAGAGAGTGTGAGCGTACAAAAGGATACTTTGACCATATTAAATTATAGTATTAAAATTTAATAATAAAATTTAACATTCAAGGATTTAAAGACTTCTTAGGCTATTGTAATAGATTTTGGAAGAATTTAGAAAAGTAAGTTTGTGTAGACCAAGAATGTATGTACTATATATACATATGGACACTGTTTATTAATAGTTTTATAATATTAAATAAAAGCCTAAGTAATTATGATATATAAAATAATAATTTCAATAAATAATTGAAACATTTTGAAAATGTTGAAATAAATGTTTGTTTGTTTCTCAAAAACATTTTAATACTTGTTATTAAATTTCTTAATATAATTCAATAATTAATAATTCATTTACAAATAACAATATCATAAACATATTTATCAGCACAAAATTTCTTTATTATTAACCTTGAGTTCAATTGAAATCTACTTATAGAAAACATGCGAGTTTAGTTAATTTGATCAATCGCATTAAAATGGAAATTCATTTAATTTTAAATATATTTATACTTTTAGGCTTTAGGCTGAACTTTGTAGTTATTTATAATGGTTTGAATGCATTAATTAAAAAGAAAAATATTTTAAAACTGATTATAGAAAATTATTAAATATGCAAATGATTTTGATTTAATTATACAATTGTTTGCTTAATAAATAATTGCAAAACTAGTTATTATAACACAATAATTGTTTAGATATATAGACAAGGAATATTGTGGTTTAAAATTATTACTGAGAACGTTTATTTCAACAATATGTCTCAATTTACATGAAGCAAATCTTGAAAATATGCTGATTACCTTTTAGACATTGTGGTGAGGGGAATATTAAATCAGTAGACACTTGATTGCACTAGCAATTCGTGTTACTCTCTTATTCATATATGTATGCTATATGTGTATTAGGGGTATTCTATTTTTTTAACCTATGTTTTACATGCGCATTCACGATGAGAAACATTAAAAAAATGTTAACTGCGTTTTTAGTTTTTTATTTCATTCAAAAAAGTTCACGCACCAAACGATTTTAAAATTTACATGCGCATATACACACAAACATGTACATTTGCATTGGCAATGTATAGCTGTTGACCGCTTTTGCTATTTGTTTCGTTTGCTTTCTAGTTCTTATTCTTATTTTGTTTTGTTGTGTTATAATTTTGGTTTTTTTGAAAGTAGTGGTAAAAATGTACCGCTATTTTGCAGTCAGAACTAAGTACTCCTCTGCTTCCAATGGAGATGTTGGATACACCACTGAAAAGGAAACAGATATTCATCAATCAAAAATTGTTTTACTTAAACCAGTGACCGTACAAAACAAAAGTAATATAAATTCAAGTGTATCTGAGATAGTGAATTGTATCACCCTGAACCACCTGCAAAAAGACTTAGAAAAGTCAAGTGTCAAACAAGGGTCGCAGTAGATATGATAGAGGAAACAAGTTTGAGTAGCAGGAAAGCAACTAAAGTATGTGAAGCATTAGTGAAATCAGGCATTGCTATTCCAGCACCCACACAATCTGCCGTATATAAAGCCTCAATGAAATCAGCCGAGCGATTGGAAGCAAAATATATGACAACGTTACAAAAAGAGAATTTGTGTCTTCAATTTGACGGGAGAAAGTTTGGAAAAAAGGAAGTGCAGGTAGTGGTATTGTCAAATGAAACTAAAGAAGTGCGAGTAGCGGTAATGGTGCTTGAGAATGGAAAAAGTGTCACAATATTTGAACATAACGTTTTTCCGTTCATTAACTTTCGAGTTTTACCATCGCTTAGTAACGCCCGTTGGAACTCCAGAGCTATTCTTGCATTGCTCACATTTATACTCCTTCCCAATCACAGAGAAAAACTTTTACCACTTTGTCAATTTATATGCAGTGCATGGTACGAAGTATGGTTTTCCGACCAATGTTTTCGCAACAATAATTTTGAATGCTTGGAAGAATCTGTGAAGCCGTTCAAAACTGCACACCAATGTTTAAATAGACACTGGGTGAAGAAAGATTCAGCCATTCCAAATTTAAAACGGACTAATATATGTGCCAAACGAGCCATTAAAGAAGTGAAAGATTTATATTCGTTTTGTAAAAATGGAAGAACCTTAAATTTGAAATTTATTTCTTCTAATGTCAAATTAAATAATTAAAAATATTTTCAATGTAAGAATTTTTTAATTTTCGTTTTCAAGTATAACAAAACAAAACAAAACAAAACAAAAGCAAACGAAAACAAATAGCAAAAGCGGTTAACAGCTATACATTACCAATGCAAATGTACATGTTTGTGTGTATATGCGCATGTAAATTTTAAAATCGTTTGGTGCGTGAACTTTTTTGAATGAAATATAAAACTAAAATAGCACTTATGATTTTTTTAATGTTTCTCATCGTGTACAGCCATGTAAATTTAAAAAAACAAAAAAAGTCATAATAGAATACCCCTAATGTGTATACACTCAAATCAAAATACGGACGATGTAAGCAATAAGAATTGTGCTGTGTGAACACCGAAGACATTTCAAGGAAAAATTGTATTAATCTTTTTAATAAAAATTCCTTCGTATAAATTGGGACTATCATAATACAACTGATGAAATGTTGAACAAGTGACAGCATAATTTTATGAATCGTAACATGTGTGAGAAGCCATCGCATCGATTTTTATACTCACCACCAAAAAGATGGGGGCATATTGCGTTTGTCATTACGTTTATAACACATCGAAATAATGCTCGTATAAACGAAAAGTCTATATATTGTGGGTCCTTATAAGATTCAAAGACGATTTAGCCATGTCCGTCCGTATGTCCGTCTGTTGTTGGCACGATAAAGCTTCGAAAAAAGACATAAAATAATGAAATTTTTACCAACCATTCGTTAATCCACCGTAATGTTTGGTATTGCGAATGGGCTAAAACGGTAGAATCTGAGTTATCGATCAAAGTTGCAGACTACCTTGATATTTTTCAGACATTTTATGCTGTTTTCTTCAAATATAATTAAAATGTCATGATGATTGGTCCAAATTTGACCGTAATCCGTAAATGCGCATAAATCCATTACAAAACCCACTATTAAGTTGAAATTCAACACAAATAGTCCATAAATATATATATAAAAATCGTCCATCTCAATATGATGATGATCGGTCCAAATTTGACCGTAGCCCCCATATAAAGCCTACTTCCGAAAATCAATAAAATTCGCATAAATCTCTTATAAAAACCACTAAGAAAGCGAAATCCGTATATACATTTGAATCATATCACTAGACTTCATAATAATTAGCCCATATTTGACCGTAGCCCCCATATAAAGTCTACTTCCGGTGGTGGGTATATAAGATTCGACACAGCCGAATATAAACTGTTACTTGTTTTTCCTCAATGCACATGGCAAATATTTAAGCAAAAGGACATAAATCTCAAACAAAATGTATTTGAATTCTTTTATTTGTTTCAAAAACTTATTTTATTTAGAACCACAACTAATAGTTTTCTTTGATCATACAAAGAACTTTCAAGATTGTTTGAGTAAATAGTTTATTAGATTTATTTTTTAACACCATTGATTATTGCCTAAACACATTTAAATTTAAAATAAGCAAGGTCAATAGGTCTTACCTTGCAGAATTTACCGAATCTTAAATACACTCTTCATTTAACAAAATTAAATTATTTTCAGCATTGCAGTAATTAATTCTAAATTACAACAAAATCAAGAGCTAAGCAATTAGTTATTTGAACATATGCGTGTTCAAAGGTGGAAATCGATTGACCATGAATGGATTACAAAGACACTGTCTTATAGTTGGTATTTGAATTCAATCAATTAGCTACAAGGATATATTCAAAATAATTTGGGTATTCCGGTATTATACCACATTTATAGACGAGCCAATGACAAGGCAATAAACTGCAAACAAATTTCTGAGATGAATAAAAGATTTGACACAACCCTCTACTTGAGGGATAAAAACATGTTGCCAAACTTAAACATTAAAAAATACTGGTGGCTAGACCGATATGGTAGCTAAAAATTTTTCTTTACCCCTTAACTTTTCTGATTTTATTTACTCTAAATACTAAAGTGGTTTTTTCAATTGTTTTTCCTACATTAAATTTTGCAAATTCAATGTACATTAATACTTGTATTATGTATTATTAATACTTGTAAGATAAATTATCAATATTCCTAAAAAGAAATTAGATTTTTTAGATTGTAAATATACTAGAGTGCTCGAACACGGGACAGTGTATACTATATTATAATAACTACTATTTGTTTATTTATGGTACTACATTATAGAATTTTTTGTTAAATAAACGTTAAAAAAAAACCCCCCAGTATGATACTATGCATATGTAAATAAAACGAATGAAAATAAGATCTAAATGTCGTCAAAAAACTTTCTTTAAAACTTTATTTAAATAAACTCTAAAACTAAACTAAACTTTATATGATTACTTGGAAAAAATTTGAAAAAGTTAAAAAAACTGGGAATAACCCATGTATTATTTTATATAATAAATATCAATATATCATATTAAATAAATACTGTTAACATTTATTTAAATATAAAACAATTTTTTGGATTCTACAAACGGGAACCTCCTACTAATGTGTGAATTTATATGCATATCCTACAATCAATCATTGCCTATACGAGTTTAAGCTCAAATTAAAATTAACTGTAGTGAAATTGTATTAACAAGAATTCATGAATTTAATTACACAGTCTTATTTTAATACTTTAATATTAATTTCCCTTTAAGGGACTTAAACGTAAAGCTCAGCATATCATAGTGGATAGTAAAATAAAGGGGGGGGGGTGTTGTAAAT
This sequence comes from Bellardia pandia, assembly GCA_916048285.2. Lineage (NCBI taxonomy): Eukaryota > Metazoa > Arthropoda > Insecta > Diptera > Calliphoridae > Bellardia > Bellardia pandia. The sequence goes on along the minus strand of OU696529.1, from coordinate 20,337,409 downwards.
ATACATATGTATATGCCGTACGCCTTAGGGTCAGTATAAAGAATTACAACATATTCAGTTGTAAATATGATGTATTTTTAAATGTATTTTTCATTTTCATTGTAATGCAGTAGAGCTTAAATTCATTTCTCTGTTACTAATTTTATTATATTTTTGCGTTTGTGGGAAAATTAAAAAAAGAATAAAAAAAAATAAATTAATCCGTTTTTGATTTATTAAATGTGGACTTATAATGTACGAGTATGTATTTAAATACCTGGGAATATTTTTATATTGCTTTGTATTCTATAGGACAGTAATAATACACAATAAATCATAGCGGTGATTATTTTTTATTATAAATATCCCAGCCATAAACAGGCACATAAATGCACGAATACACTTCAATATACTGGGTGAGTCATTTAGACCTTTTTTCATTTGAGTTGTCATAATGACATCTTATTTTTATTTAGTATTGTTTGACAATACGTCATGAAAAGATTTATACCGCTACAACGTCTCTAAATTATTCAGCTGCATTCTTAGGGGCCAGTTTGAAGTGTTCGCCATCCATTTAAGTTTGAAGTGTTTTATTTAAAATTACATAAAAAAGATCTAAATAAATCGCACCGTATTTACAAACACATACGTACATGTGTATTTTTTATATCACAATACTCAGCTAACAAACATAAAGGTATACGAGTATGTTAGTACTTTACGCATTCAATTACTTTCGCACGCATTCATTTCTTCTTATAAATACATTCATATACGAGTACATATGTATGTACACAAATCCTCTTTTCTGCGTATTTAATTTATGGTTATTTTAACCTCCGTAATTTTTTCCTTTCTCCTCAATTTTGTTTCTTTATTTATTCTTTTCCAATAAAGACGAGATGAAATCATCGCCTGCATTATTAAATATCACACATCTATCTGTCTTTCACTGGCTTGAACACTTGGTCAATGCTACTGCTGTCGACAGCAGAAACAACAAAAACCACAAAAAAAAAAAAGATGAACACGTCCACAACTTTTAAGACATGTAGACAGGTATTAATGTACACTTCATTTACATACGAGGAAGGGATGTAAAGTTTAAGGAAACCATTTTTTAGTTTTAGTAAAATTAGCTAGATTTAATAAAACAAAATTCAGAAATTGGAATACTGGTTTAAATATTGCCAGTGAATTTTAGTTAATAATTCCATATTTAAAATTCAAATTTTAAAAATTTTAGATTTGTTTTAAAATACACATGTACATAATAAGCCGGATTAGGAAATTGTTTTTATATCATTTATTATATCTCCTTATTATTAATTTTGAAAATTTTATGTTTTCAATAAAACACTTAAAATCTTCGAAATCTTTACTTTTCCAAATAATTTTTATTCAAATGTTGGCTGCTACTACGCTTTAGGTGGCCTATTCGAAAGTTACAAGTTTCGTTTATTTTTTCCAGCATTGCTTCAGCATATCCTATGAACTACGACTTTGATTACACTTCATCTTCTGCATGATGAATGGTCAAACAATTAGATGACAGTATGGCAACAGTCACGCTGACCTTCAAATAAAACTAAAGAAAATATATTGTAATTCCAATATTTTTCGACCCGGCCTGGATTTTCTGCATTTTCAAGCGGTCGGGTCAAAATCGATCATGTATTACCCTACAACTATCGTATTATGGACCGATCAACCAAAAATTTAGTGGCATGACTTCTGCGCATATAAATATACTCGTTATCGTGCCATGATAACCGACTATTTGATGCCTGAAGTTGAAGCTCGTGATCTAGGATTTTTTGAGAGAACACTTCGGTGAGCATATAATTTTACATTTTTGGGCCGGTGGATTGGCCCCATGATCATGTGATATCACTCCGTTAGACTTTTTCCTATGGGGATATGTAAAGTCCAAAGTTTATGCGGACAAACCCGCTTCGATTCTGGCCTTGTAACAAAACATCACGGGTGTCATTCGCTAGTTACCAGTCGAAATGATCGAACGAGTCCTCGAAAATTGGACTCAACGGATAGATCATCTGCGACGTAGCAACGGCCAACATTTGATAGACATAATCTTCAAAAATAAATGCTAAAGAATGTTGTTTCAAATGATAATAAACATTCCACATTAAATCACGCTTTATAAAATTTATTTGTGTAGAATTTTATTTGAATACCAACATTGTGTAGAGATTTATGGTCGTTAAAGTGATTTTCAGAAGTGGAACTTATATGGGAGCTGAACAATTATAGAGCGATCTGCAGCAAATTTGTAGATGTGATTAGGCTTCATTTATCGCTCATTTGTGGTGAAATTGGTTTGGATTTTTGCACAAATCAAACATTTATGAACGGTAAACACCTATTTCGGGAGCTCATTTGTATGGGAGCTAGTTAAAATAATAGACCGGATTTCAACCAATTTCCATCTTAACCGGTCTTGGGACGAAAATAATCATGTACCAAATTGTATCGAAATATCTTCAAATTTTCGATCTGTCCTCTGTACATATCATTAAATCGACTCAAGAAAAGATTCTGAGTCAATCCGTTTACCTTAAAGTTGGATATTTGAACAATATTTATAGTATGGGCGTTACAAACATCAGCACAAATCCAATATACCCTCCCCACAATGGTATTAATATTAATAAATATAAGTATGTAATATTTAGCTTACAGACCTCGTTGTTTTAACAGTTTGTTAGCTTATTATTTATTCATAATACAATGACAAACTGACTTTTCCTTTTTTTTTTTTGTCATGAATTTAACCAGAATCTTTCGTATAGAAAACCGTAAGTATACACATACATTTAAGCCCATCAACACACATTGTTTAAATATGTACCTACATTAATAAAACACAGCAGTCACAGGATGACAGTCTAAAATTTCAGCATATAAATAGACAATAACTGACAGTTGACTATCATATAGATTACCTGTTGTTGGTAAAAAAAAAACTACTTTCTAAATTAGAGTAGAAGTGAAAAGTTTAAAGCGACTTCACCCTAGATTACTTAAAGACACTAATGTGAAAATTGTTTTCATGCTAGATTACCTGGGATATCTAATGTAACCAATTAATATGCGTTTGCATTATAAAGAGCTGTTGTAAATTGACAAATTGATTATAAATATAAGGGACACATTGATCACTTGTAAAACTGCTGGTATAATATATATTTTTGTTTAACTTCAGGTTGATTTACTTATACATACAGTGGGAAGCAAAACTGTCCGGATGTTTTGCGCTCATGTATTTTTTTCCATCAGATGAGTATCGGTTGACATTCGTTTCGTCGCTGCAAATAACCTGTTTTCAGTCATCTACTGTCTAATTTTTGTGGGTTTTACAGAAATGATAGCGATTTTTCACATATCGGAAAGTACTTTTTGCATAATTTTTCAAGGTCGTGATGGTTTTATTATGTAGCAAACGTTCAATCTGCCGGGTATCACTATCAGAATTTTCAGCAATTTAAGTTATTCATAACTATTTTGCAATAAATTTATCACACTGTTTTCAATATCAGTTGCCGTTTTTCGCATTTTTAAACATATTTTATTTTTTATTTAAAAATCAAGTTAATACTTCACAGGTCAAACAATAATGCACAAATAGAGCAATGAACAACAAGATCACAACAAACAAACAAACAACGGGTCAAGTACCGTTACATTTTGACAGAGCAATATCGTGATAATGTTTATTTCTTGTACTGTGCAAAAGTGTCTGAATAGTGAATTTTTTTTTATTTTTTTTTTTTTAATCAATTTATGTGAGTTTTTGTGTTTTATAATTTAGAATAAGGTTCAAAAAAAATACATATATATGATATTATACCTATATTTTTACCTTACTTCCTTAATGCAAAACATCCGAACAGTTTTGCTTCCCACTGTATATCAAATTATTCGTCATTTTGTTTTTCATGTGTAAGACCAACGTTTATTGGTTTCTACCTTTTTTGGGTCATTCTTTAAATAAAAGTATTTTGTTTAATTGTATGGTAAAAATAAAAACATTAGCATAGACCCTGTTGGGTTGTTTATAACAAAATTTTTTGGTCGTAAATAAATTAAAATATTTTTATATGAAATGTTTAAATATAATTTATTGAGCTTAATGTCTGATTCACACAGTTTTTACATTGTATTTGATTTCCAATATTTCGCTAATCCATTGTGAAGCATTTTCAGGAAAAACTTTACAAAATTTTCAAAATTAATTTAAAAAATTATTTCCAATTTACAAATTTAAAAGATTACACAAACAAAAAAATATAAAAATATTTTAATTTTCTTTTCTGTATTTAGTGTCTATACTCGTAGTATAAAAAAAAATATTAAATGATGACGATGAATAAAAGTGCGTGAAATTTTAAGAGAGTTATGCTCTTTAAAATTAATTTCTGAAGTGGGCCTTATATGGGAACTATGATCAATTATGGAGCGATCTGCACAAAATTTGTAGAAGTATTAGGGTTCTTAAGCAACTGTGGTAAAATTTGTTTCGATACGTGTATAAATAAAAGATTTATGACAAACAAACACCTATTTCAGGAGCCCTAGCTAAAATAATGAACCAATTTCAACCAAATACAATCCCAATCACCTTTAGGCCAAACAAAAGCCTCATGCTGAATTTGCCACCTGTACTTGGCGCTAATGGTTTGTATGAACAAACAGCTAGATGGACGAAAACCGTTTAATCTACTGATAAAGTGATACTGAGTCAGTCGGTATACTTAATGGTGGGTGATAGATAAATACTAAATAAGAAAACTTTTCAATACATATCGACCTTTTTATAATAACAGTTTTATGTTTTAGAATTTTCTAATCAGGCTTTCAAGGTCTGTATTTTCATTCAAATAAAAGACAAATTGTTTAATTTTTCCTTTCTCCAAAGTTTCACTGGGATATTTCCAGCATCTTCAGGGATTGATTTTTTTATTATTAAATTATCTTTAGTTACATTTCACATTTAATTTTCAAAAACAATATTTGTTTTACAACGTACATATAACACGACATAAAACACATAATTAATTTAAAAATATATAATTGCAAAAATAAATAAGAATATCACAGTTTAAAATTTTTTAACACTTCGTATCACAGTTATTAGTTCTATACTGAGTACCTTGAAAGCCTGATTAGAAAATTCTAAAACATAAAACCAATAAAAATTTTATCTTAACAAAACATTTTAGCACTAATTTTCCTGATCGCACGATCTAGGCGGCCAACTGACCGACCTTAAACGTGACATAACACTGGCGGATACAGTTACGATATTTTTCTCTGGCCCCATACATACGAGTATGATTATTGGTGGTTTAATTTTCAATAATATAAATTAGTTGCAAAATTTAGTCCCATAAAATGGAAAAAGCATGAGTTTTGATAATGAAGCAAGCATTGTTCGTTTGTATGTCGATTCATGGTTAATTTGTGGACCAAACTGAACATATCTAAAAGTAACATGTTATACGAAAACAGCTGAGCTGCCAAGAAGAGTCTAGCCAAAAGAAAGTTGCTAAAAAATCACCCTTTATGTAATAAGAAATATATTTATTAATATAAAATCATGATATTTTCAACTTGTATTAGATTTATAATACCTAATTTTACAAAAAAAACAAGACCAAAAAATATCCCTCAACTCCCAAAAAAAATCCCAATATTGTGATATTTACAGTTTTGCTACATCGGGGCTCTGAAATAATAAAATAAATGTAAATTTTTGAATGTGCTTTGCGTTTTGCAAACCCAGGTTTTTTAGAGAACATGGCCTAAAGTTGAAATTTTATAAAAATTATATCGCACTTGAAAGGGCGTAGGCAATATTATTAGTTCAACTAAACATAGTTTTTATATCGAAATTAACTCTTCAAATATTCCTTTTTGAAACGTATAAATCTATATATATAAAAATGGTGTAAAAAATGTATAGTAATTCATCAAATGAGAACGGCTGGGCCGATTTCTATAAAACTTTTTGTCAGTTGTTCGTATTTTCGAGGAGAAGGTTCTTACTGAAGAAAATTTTGGAAAATCCCTCCGGAAAAGTCGGAAAATTGGAAAATCGAGTTTTTGACTTAATGACTTTCCAACTAAAAAAATAGAAATTTCTTAGTGTAAATCATGAAAAATGCGAAATGCGAAACGCGGAAAATTGGAAAATCTCTTCGCAAAAGTCGGAAAATGGGAAAAATTGGAAAATTGAATTTTTTGTACGAAATTTTGTGTGAAATTATTCCTGTTGTATTATATTATTACTCTAAAGTTTGTCTGAAGGCCTAAAATTGGGGCGAGGCAAAGTTCGCCGGGTCCGCTAGTTTATTATAAATTCTTATAGAATATTTTTTGTAGTAAAAATTATGTGGGAATAGCTTCGAAATTGAGCACAAAGTCAAGATGGCATACGATATAAAAATTAATAATATTCCTTTAATTTTTGGTAATTCATAGTGGGGACCATCCTAATGCTCGTAAGCCTGTGGCAAATGAATACTAAATTATATTAAAGTGCAAAACTAATTAAGCATGACATAGAGAAATATCACGTAAATTTTAACACTTATACTATTGTCTTTGCGACACATGCACACAACCATAAGAAACTGGAAGCATGCATGTGTAAGTAATAATAAGAACAACAACAATAATACCCATTTTGATGACACAAATACACTCACAAATAAATAGATATACACACGCACTCACTCATGTGTTGTGGTCACCAATACGATTAAATTATATGGGTTTCCATTGTAATTAAAACAGAGACAAATTTGTCGAAAAACTTAAGAACAATTTGTGATAAATAAATTTGAAAGGAACTGACCTAAATTTTTCATCTTATGCACAAGTATAAAGGAAAATAATTGACATTGTAAATAGCACTTGAAATAGTTAAATTAAAATTTTGGCTAATAAGAATATTGAGAAATTAATTTCTTTAGAAAGTCCTAAACAATTTAAAAATTTGCTTTAGCATTCGACTTTGAACCACTTTTTTTCTTTAAGAAATAATAAATTAAATATTAAACTTAATTTCCCTTAATATCCGTTGTGTCATTAAACAACAAAATGTTGAAATAGATGTCAAATCTTCATATTAATTTGAAATCAAATTATTATTTTTTATTTGTTGAATTGAAATGTGCAAGTTTACTGAACTCTTTCAATAAAAATAAACTTTTTTTATACACATCCATTTTGTAATTGAGTAATTTTTATTGACCTTTAAAGAACAAAAATTAAAACTCATACATAAATGTCTGAAGTATTATTCTGGCGGCAGTCTTGGTTACGAATGGGGAATATTTTCGACAAGATTCATATCACAAAAGGAACACACACCTACCAGTATATGCTTGCATATGCAAGCCAAATTTGGTTTATTAAAGATTTCAGCAATTTTTAAGCTAAACAAAACACAAAAATTTATATGACATGATGATATTATTTTGCTTTTAACAGATGTATGTACATTTATAGCATTGTATCACAAAAATACTGGTCGCTGTTTTAATAACCATTTTGTTTCAACTTTCCCTTACAATGTTAAATTGACCGAAGCTGGGGACTTATTACGTCTACTATGTTTTGATAGAATAATGTTTTAATGACATAAAGTTTTTAATTCAAATAAAAAAAAAACAGTTTAAATTTTTTTTAAATTGTTATTTTTTACTGAACTTATTTCAACTTATTCTTTCAACAAATTTCTTAAGACTGACTAATTTAAATAATAATTGAACATAAAATATAAGTAGAATTTTGAATAGTGATAATCGTATGATATTACGGTTAAAAACTTGTTTTAGTAAAAAAAAAATAATTGATATTTATTAATTAGAAGAAATGTATGATGAACTTAAGTAAAAATATTTAAAAGGAAATTATTAAGAGTAAATTATAATAAAGAGATTATGTTATATAAAAAGAATAATAAGGCTATTCGCAGAATACACAACTATAAGGGGCCATATTAGTCCCAAAAGTCAAACAACTACACCGGGATAAATTTAATAAATGTACTCTGGTACAGAAGAAAAGACTCGTATTTTTGCAAGTACAGCTTCACGCACACTTTACACCACAAACTTTCATAAAAGACTAATATTGTAGCAACTTTTTTAGTTGTTTTTTATTACTCGTACGAGGGCGGTTGGGAAAGTTCTTAGCCCAGAACAGAAAGTGCGGAATAAACAGAAAAAAGTTAAATGTTTTGGAAACTTCCATATGTGCTATGAACACTTGTCAAATTTCTTTTCGATCTGCCAACTCCTTCATATAGAAACAATGTTCAAAAACGACGCATCCGCAATTTTTTTACAATGGAAAAATTAGAAATTCGTGGTGTCATTAAATATTTAAATAAAAAAGGTTTTTCGGGACAAGAAATTCATAATGATATGGCGAATAAGTTAGGTGAAAGTGCTCCTTCATATGGAATAGTAAAAAATGATCGATGAATAAAAGTGCGTCAACTAGCTAATATCATGGGCGTCTCAAATGATAGAGTCCATTTAATTTTAAACTACAGATGAAAAAGCTTTCTGCAAGACGGTTGACGCATTTGTTAATAGTCGACCAAAAACGATCGTTTGGATCGTTTTAAGAAAAATAAAAGGGATTTTAAGCATTATTTCATAACTGTGGATGAGACATGGATCCACCACTATACGCCAGAGACAAAAGTACAATCCAAGCAATGGACTGAAGTTGGAATCAGTGCCCAAAGAAGGCAAATACAACTCAGTTTTCTGGGACTTTAAAGGTATTTTATGCGAAAGGGTAAAGCAATATATTCAGAGTACTATTGCAACATTTTGGATCAAATAAATGTAAAAATTCGAGAAAAACGTTCTGGTTTACAACACAAATAAATAATTTGTCATCAAGACAACGCACCAGATCTCAAGAATGTTTTTACAATGGCTAAAATCAAAGAGTTCAGGTACGAGTTGCTTGACCACCCACTTTATTCTCCTGATTTAGCTCCCAGTAACTTTTTCCTGTTCCCAAATTTAAAAAAATTCATAGCTGGCAAGCGTTTTGCCTCAAACGAAGACACGATTACAGTTGTAAACCACTATTTTGAAGGCCTTGAGGAAAACTATTTTAATCAAGGAATAGAATTGCTTGATAAGTGGTGGACTAAGTGTATTGAAGTTTAAAGGGTTTAAATTGAAAAATAAAATGTTTTTGAAAAACTAACTATTCTCTTTCTGTGCTAGGCTTAGAAGTTTCCGAACCGCCCTCGTATAACGAAGTGAGAAATATAAAGTTTGTTGTTGTAGTGACGACATAAAGGAATAATTGCAAAATCGTTATTTTAAAATGCAATCTTTAATGTGTATTAAACTCCTTTTAGAACACCTCTGAGAGAAGGCTTAGTGAAATAAATATAAGATCTTTTGCAATATGTAAACAGAATATGTAAAATATGTAAAAAATTTAAGACCTACAAATGGAAGCCTAAACAATTTTTTGTGTTGGGTTTCTTTCGAAGGCCACACAAGTATTTCAATATGTATGAGAAGAAATGTTGCTATGTGAAGTCATTATTTACTCAAAATCTCGATTTGATCCAAACAAGGTCCATGTTATGTTGTTGCCCTAGACTAAACAAAAACGATATATGTGATAAAATTAAGAAATATGTTTTAAACTTCAGACGAGATCTATGATTTGTAGGTGCAAAGAAGTATTTATATTATGTGAAACATAAAGTTAGATTTCTAGGATATTATAAATAATTCTGTGGCTGTTTAATTTTCTTTGCACTTAATAAGCGTAGTTATTTTCAAACCAAACAAATCACTAAAAACTTAAAAGTTTTGACGGCAGGTTTTAAATTTTTTTCTTTAATGCAGCCAGATTTTATGCGAACATGATTTTACATGTATGTACGTATTGTAAATATTTATGTATATTACAAATTACAAATACGAATATATACAACTAACAACAAGTAATAAATCATTGTTAATAAAATGGCATTAAAAATAATTACATTTTTAATAAAACAATCATAAATAATACATGTACTTCTTTTAAATTCTGATTATTAATACAAGCATATTATATTGTATATTTACACATGTATAAGTAGTAATGTTTACTATTTGCATAAAATAATGTTCATACATTTTAATCATTTATACACACTTTAATAACTTGTATGTATATGTTTATGCATAAGCAATTAATAAATAAATATATAAATAAGTTTACTTGTGCTTGTGTTTGTTTATGATACTAATTGTCGTTCGTATTATGTATTGCATTATTAAATAACCACTTAAGCGTATGATTAATATTAAATGTATATCAAATTTAATTAATATTAATCATACGTCACAATAATGCCAAACAAGCTTATGTGTACATACATATTTTTTAAATAACTAAGCTTCAATGGGACATACAAATGAGTACATGTTAGTGTTTTGTGCACTTGTTATTGCATAAAAATTAAACTAATAAAGAAAATTAGAAAATTTTTTTTATTCTTTATTTTATGTTTAATATTTAACAACTTAATGTATACCTTAAAACTGAAAGTAATTTTAAGTTCTAGGAAAAAATAAAATTGTAGCGAAAACTATCTGGGGCCAAATTACGGCATTCGTGATCGAATGAGCTATCGTATCGAAAAATGATTTCGATATCGAAATTATGATAAAATGTACTAAATTTCTTGCTCGATATCGAATGCCATAATCTCAAATAAGAAAATTACGATCAATTTTACTCGATATCGAATGCGGTAATTTGGCCCCTGCTTGTACTAAATTTTTCACAATACAAAACTTTAGGGAGTGATAGTATTTTGAATATTTATGCCCTTATTCATAAAATTTACAACAGATTTATAAGAGGTTTATAAAGAAAATTTTGTATGGAAATTTGCTTCTAAAGCTCGTTATTTCGTAAAACAATTTTTACATATTTTGCCATACTATAAAACTATTATAAAATTTTTATAATATTAAATTAACTCCTGAAGAAGATTTCCAAAGGAAATCGAAATATTGAGTCAATTATATATAAGAATAAAAAATCTTTTATAAAAAACAAAAAAGTGACCTCAAGCTTAAAAATTATTTAATAAAAATCATTAAAAAGGTCGAAGAATATAGAATAAAATTACATACTATAAAACTATTTTTCAAGTTATTTACTTGAAATGACTACTTTTTCTGATCATTGCAAAAAAAAGGCAGTTTTGCTAGCTAAACCATTCTTTCGCAATTTCTTCATTCACATGCTAGAAGTTCCTATCTACAAAATTGTGATCCGAGGTGCCACCAAGTAAAGCAATCCGATCTCATGATATCCTACATTTTTCGTGCTTCCTTATTTTCTTAACAAGATGTCTTTGCATTCTTTGGCGTCAACAACATTGTTTACCTTAGGATTGAAGATCTACGGTCCAATTTCTGTGATCTCGGCCAAACTTCAACCGTGCCTTAATATTTGTTATCGAAAATGCTGTTTTTTTATTTCTTTACTGTCCAACAAAGACAATATATACAAATCTTATTTTGATATTTGTACAAAATTGAGTACATGCTAAATAAATGGTAAAAAAAACTTTTTTAAATTTTCTTTCTTAGTTTTATTTTTATATGTACCCATTTGTGCTGCCCACTGTATTTATAGTAGCTACAAACATAAAAGCATTCTCACCAAAAAGATTGCCATTGTTGTTAACTGCTTTAGAAGTTCAATCAGGCCGGAAGTTCGAAGAAATTTTCTTTAACATTTGCAATATTTCAAAACTTGTTGAATCAAATTCATGATTTTTTAATGATTTTTATGAAGTTTAATAAGTTTTAAAAAATATTTTATAAATGAGTTCATTAAATTTAATTTTCATTAAATTATTTTTACTGAAGGTAGGAATTGTTTTTACAACATGAAATCTCTATTAAAATTTATTGATAATTTTTCTTGACTGAGCTGGGGATTGAACCTGGGTTGAATTTACATTTTTCAAGAATCACCACATTCTCTCATCCGAATTCTTTGCGTTCTAACCTATGCACCACTGCGGTGCCTGCTAGCCAACAATCAAACATCAATTTTTTAACCAGTGTTACCGGTGGTTCGAAATTTGCTGTAATTATCATTTTTTTTAAAAATTAACAGTTCGACTAAAAAAAAATTGTTCTTATTTTATAAATGTTTTAAGTGTATATTTCAGAAATTGGTTAAGCTTGAGGTCTTCTTTTTTATATTTTTTATATAAGTTTTTCCTGAAGAAGCGAAATATTGAAAATAAAAAAATTTTATTTTAATAAAAAAAAAACACCTCAAAATTGAACAAAAGGACACTTAAAATATAATAAAAAACATTTTTAACTGTCATGTTTCAAATGTTTACTTTAAGACTTTTAGATTTGTATCAAATTTAAATATTACGATATATCAACTCATAATTTACTAGCATAAATTCCGTAGCATAGTTGGTTTCCTTGTAACTCAAAAGTTACTGCCAATCTAGAATTCCTAATGAAGCCACAATAACCATAATTTGTTAAAAAAATTAAAAAAATAAGTGAAAGTTGGGCACAAATTTATATTCCAACATTTAAGAATCTAATAAAACAAACCTTCATATATATATGTATCTCTGACTTTGTGCTAAAAACATATTAATCTGGATTAATTTGTGTTGTTTGTGCAACAAACAAATATTTACCAATTAACTCGACACATAACTGCAGGCTTAACTAAATATTTTTAGTCATTATAGCCACTGATGCGAATGATTAATATTAAATGTATTGTAAAAATTGTTCAGTATTAAAATTTAAGTGGATTAAAAATATTGGAAAATTTCAAATTATTATAAAGCGTGATCCATTACGAGCTTCCCCACTTTTTTAAAGAATAAAACACAGAAAAATCAAATTTTATGCGGAATGTTTATTATCATTTGAAAGACCGTTCTTTGGCATTTAGTTTTTAAGATTATGTCCATCAAATGTTGGCCGTTGCTACGTCGCAGGTGGTCTATCCGTTGAGTCAAATTTTCGATGACTCGTTCGCGCGTGATTTTTTCCTCCAAGGCCTGAATCGAAGCGGATTTGTCAGCATAAACTTTAGACTTTACATATCCCCACAGGAAAAATTCTAACGCTGTGATATCGCACTATCTTGGAGGCCAATCGACTGGCACAAAACGTGATATTATGTGCTCACCGAAGTATTCTCTCAATAAATCCATTGATTGATGGGATGTGTGGGAAGTAGCGCCGTCTTGCTGAAACCAAATCTCGCCGAGATCACTAGCGTAAATTTCGGTTATCATGGCACGAAAACGCCGAATCGACTCTCCACGGTTTTCGTGTACACTCTCAGCTACGGCCGCTATATTTTCTTCACAGCGTGCTGGTCGTGGTGTATTCGGTCAAATATTATCCCATAATGAATGCTGGGTCTCAAAATGGGTGATGGTGTTGCGAATGGTATGCTCAGTAGGCAGATTGTATTGACCATAAGTTGAGAGAAGTGCACGGAACACATTCCTCATAGAACGTGAATTTTCGTAATAAAGTTGAACGATTTGTAAACGTTGTGCAGGCGCAAGTCTTTCCATTATGAAATGCCAAACAATACTAAAAAAAAAAAGAACTCACATGTGGTCTGTCAAAAAAAAAGGCTATTGAGAAAAGTATCACTACTTGAATCACCCGTTATTAGCAACGACAAACGTGTCAAAACTTTTCATATCTTCGACCTTATAAAAACTTTAGTTAACTAAACTTTAAAATTTATATACACAAATGCTTTTTAAAATAAAAAAATATTCTTGGCAGGGAGAGAAAGTTTTCGATACATTGAAATTTATTTACCAAAAGTTGTCATTCGATACACAAACAGGCGGACATGACGAGTAGATTGTACTCGTATGATTTGCTTTCCATTTAGTTAATTAAATTTTCTAAAGTAAAACCATTAGAAAAAACTTTACATGAATTACACAACAACACCTACTACAACATCTACTACAAACAATATCAGTAATGAAACTTTGATCAATATTACAATATTACTATAGAATACATGGCATCCTAAATTCCCTGCTAACGGGAAGAAAAAACGCAAAAATAATTTAAATTTTGTTTCAGATATTATGCAGTATTGGAATTAGCAGTAAAAATAAATACATGGCAAAACAAAAACCCAAAAGTTTAAAGCCAACCAACATGGTAAGCAGCAGTAGCAGCAGCAGCAGCTTACAGGGAACTTACAACAATTTCAATTAATTATGCTAATTTGCTGTTGAAAAAACTGAACTTTAAAACTTTCACACACTACATGAAACTGTAAAAGCAAAACAGAAGTGATAAAAACAAAATATAAAGTTTCCTAATTTTTTTTTTTTTTTTTTATTTTCTGTTTTTACTTTTCGCTGATAGGAAACTTTAACACATGCTGCTAAAGTAAATCATACACACACACACACACACACATATTAAACTCTTACTCTACGAGTAACGAGTATACTTACTACTTATGAACACATTTTTTTCAAGGTGAGGTGAAGATTTATGAATACTTAATGTAGGACTTCCTCTTTGTTTTATTATTTTCTTCATTTACAAAACTGTAAGTTTGGCAAAATCAGTCTTATGCTGTCATTGATCGCGATCAGACGTTTTAATCTGTTTGTTTTTTGTTTTTGCCTACTAAAAACAAAATATATACGAGTACAGTTAGTTAAAACAACAACATCATATAAACGTAGTAAAATATTTACTATTAAACTCTAAGATCAAAAATAAAAACAAAGAAATAAAGAAAACAAAAACAGTAATAACAAGTTATTTATGAATGCTTTAAAAAGAAAGAAGTGTTGGGGAAGTGTCCCAAAAATGAAATTTAGCACAAATGAAAATCGATTTAAGGATTTGCAATCTCTAGAAGAAGACACTTTCAGCGAAGGTGACCAAGAAGATATTAAGGATTACAAAGTTGTAATTCCCCCAATTGTCGTGGATATTGTTCATGGTTTTACTTCAGTGTTTAAATTAATTGGAAAAGACTACGAATTCAAAAGAATGTCAGTAGGTACTAAAATAATCTCATCATCTATGACTAATTATGATCTAGCTAAGAAAAGACTAACCGAGGCAAATCTTAAATTTTACACTCATGAAAGTAGAGATACAAAATTGTTTAAGCTATTCCTTTATGGGCTTCCCCAAACTGACCCTAAAGAAATAGAGGATGAACTTAAAATTGAATATAATGTTACCGCAAACAGTGTGAAAGAAATAAAAACTGTTCGCACATCTGCTGACGATGCTTTATATATGTTGGAGTTTGACAGGACACATATTTCTAAAACACAAATTATGAAGATAAAACGACTTTGCAGTATTGTGATTTACTGGAGAAATCCCCTTAAAAGCCGTAAAGGACCAACTCAATGTACCAAATGCACTATGTATGGCCACGGCTCCAAGAATTGTTATCGACGTAATGTATGCATTGCTTGTGGTGGTGATCACGACTTGTCAGTTTGCCAAATTAACAAAATTCCTGTGGGAAACGCCGCAGCATACAAATGTTTTAATTGCACAAAGAAAAATCTGAAGCACACTAACCACAGAGCAGATGACCCTCGGTGTCCTAGCCGTAAGGAATACCTCAACATGCGTGAGAATATTAACAAGAGAAATCAGCCTATACGAAACAATCCTTTCCACGAGTCTTTGGAGCATCATCCTAATATTACCACCCAAACGGTTAATAATCCAATCGAAAATGATACTAGAAGTTATGCTGATGCTGTAAGGTCACCTCCGCAACTACCCAACTCAGGTGATGGTCTATTTAGCATAGATGAATTGTTCAACATATTTACTAGGGCTGTGTCTGACCTACAGAAGTGTTCATCAAAAATTGAACAGCTCAATGTTATAATGCAAATGCTTAAACATGCAATCTAACACCATTAGTGACAGCATTCATGTAATGCATTGGAATTGTCAAGGCATTACAAATATCTCTCAATCAGTTCAACTTTATTTATTTTTAAGAGAAAATAATATTGATATATTGCTACTTAATGAAACTTTTTTAAAAGCTAATCATAATTTTAAGTTATCTGGTTATATTGTCTACAGAAATGATAGAGACTCTTTTGGTGGTGGGGTAGCTATAGCCATAAGATCAACATTAGAACATAAGTATGAAGTACAATTTAATACAAAAACAATTGAGAACATTTGCATTTCTATGGACATTTGCAACAGAAAAGTAATGTTTATATCTGCCTACTCTCCACATTATAATAATGATTTTGTGTCTGATCTAAACCTTTTAACGTCTGCAAATTGTGACTATTTCATTCTTGGAGACTTTAATGCTCATCATATTAGTTGGAATTGTCGTACATCTAACAGAGCTGGAAGACTTCTTTACGATCATCAACATTTTTCGAACTATTATATTTATTTTCCTCCAAGACCTACTCGCTTTCCGCAGAATATAGTACTTAGAAACAAGTCGACTATTGACATTTTGCTTTCCAACTCTACACTATCGTTTTCGGGCTTAGAAACCCATCCAAGTAAATTATACTCTGACCACGTACCAATTACATTCTACATAAACGAACCTGTCCGTAAGAATGTAAAACTCTTCCCAGACTACTCTAAGGCTAATTGGGAACAATTTAAGCACATAATTGATTCCAAAATTAACTCGTCAACAATGCTAAATAGTCAGTTGACTTCTCTTAATGTAAACCAATCAATTAAAGAGTTTACTGATCTGATTTCGGTGGCTTGTAGCTCTGAAATTCCCTTCCGTATTCTTGAGAATGAAGGTGTCAAAATAACCAATCAATGTAAACGTATGATATCTGTGAGAAATAAGTTTAGGAGGAAGTTTCAGCGGTGTAATGACGTCGCTAGAAAAACAACATTTGGAGCAATAGTTAGGGAACTTAATAAATTGATTGAATACGATATAAATAAAGCCAGAAACGAGCAATGGGGAACTTTTTTGGAAAAATTGCCAGATGGGGGTAAGAATTTCTGGAAAATTGCTAAGCGTATAAGAGGCAAGACTAGAACGATAAGGGAATTAGTCGTTAACAACCAGATTATTACGAATAAAGTTGACATGGCCAATGCTATTGCCAATGAGTTTGCTAAGGCGCATACAACTACAACTAACTTCAGTAGTTCTATAGATTCAAAAGTTAACTTATTGGCTTCTTCAATAAAAAATAACAATTCGCCCAATAACGATATTGGTACTTTAACCAATGTAGACGAGGTTAAATTTATAATTAATAGTCTCAAAAACTCAAAGGCCCCTGGTTTAGATCAAATTACAAACATAGTAATTAAGAAACTTCCAAGTTCAGCTTACTCTTTTTTAGTTAAATTTTATAATTTTTGCATTAAAAATAGCTATTTCCCAACAGAATTTAAAAAAGCAAAAGTTATTCCTATTGAAAAGTGTGGTAAAGATCCTAAACTGACAACCAGTTATAGACCAATTAGCTTATTGAGTTCTCTGGATAAAATTTTTGAAAAGATCATACTAACTAGGATCAGACATTTTGTTGATGATAATAATCTTCTTCATAACTGTCAGTATGGGTTTAGGCCCCAACATTCTACCACTCATCAGTTGAAACGTGTGGTAAATATAGTAAGAGAAAATAAAAACAGACGTTATTCAACGGGAATGCTTTTCCTAGATATTGAAAAAGCTTTTGATTCTATTTGGCATAATGGGCTATTATACAAGCTCAATAAATTCATATTCCCATTATACCTAATAAAGTTAATCAGTAGTTTTCTTACTGACAGGTCTTTTTTAGTTGAAGTGGCAGGGGCATGTTCATCGGAAAAGAGCATTTCTGCAGGAGTCCCGCAGGGCTCCGTTTTATCTCCACTGCTATATAATTTATATATATCAGACTTCAGGATACACTCGGGTATTGATGTAGCATTTTATGCCGACGATAGCGCTTTCATCGCTAATGGGAAAGTTTCTAACGCTATTGTTAAGCGCTTGCAAAAGGCTTTTGTTTCCGCAACTAATTATTTCGTCAAGTGGAAAATAAAAATTAATGAAGAAAAATCTCAGGCGATACTATTTCCATTTAACAAATCTCCTAAAAGAATTCCCTCTCTTGGACTTTTTGCCCAGGGAACTCAAATTGCTTTTTCAAAGTCAATAAAATATTTAGGCATAACACTCGATTATAAATTGACCTTCAGAGAACACTTGCAAAATGTCTGTTTAAGAGCGGTCCGTTGTGGTCGAGCTCTGTACCCTCTGCTTAACAGAAAATCGAAATTAAGTATCAAAAACAAACTTCTTTTATATAACTTATGTATTCGACCTATACTGACATATGGTTGTATTGTTTGGAGAAATTGTGCGAAGACTCACAGAAAACGAGTTCAAGTAATTCAAAATAAAAATTTGAAGATCATATATAATTTACCAAAACGATTTCCCACATTGGAACTACATAGAATGTCTCGCCAAAGAACTATTGAAACATTTATAAATGATATGACACTGACATTTAACAATAAATGCAGTAGATCAAATTTTGCACATTTGAGAAGTTTGCGAAACACTGACTAATTGAATCTATTCATACTGGTATAGATTCAATTAGTTTGTGATTTAAAAATAAAAACTTTTCAAAACTATACTTCTGTGATATTTTATATAGGTTTTTTCTCACTATCTTTTTCCTATACAGTGGAATATTTATGTAAAAAGCTATTTTAATTATATAAATCTTGAATTTATTTGTTGTAATATCTTAATGATAGTAACTCAAAATTGTTTAGAAATAAGAAACCAATTTGATTTTGTGATAGTAAAATAAATAAAAAAAAATTTGGCAAAAACAAATTAAATACCTAAAAATACAACTTTGCTACTTGCAACGAAAACTTGCAATTTATTTAAATTATTTAAGTATTTAAACGATGAATGAGTATTTTTTTATTTTTAAAAGAAAAGTTTTTATTCAGGCCAGTACACAGTGGTCCAAGATGCCAATCTAGCTGGAAAAAAGTCATAACTTCTCTTCGGAAGCAGCTAGAAGGATGAAACTTTGGTATTATGTACTTCTTATTGAAAGCATTCCTTGCGCAAAAAGTGGGCGTTGTAGATAAAATGGGCGTGGCAATTTTTAATGGCGTTTTAATAATATCAAAATGTAACGATTTAGAATGTTATTGTATTAATTAAGAAGAGGAGAAAACTCATTTTGGAAATTTTAAAATTCGACTGCATATGCGCAATCGAACACGGCTTTCGGGCACAGCTTTTTAATATTACTAATAAATATGAAAAATTTTTAAAATAACAAATTCTTTGTAATACATAATTGCGAAATTTTCATTAAAAAGTTTTATTTGAATTTAACATATTACATACATAAATATCATGAATCATTTTACTTAATTTCAATACATAACATTTAAAATTAAGTTCATAAGTTGGATGCTTTTCTTCATACTTTTCCAAATATCAGGAAAAAATGGGACTTCAAAAAAATATTTTATTTTAATTTCTAAAAAAAAATTTATGAAGAAAGTTAAAAATTTTTTACGTTTTTGGATTATCACGATCACATTTCAGAAAAATATAGGGAGTAAATATATGCGTGATGTTTTCCTGAAACATTAGAAGTTTTTCCGGAATGAATTGAGCGATTGGAAAAGCATTCAAGAAAGCGCGTAAATTAGCTTATTTTTATGTTATTTGTTTGCAATTTTTCTCCTAAAATCTCTGCAATATACTTACATACCATAAACTATTCATGACTTTCATTTTATTTGCGAAAAACTCACTATTAAGGCAATAATTTGCACCATGAATAAAGTTCTAATATTTATGAGCAAGTTTTTAAAACTTTTTAAATTAAAAAGTTTTGGGGGAAAAAATTCATGCTAGATTCATAATATTTATTAAAAAATTCCTGGCAAATATGTATTTCTTTTTTCTGTGTACATACAAAACAACATAATAATATTAATATGTATATATAAAAAAATAATCTTTTATTTAAATTATTCTATATCTTCCTGTATGAAAGGATCTAAAAGTAACGAAATTTCTTCATCATCTAATAGTTCTTCATTTCGAGGGCTAAGAAATGGTTTTGTTGAAAAAGACGAAGTTAATGGATCTGATGACATAAGCAAATATTTAAAAAGATCTTCCATTGTTGTCTCTCGTGACATCTTTCTAGTGTGATGTTCACGAATAAATCTGAAATCTTTGTTCCGAGACTCAAGCGCATCCTCCGACATCATTCCTATCGGAAGTGCCGCATTTTGAATTATGTCTGCGCCGTGTATCAAAATTTTGTGCACACTCGATGGCATATAGTACCATTCGTACAATTCCACGTATAGTTCCGCAGTATCCATTGTATACTTTCGGAACGCTTCCACATTAATTGCAATGTGTTTTCAGAAGGAAGACAAAAAAGTCCATCTAACCAAATTTTGTTGTTTTTTAGATCTTTTTGCTTTTATCCATCTTTCGTTAATTGAATACGTTAGTCTCCGTACAACTAACTTAACTTTATCGCAATAATCTTCCGTTTTAATTTTCTGTAACCCACTCTTAGCAAAAAAATACCTAATAACAGCATTTGCCTTTTCTTTGCTTTGTATTTCGGCAATCCACACATTATATAGTTCTCTCCGTGTTATGGGTATGTTATCTATTTATGTATATAAAAAGTTTACCGGTCAATAATTGCAGCTAATTTTTTTATCATCTAAAGTGGACATTACACAGATAAACACGGCATAATTCATTTCACGGGAATCCACGGGAATCCTATTTAAAAGTTACTCTAAAAACCATAAAATGCTAAATATTGACTTCACAAAATACATATTTCCTCTTACCCATTATTTTACATACAAAACATTTAAATTCAACATTTATTTATAATATAGATAGAACATACCTGACATAATGCAGTATAAAAAAAATTAATTCAAAATGTGTTATTGTTTGATGTTACAAACAGTTCAAAAGTGATGCTGTGAATCGACTGGCCTTCTATAACAACAGA
The DNA here is from genome assembly GCA_916048285.2 of Bellardia pandia. Lineage (NCBI taxonomy): Eukaryota > Metazoa > Arthropoda > Insecta > Diptera > Calliphoridae > Bellardia > Bellardia pandia. The sequence continues at coordinate 20,316,282 of OU696529.1, read as the reverse complement.
GACAATGCAGTTCATCATTTTCGAAACATCATAACAAAGCAAATAAGAAAAAAATAAAAAAACCTGATATACAGTTATGTAAAGTGGATAGTTGTCTAACAAATACCAAACAAATTATGTGAATTTTGAAACATAAAAAAATTGACTTTTTTCCAGCTAGATTGGCATCTTGGACCACTGTGCAGTAGGTCGAATTTTTAAGAATACTATTGTAACGTATTGGAACAATTGGCAAATTGGAATGCATTTTCTTCCCGGTCAAGGGCGTCATCAGCAATCTTCATTGTCCATTATCAATCTGTAAATATCATCTATTTAACTCACCGTTTTTTAAGAAATAGAATACGTATTTTTTTATTTAGTTTCTAAAGCTACGGTCACACTTGGCAAATATTTGTCGAAAAATGCGTAACCACTAAATAAAATGTTTTTGAACTTGTTTATTTATTAAAAAAAAACACTTTGTTTATGTAGGACAAGACACAACAAAATATTTAGTTTTATATTATTTGATGATGTACTCTTGTAAGAGTAAACAATGTCAAACAAGTGGTTACGCTTTTTTTGAGTCAATATTTGCCAAGTGTGAAATTTTTAGAAATGTACTTAGAAAGTTGTTGACAACATTTTTTGCTGGAAATTTGTTTTTAATTATTATTTTGCAAATGATCTTTGTTTAACCCCTTGGCCCACGATGTCGAACGATAACGTTCGCTTAGATAAGACTTAAGACACAAACTTTTTATCGTATCTATTTTTTACTCAATCAAGTTTGTTTATTTCACAATCAAGTTTGTGTCTTAAGTTTTATCTAAGCGAACGTTATCGTTCGATATCGTGGGCCAGGGGGTAAGTTTAAAATAATAGGAATTACTTTTACTTTTAATGAAAATGTAAGGAAACTATAATGTTCCTACTGTGCTAGCAGGTATAGTAGATAAGGTTATTTCTAAAAACTTTAAAATTACTATGCAGGTACATATTTGTTTTGATATATGTAAGCAAAAATAAATAAATTAGATTTCATAAATTTTACTATGAATTTAAATTTTAAAATGATGTCAATTTGTCTAAACCCAAAAAATTTCCATTTGAATTTTCAAGCAAACAACATTTTTCCAATTCCAATTCTTATTGCTTAAAAATAAAACTAATAAATAAAATTTAAAAATGTTTTTTTTTTAATTTATTTTTGGTTTAATGCAGAACTTAAAATAGGAACTAAAAAATAATGATTTTCGGTTAATAAGCAATTAGTAAAAATCTATAATAAAACAAGTAAGAGTTTATATTAAGCTGTGCGTAATTTTGTTTACCCATCACCAAATACGAATAGTGTGATCTATGAATAATAGACACTCATTTTTTGTTATATTTTGTATCGGTAACGATAATTACTTGTTGGTTGGTTATTTTATTTTACGGATCCGTTTACATTATGCAATTTTTGTTGCTAAATATTAAACATAAAATGTGTAATTTAAAAAACAGTTTTAAATTCTCTTTTTTAGTTATGTTTTTGTGCAATACAAAACATGTACTCATTTGTGCTTCCCATTGTATATCTTTATTCTAGTACTACAAGTACTTACAAGTGTTGAGTTAAATAACGATTTTAAAATTAACTCTAACAGAAACCGTTATTAATAAAACCATAATTTTTTCATGCAAAGGGCCAATTATACTCGTAAGAGTATAACACTTTATACAAATAGTTCTAATTTGTGCGAACGAAAGTTTTTGTTGTTTTTTAAATTTCTTCGTTTTAAATGTAAAAACTAAACATTTTTATGTATCTAAAGTATTGATTTCATTTTACCAAATTTGGTTTATCAGAACTCTTATTTTATTTAACAAAAAAAAATATATAAATTTATTTTGAAAATTGTCTTCTTTAGCAGATTTTTTATCTTGTGTTGCTATATAAACAATTTTAAGACAGAAAAAAGAATTTTCATGTAAATCTCCCCCAATATAAAGCTGACCTTTTTTTAAGCTCGAGCGATTTCACGCTTTTTGGTATGTGCAAATACTACTTTACACAGAAATATGTGTGTGTGTGTATCTAGTTAAGGATAATTTATAAAGTAAGTGTGTAAACTCCACTAACACGCTTCAATGTAATTTCCTGAATAAATAAAATGAAGTTCAAAATAATAAAAAAAAAAGAAACAAACTAAAGATGACAACACAAAATTAAAATACAAAAAGAGAACTGAAATGTTCTGTGATTTGCATATTTTTTTATTCTGTTAAAAAGTAGCACATTACTTTTTAACATTTTAGTTGAATACACTTTACTAAAGAAATGAAAAATGAATGCGAGACAGACTGTACGATTAAAGGACCGAATGGTAGTGTTTTGTTTGCTGTGGTTTGGTTGGTTTTCATTTTATGCTAATCACATTTGACTGTATTTTACACAATATTAAGCACTGTAGTTATAAGGACTCATGAAAGTGAAAGCAGATTAAACAATTTTAAAGGAAAACTTTAACAACTATTATTTGTAAAAGCATTCCAGTTTATTTGGATTTAAGATATGTAATTGTGATTTGTTTTTCACACTTTTCTGCATCTCTACCACTGTGCTTCTAAAGCATACTTATTTGCCTTTCAAAGAATAAAAAAACATGAACAATACACCAACATTTTGTTTCTTGGTTTAAATTAATATTGTGTAGCACAAAAATAATATAAATTGTACAAAATGTTATAAAAAACAAAAACAAACAATTTCAGTTGTCCCCTCTTCATTTTAAATCAAATAAATATTGTTTACCAACAAATAACTTCAAGGATTGCCAAACATACTGCTGACTACGAGAATAAAATATCTCTATACTATTTGAAAAAATACATTTAAACAATCTGCTATATGAAATATTTTCCATTACACAAGTTCAACTTTAATAAAATCAAAATAGATTTATGTAAATCTTATTGGTTAAAGTTTTCGCCTCTTCACTTTACTGCGCGAATTATTTTATTTTCAGGAGTAACATCCACTCAAGTAAGTACCTTATTATCAATTTATTATATTTGGCATATTTTACTTTGTATTTTTATTTTTATGTCAAGTGCCTTATAATTATTGAAAAAAGAAACTCCAAACTTGTTTTCATAAAATAACAAAAAATCAATTGATTTTAAAGCCATTGGCTTAAGTTAATCTTCTGTTCTACTTGATAGATTGGCAACAACTGAAGTTCTTCGCTTATTTCTACAGAAAAGAAGATTAAAACGATATCAAAAATTGTTAGTGCAGTTGTGCTGCTACTGGAGAATCAATGGCATTAGAATATGATTAACCCATGAAAGAGGGAAGTGATTGTTTTTACACATGACAGCCCTGAATATGTCAGTGAAATTTTAACAATTTCTACATTTGCAGACGACACTGACATTCTTAGCTCACATGTGGATTCAAGTAAGGCATCTAGAGAACTGGATAATTATCTTGGTCATGTGGAGACGTGTTTAAAAAACTGGAGAATAGGTGTAAAAGAATCGAAAAGTAGACATGTTACGTCCACCTGTTCACTAAACACTGTGAATATCCCACAGTCTGATCATGTCACATGCAACTTAACTTGCTAGTCAATTATCAATCTTAATTAAGCGTTGACATTAAAGTCATCCAGTATAAGACTGTTTTAAAACCAAATTGGACATATGAAATTCAATTTGGGGAACTCGAAATAATACCAGTATTGATCATATACAGAAGGTCCAATCGAAAATTCTTAGGACCATGACGATAGCATCATGGTATATACGGAATAAAAACATCCATAGAGATTTAGAAGTACAATTGGTTAAAGATGAATTCAGAAAAATTCGTGAGTTATGTATATAAGTTGCAAAACCATCCAAACCTGCTTCTGAGATTGCTTACTACAACTCAAGCAATTGCAAGGTTTTTAGAGCTGATTTATCACCCATTTATTAATTATGACTCTTTCAACTGAGAGCAAGTAGTTTTTAAGGTTTAGGTATAAGATTTGAATAGTTATTATAAGGCCTTTGAGATAAAGACAGATTCAATAAATAAATAATAAAAAAGTTTAAATTAAAAAAAATATATCAGCTATTCTACGTGAGTAATAGCTAAAGAGCTTAAAGTAAGTGAATCAGTGGTCATGAGGGTCCAAAACAGACGTTCTGTTGTTATCCAACCACAAAGCTATTAACGAATGTGGACACACATCTCTTGATAACACAAATAAAAAATTAAACAAGTGTTTTACACCAAAAAATGCTTCTATAGTAATAGACAAGCACACTTCTTCCAAAATCATGAATTCATAGCAAGCAGAATTCGACAAAAGAAAGTTGGGACAATACCGATTAACAACAACTCATTTAGACGAGCTTTGGCAGTGACTTCAAAGCGAGTAAGAGAGATGAGAGAAATGAGCCAAACGTGTAAAAATTGTTTCACAAAATAACTGGCTGTGGACTAAAATTAAACAAAATCATTCTCTAAAGTTTTTGTATCGAGTACTAAATTGAGACCGTTTGTCTTTTTTCTTAGAACTTGAGTTTTAATTTATAAATTATTTTGTTAAATATTAAACATAAAATAAATGACAAAAAACATGTTTTTATTTACTTTATTATTTTAATTTTTATGCAATGACAAGTACTCATTTGAGCTTCCCAAGTACTTAGAAACTGATTTCTCTAATTTACAATAGCCAGATCAGTTATTTGAAACTTTTATTACAACTAGAAGATGGGATATGCATATTAAAGATCTCAATCCCGATCCCAAAAATATCGAATTTTTTAAAACAACCCGAGATTTTTCAGGATTAATAAATCCTGTAAATTAGTATTTGTGTAAAAGATCCAGAGAAGTGTAATTGTTTTAATCTGCTTTTTTGGCATACACAAATAGAAAATGTCTTCACTTAACACAAAACTATGTTTTTTTTGCATTTTTTATAAGATAAAATAAAAGAGATCTAATGACTGATTCCACATTAACCCCCTGGCCCACGATGTCAAACGATAACGTTCGCTTAGATAAGACTTAAGACACAAACTTGATTGTGGAATAAACAAACTTGGTTGAGTAAAAAATAGATACGATAAAAAGTTTGTGTCTTAAGTCTTATCTAAGCGAACGTTATCGTTCGACACGTGGGCCAGGGGGTAAATTACATATTGAAAAGGTCGAACTGGAAATTCCTATAAAAAAAGTTAAAGCAACAGTGAAGGCATTTGTCGCAGTAATAAGAATCTCTGTCGATGTTACACTTTTATTTAAGCTCAAAGAAACATCAAAAACTGATTGAAAATTACAGCAATGAGGACAGAAAATGTTTGCTTTCATATTCATATTTACATTTCATATTTATATTTAATATAAGTTACTTTTTTCAAATAAATAGTATTTATTGTTAATAAACCAATTTGTTTTAATAAGAAACTAAAATCCTGAAATCCCGAATAAAGCCCGGGATCACGGAAAAACCCGGGATTTACATTTTTAAAATCCCATATCCCGAGATTTGCAAATCCAGTCCCGTTTGGCTTCCATAATGCGTTTTATAAGTCACAAATGAATATTCTGTAAATTGCAAGCTGGTTTTTTTACTATTTGTAACTCCTCTATACGATTTTAACACTGACTGTAACTATTAACAATATTTTTTTAATATTCTTTTAAGTAGATATTCTATTATTGAAAGGAAATTCTTAATTTGTTTCCTGTTAAATATGGGTTAACAATGCAATAGCATAATATTTTCTCTTTCTTTTCACTCTAGTTGCAAAATGTGTATTGTTGTTAAAATGCAACGAATATTTCAAATCATGTCTGTAAGTGTAACTGTCACACATGCCAAATTATTGCTCAAAAAAGCGTAACCACTATTTTTAGCACAAGTCTTTTGTAAGAGCAAATATTATCAAATGAAATAAAAACAAGTAAGAAAATGTAGCCAGTCAAGCCCGGCCATAAATACCCCCTACACGCAGAATATGTGTAAAAACTGATTTTTAGAAATGGGAAATGGGACGGATTATTCAAAAATTAACCTATAGTGGCATGACTTTTGTGCATAAAAATATATTTTTTTTAAATTTAAATTTCAGCACGATTTAAATACTTTTAAAAGATTTCTACTGGTTAAACTGATTTTCAAAGATGGTCTTTCATGGGGCTTTGACTATTTATGGAGCGACTATGATATCTCTATTTATAAAAATTACTTGTGTTGGATTTTATTTATATACAACATTTCTAAGAGATTTATAGTCGTTAAAGTGATTTTCGGAAGTGATGGGAGGTATGCGCAATTATTGTCCGATCATCATAAAATGAAACATATTTGTGTTGACTATTGTTTGGATACCGACATTTATTATACTATTTTAAATGATTTTCTTCACTAGGCCTTATATGGGAGCTATGAACAATTCTGGACCGATCCACACAGAATTTGTAGATGCGATTAGGCTTCATATGTGGCGAAATTTGTTTAAATAAGTCTCCTTTTTCGCCAGGACTTTTGTATGGGGTGTAATATTTTGTTATAGTTCCTATAGTCCATGCATTTAGTTTAAACAGATGTTGCGGAGATTAGCTAATGAATAGACGTTCAAAAGAACTGCCAAGAGATTGAGAAAATTAAAATTAAACTAAGGCAGAAGTTGGCGAATAAAATTTTCAAATAATAATCTGTTTTATTTTTACTTATCTTTCTTAATAAATTTTATTCTATTTTCTTCGACCTTTTGGTATGATTTTTTATTAAATAATTTTTAAGCTTGAGGTCACTTTTTGTTTTTTATAAAAGATTTTTTATTTTTATATATAAATTACTTGATATTTCGATTTCCTTTGGAAATCTTCTTCAGGAGTATTTTATTTTAATATTTAAAAAATAACAAATTTTCTATGTGTAAATAAATATTTTAATATAAGTTTGAAAGGGGTTGACAAAATTGAAAAATATGTTTTACAGAAAACTAATTTTAAATTTTCTTTCTTAGCCTTTCTAATTTATTCTAGTTTATTGTAACAGTATATTTCTCTCTATTACTTTCATAGTGTCATGTTTCTATCACTGAACAATCGTAATGCAGTGCAACCTCAATATACTCAATGATATTTAACACTGCAATGTGGGTCGTGATCAGGGATTTCATGTTACAAATGAGTGTTTAATTTACAGTGTCTGCATAAGACATATATGAGGTACACTACAGCTGAAATAATTGACCGATTTCAAACAATTATTGTCCTTGGGTCAATAAAATAATATGTACCAAATCTTATCGTAATATCTTCAAAATTGCGACCTGTACTTAGCGCACAAACCTTACATGGACAGCCAGTCAGACGCATTAAATAAATAAATATTTATGGGCGTTATAAACATCAGTACAAATCATCCAATATGACCTCCTCACTATGGTGGTGCAGGGTAAAATAAACTTTTATTGTCATTAGTCCTTAGTAAAAGAAGTTTTCCCAAAGCAAGTTTTATTTAGTGGTTGAGTGTTTTTCGTTAAATATTTGCCATGTGTGCCATGTGCCTTAACTCTATATAGTACAAGTACTCTACTCGATAAACTGAAGGTGTAAGCACAGGTTGATTACACTTGCTACAAATCCTTAGTTCGTCGACTATTTAAGAAATAGGTGATATATTAAGTTATTTTATGATAGTTCCCGCAACTGATGTAATATCGCTTTAAAAATATATTATTTTTTTTATTTAATATATGAAAACTTTAATAACTAACAACCAGCAGGAGAAAAATTACATTTCCAGAAGTTGTTATTAAGGTAAATATGCATTCTTTACAGATAGCTGAAACGACTTTTTATTTTTATGCCATTATTCAAACATTTACTCAAGACATATCCAATCAGTCAACTCAACAATTCTCAACCAACCATTCAAATACCCTTACGCAGACAGACAAATATTCTATAGAATTGAAAATTGTCTGTATGTCAGTCAGTCAGTTAGTCTGTCTTTCTGTCTCCTGTCTTCTTGCTTGTATTCGTTAAAATTCTGTAGAACTTTGAAAGGAAAATAATTTGCATTGTTAAAGTTGACGAGCTCAAGTTTGAGTGTGAGTATAAAACAATCATTCGTTAAGTTTTCTTTAAAAATTGAGGTTTAGTTTCACTCACGAAAACAACTACAGCAACAACAACAATAAAAATCCTCTTAAGTGAAAGAGGAAATATAAAATCTTTAAATTCATAATACTATTAAGGATTGTATCAAAGTACATATTGTGTGTTAGTTATTGACAAATAAGAATGTTCAGAATTTCTTTTGTTTTGAAACATAATCATATTTATAGAACCTTAATTAACTGAAAAATTGTAAAAATAAGTGGCAAGTAAGTTACACATAAGGGAGTTAACTACTCCTACTATACACATGGAAAAATATAGTTGTATATTACCGGTGCAAACATTTCAGCTTTATTAACAATTTTATGTTGCGTTTAATTATTTGTATGATTGCGGTAACGGTTCTCATGTTTACAACAATCATATATATATGATTGTAGTAATTAAGTATAAATATATTTATGGCCATAGTGTTCATGATGATTGATTATATTAGATTCGATATCAGATTATGACTAACATAATCAGATAACAATATAATGGAATATAATTCTTCACCATTAAAAACATTGCCACAAACATGTACTTAATTATTACAATCATATATATAGTATATATATGTATTATTGCTTCATAGTAATACTAGATCTTATACGGAAATTTAAAATTCCTAGGACCATGACGTGAGCAAAATGGTTTATAAGAAATAAAAACATCCATAGAGACTAAGTAGTACCATTGTTTAAAGACGAATACAGAAAACTTCGTGAGTGAACCACCTGATTTACCACCCTAGTAATCTAAGGCTCTCTCAACTGAGAGCAAATAGTTTTATGTCATAGGTATACGGTTTGAATACTAATTGTAATGTAGATTCAATAAATAATTAACAAAAAGTTTAAGGAAAATATATGTATGTACATCATGTTGTTGAATAATATAAAATGTCACCTTTTTAAAACTGTTTCTGCCCTGTATCGTAACGTATGTAATGTATCGTATAATTAGACAATAATATTTCATGGCGTTTTTGAGGAAGTTTTTATAAAAAGTACCAAAAAAGGATACAAATCGGAAAGAATTTTACCCGTTTGGAATTTCCAATAAGTTCCAGACACCTATCCACATTTTTTATAAAAGGCGGAAAAATTTTAAATTTGGTCTCAAGTTTTATTAGTTTTTGAGATACAAAGTGTATGAATCCGATTTTGTACATTTTATACCCCTTAACGTTCGAGTATCAACAAAATCCTTCTTTGCAGTTTGGGATTTGTAATAGAAAGATTGAATCGGTCAGTCATTCAAGTTATTATCTATATTCATATATAAAAATAAGTTGTCCTAAGTTCGTGATTTTATAACTCGAGAACCACTCAACCGATTTTCAAACGAGTGCATGCGTTGGAAAGCCCTATTTTCACTAATGGTTTATAAAAGAAACATCGAAAAATGTTTACGAATATGCGTTATAACGCGCACTTTTATAATAGTGTGTTTTCTATATATTTTTTTTATCAGAATTACATATTGTCGGTATAAGGCTCTGATTGCTCGCGTAATTTGACTTATTTAATTTCTGTGGGTTTATTCATTGCCATTTAACTTTATAGTGCTATTTATTGATTTGTAAAAATTATCAATCAGCCGCAACATTTTCAACGCAATTGCTTTTAATGGGTGATGGTAAAATGCTAATTGATAATGATGATTTCATTACAATTCCGAGAGATTTTTGCATATTGACACAATCAAAAGAAGAACTAATTGAAAAAGTCTTCCCAAACATACAACAGAAAAATAAATATGATACTGTGAAGAATGAAGAACTGAATTTTTGTATTCCCTTGATTTGCATGGAATGTCACCGCATAATTTACAATTGAAAATCGAATCCACAATAATTATGCTTCGTAATATAAAACCACCAAAATTATGCAACAAAACAAGACTTGCGGTCAAAAAGTTAATGCATAAATAGGAAATTCAAAGACGAAGTTGTTTTAATACCACGCATCCCAATGATTCCCACTGATATGCCATTTCAATGTCAATGATTACAGCTTCCCGTTCGTTTGGTTTTGCAATAACTACTAATAAAGCACAAGGCCAGTCGTTGCATGTTAATTTCCTGTATTTTCACATGGTCAACTGTATGTTGCATGTTCACATTATTCATTTTTCGTGAAAATGGCAATACTAAAAATGTCGTTTACCACCAAGGTTAGGTTAGGTTAGGTAGGAAGGCTGGTGTGAGTCACCTCACACCCTCACCCAGAAACCAATATGGTCCATTGCGATGCCTTAAATTCTCTACCAAATGTCTGACTAGTTTACATCGGGAATCGAACCCGCAACTCTTTGACTGATAGTTCGGCACTCTATCGCCTAGTCTATCGGGGCACCCATCAAGCTATCCAATATTTTTTTTTTCTTTTTGATGTTCTCACTTTAAAAAATTTACATTATTTTGCACTTTTTTCGTGAAAATGTCTATTCCTGTGTTGCATGTTATTGTATTGTCCATCAACATGCTGCAAATATGTGAATCGTAACTTTAACATATTATAGTTGCTACAATCATATAAATAATTGCATTGACCATAGTATTGTTAAAAAAAAACTTGCAAGACTGTTTAAATTATTGTGATGATCATATACAACTATATTTTGTTTATGGTTGTAGTTTTAATTATACTATAGCGTGAAAAGCATTTTTGGAATTGGGACTTATATGGTACCTTTGTTTAGTTACGTACCAAAACTATCAGTATTTGATAGTGCGGCCCTATTCCAACTTTGTAAAATATTGGTACACATTATTATACGAAATTTTTTGTTTCTTATACAGTCCATACACGTTTCAATTCAATCGTCAATTGAGTCTTGCAATTGAATTGATTCTTGGCCACACACTTCTTAAACTGAAATGAAAGATTTGCATTTAACTGTCAAATTTTGTATATTTTTTTACAACTACAAATTTAAAAATTAAAAATTTTAATGGCTGAAAAAAGAAAAATAATTCCATTAATGGTTATTGCAGAATGTCTTAATACTGAAGAAAAAGAAAAGCGACGAAGAAATTGGTCAAAAAAATGGTTTAAGAACAAGAAAAAAAATTCATTGAAAATTTAACACACACAGTACAATCGAATTGCAAAACATGTTAGTCAACTTGCAAAAAGCCAAATCTTTTGTTTTTTCTTCAACCAACTTGTCAACTGCCAAATCAATCAAATGACAAAGCCACTCAGTTGCCAATTGTAAATTCGCTTTTCATCTCTAAATAAAAATACTGTAAAACTGCTCAGTTTCAATTATATTTAATTATATTTACAATATTGATATCAATGTATTTTTCATTTGAACACAAGATATTGATCCAAAAATCGTCCTAAAAGAAAGGTTATCTCAAAAAACAGTAGCTATTTAAGTTGAAAAATCGGCTGCAAGAAAGGAGTGTAAAAAACCAACTCAAAAGTATTTACATATTTTTTCCATAAGAACATTGTCCCAATGTTTAATGTTAACATAGACAAGTAGCCAACAAAAGCAACAAAATTGGTATGTCAGATAACATTAAATCGAGGTAGAAGCTTATTACTATTCATAAAGAAAACTCATTTGTTGTGATCGCCTAATTTGTGTCACTAGAATAATTCTATTTGTTTGTAGATTTGTTCAATTCTAATATATTGAAAAAGAAGAATTACGATTGAAATAAATTAATTTTGTAATCAATTCATTAGCAATAAATTTGCTACAAAGAAAGTAGAGTTAAATTGTCTGCTTAAATTATAGAAATGTCAAAACTTCACTTTGTTTGTTAACAATAATACAGCTGACCCTAATGTGCACTTGATTAAAATACCTGTCAAATTATACTTTAGCCTAGAACAGAAAATTTCCTAAGCATTTGTAAAATACAATAAATTTACATTTGATTTTACTGTATATGCCAAGACTTATTTAAATTTCTTTTTTAATACAATTTAAATAAAATTACCACATTCCATTTCATTTCAAATTACTTAAAAATAAACGCCTTTAAATAATAAAGTAATAAAACATGTAAAAACCTAATTCAATATTGTAACCTTTTTAACACTATTGACCCTGAAACCTTAAGAGAAATACGGTAAAAGTGATAGAAAAAAGGCACAACATGTATAAAACCTCGCAAACTAATACTTTTTTAAACCACATATTGAATTGTATATATATAAGGATTGTGTTCATCTCCATTTCAAATATTGCCTGAAAAGAATAAGCTTTTATTCAATGCAAATCTCTTTTTAGTATTTTACTAGTTATAGATACATCTATACATATATTTGTCCTTTTAGTTGTCAGGATTATGCAACACATTCATATGAGAAATACTTGACTATATATGTACGATTTTGCAAAAAAAAAAAAAAGAGAATTGAAAAGTAACAAATATTTAAATCGAAAAAATATCACCCTTAAAAATTCAACCAACACTTGAAATTTTGTGCAGAAATGTAAAAAAAAAATTAAAACCGCATAGATTTAGTTAGTTTAAGCCTATAAAGTTTGTTTGTTTTACAGTTTTTGCTCTAAATCTCTACAGCTTGCGGAAGCGACTGAAATACTGTATGACGACTGTACGTATGCGAATGAATGAATGAAAAAATACGTGAATAAACATTTTTATATGTTCAAACAAATGAATGAAACCTTTAACAGAGTTTAGAACCTTAAGCATAATAAATACACTTCTCGCCACTTGAATAGCACATTACTTTTTTCTATTAAACAATTCAGCATTCTTTCGTCTGATGTTCCATGAACACACCTTGGCATGTTGGCAGGGTAAACTTCCCCCATATAGTCGGATTTTCCTAGGGCTAGAAAATGACGAAACCGGTGGCTGCATGAAGCTCGAAACTGGAAAGAGTTTGATTGTGTCATCCCATTTAAACTAGCAGCTCACTGGAGTCTTATTTACCGCCTGGCCCACGATGTCGAACGATAACGTTCGCTTAGATAAGACTTAAGACACAAACTTTTTATCGTATCTATTTTTTACTCAATCAAGTTTGTTTATTCCACAATCAAGTTTGTGTCTTAAGTCTTATCTAAGCGAACGTTATCGTTCGACATCGTGGGCCAGGGGGTTAGTTTCACGGGTACTAGTTGCAAGCCGGGGACTCGTTCTTAACTAGTAATTGGTGAGCCATCTTCGGAGGGTTTAAAGCCAAAATTGCGGGAAGAAAAGATAGTTGGTTAAAAGACTAATGTTTGTACTAGTGACAAATTTCGGACCACCAAATTATCTCTACACGCCGAGAAAAAAATATAGTTGTGCATGTTTACCACAACTATTCCAACATTTTTACAATTATTTTTAAACTATTATGGAGCATTTGACGTTAACTTTTTTAAAAGTAAATTTACAAACAAATTTTCATATATTAAATCAATCAGCAATTACAGATATAATATACAATTTGGATACATGCATTAACTCACAAATAACGAAATTATATTTAACTAAAAAAAAGAGAGAAACGGGTTTTAAAAATAAATTATTATTAATTTTGAAATGAAGTTATTATTGGTTGTGCTATTCAAGTGGCGTGGAGTGTATGTTAGTTGCCACAACTTTTTTCTTCAATTTCAATTCGTCTCTTTAGATTTTTTCTCTTGTTAATAAATTTTAAAAACTAGTTAGTGCAGGTATAAATAAATTTTATTCAGGTGTTGGTGGTGTTTTTATTTATTATTGAAATTTCAATATTTTATGTAAAATTAAATTAAAACTAAATATTTGTTGTGCGTTGACCTGAATAATAAAAGGTTTAAACAAATTAAACAAATTCAAATATTTGTTATTTAGTGGCGTGGTTTTCGGCAAATATTTGCCAAGTGTGACCGTACCTTTAGAAAACTTATTGCAAAAAGATACTAAAATCTACATTTATTTTTGAATATTTCTGTTATATGTTAGACACAAAGAATGCTGATGACGGCTTTAGCAGGCCAGAAAATGCATTACAGTTTGCTAGTGTCTCTTTGAATATTTTTGTATGTTTTTACATTTATGTTTTCCAACGGAAGGCTATGTAAAACATATATATATCGAAGTTGCCTTCGATTAAAATTTTTTAAAATTAAACTAATTCTTTAATATATAATTCGTAGTACAAAAAGTGGGGAAAAAAGCTAAGAAACACTCTGAAAGTCCGTAAAATTAAGAATGTAGGTGAAGTTTCTGCTGGGTACCAAGTCATAATTATAACATTCAACAACTTTACTTCAAATAAAAATATTTAAAGAAGGTTTTATATGATTATAAATCATTAATAATATCACTTTGCAATAAGTTTCCTTAATAGCCAAATTATAGCTGATTACTTTTGGGACATCTCGACCAAAAAATAAGTACTTTTTGTAGAAGTTTTGTAAGTAGTCTGGTCGATAATTTTTAATTACTTTTTAATTTAAATTGTAAATGATTAAGAATAACACAATTTCTTCCGTATAAAATCTAGGCTTCCAATTATTTTTAGATACTATTTAAGAAATTGTGAGCTAACGCCTTTTTTTACTTTCTGTTACTTGAATTTGTAAAATGTTAACAATCTCAATGATGTTTTTTCATTGTCATATATCTTATTTGACTGTGCTTTAGTTCTTTGACTTTAATGTAAATTAAGCAAAAAATAAAAACTCATAAAATCTATTAATGTCAATTTGCAAAAAAAAAAAATAATTATTAAATCAATAAACATCTCAGTAAATGGCAAAGTGGCCTATGACCTAATGAAAGCCTTGATAGTGAAATACATTGTCTGTTTTATGACTTTTAAATGATTGTATGGGTAACTTGAATATAAAATGTAGAAAAATATTTGAACACACATACAAAAGAGATTCCTAGTCCTAGCACCAGAGTACAAGCAATAAATTACTTAAGTTCATTATTAGTTTTTTTCGTGCCAGTTTTTAAAAATTTTTGATAAATGATAATTTTTTTGTTGTGAAAAATCACTAGAAAATACCGGCCTTGAGTTGTCACTTTGAAACATCAGCAACCACCAAACACCAAAAAAAGCACATACATTTCTTAAAAACTAATTTCCTTACATTTTAAACAGTAAAAAATTTAAGTACTGTAATAATTTGCGAGTGTGTGTGGGTGACAGTGTCGTTGCCTGTTTCCTTTGTTTCTAGAAACGTCGTTCATCAATCTTAATTTAATCTTGTTTAGCTAAATAGCATCAGGGTAAATAGATACAAGGAAAACGAAAGGAAACTCTAAACAAAGGTTAGAGTAGGTTGATGGTATTTTACATGGATGTGTGTATATTTGTTGGTTGGTTGGTTGGTTAGAGGATTTTTGTTGTTTAGCTGGTTGGTTGAATGGCTGGCTAGATGACTGCTTGGTTCGCTGCCTGCTTGGCTGGTTGTTTACTGTTACTGATGGTTTGCTGGTAAAGAGCTGGTTTGTACAAAACACAATAAATATATCTGTACAATGACATACAAACACACACTTACTTTCATAAATACATACACAATACTGTGCCACTTTAAACACACTACAGAAATACTTAATCATGAATAACAGCAGCAACCACAGCGCCAGCATGAATGAGCATCAGAAAAACGACAACAACAATCATTATCATGCACCACAGGTAAAGGATAATATAGTTAGCATAAGAGTCGTGACTTCCACTGAACCAAAGATTAAAGATACCGTAGAATTACAGAGCAGCAGGTCAAATAGTTCTTGTACAAATAATACAGCATAAGAAAATGTATAAATAAAAAAAATAAACGAGATACAATGTTGTTAGAAACGTATTGAGTGAAATTAATGTTTTAGTGGTAACAACTTAACACTTTTTCAAAGTTTAATGTGAAATTAAAGCTGCTCACTTCTTTAACAAAACTATAATTTTGGAAAAAAAAATACTCGCCAAAAACTTAGCATAGTTTACACACCTGATATGATTTATGGTCGAGCATATTTTCAGGTAACTTGACGTATTTAATGCAGTTTATTTTTAATCCATAAAATATATGGAAACTCAACAGGGCTGCACAAAGTATAGTTCTTATATTTTAACAAAAATGTTTTGAATAATAAAATAAAAACTCAGCTGTCAAGGTTAAAACTTCTAACGCTACAACTATGGTCAGTAGAAGTTCAACAATTCGCAAAATGATTGCTAGCGTATCAAAATTAAACGATTTTAATAATAAGAGAATAAAAGATTTTAACTTGTTTTAATAATTTAATCTCAATTTTTCAAATTCATTAAATTATTCGAATAATTTAAAATTTTTAAATAACATCACAAGAAAATGATTTTGCTTCATCAAGTAATATCGTCTAAAGTCGTCTTTAATAATATTACGTATATATAGGGTGTTTTTTTAGATTTATAGAATTTTAAGTTGGTTATATGCCAGAAGTCATATTTATGTTATAATGCCAGAAATTTATCTTTCAAATAAAGTTAATTTCATGGCAATTTAAAAAATCATCTTTGTTTTGTTCCATTCCAAAATTCTATACATCTAAAAAACACAGAAGCATGTTTTTCAAAATAAATTTTACACAATTTGGAAGCGCTGTTCAGGCATCGGTCTATTTATGTTGGAATGCCAAACCAAACTAAACATCAATCAATTGACAGCCATGGTGCAACTATACAAGGTGAGTGCAAATCGACAACAAATACAATACAAAACAGAAACAAGAGGCATTCTGTTTGTGTAAAATAATGTACTGCTGTCAAAAATACTTGAAAAAGTATTACTTTTGACATCAGTAAATTGTAAACAAAGTCAGTCAGCTGGGCTACTGCACTCAACTTGTAAGTTGCACCATGTTGACAGCTGACAAAATGGTCGCCAGCTAAAAAATGTTGCCAACTTAAAGTTCTACACACAGAGAAAAAATGTAGTAGCGCATGTCTACATACCACAACAATGTCAACACATTTTTACAAGTTTTTCAACAATATTATGGTCACTGTAATTATTTATATAAATGCAGTAACCATAATATAGTTAAGTTACAATTCAGATGATTACTACAATCATATATACAATTGTAGTAACTGCCATCAATAAAAGCCAAATACACTATATTAATAAATAATTTGTGGATCAGAGCACTCATTTATAGTGATTAAAAAATTTTATTTAACTTCAGTTTATATTAAAAATTGTTATTATAATTTCATGTTGTAGGTTTTCACTTTGGTTTCGGAAATTCAAAATTTCGGAATGGTGTTAAATTATTACTGTTTTTAATTATTTCTGTGTTTAATAAAAACTTCTAAAAAGAAACGATAAATGAGCACAAAAATATTTATTCAATTTATTCGATTATTATTCATAAAATTAATCAAATTATTCGTTATTCGAAATTGAGAGCTTTGAAATTCTTCAAATAATTATTCGTAAGAAATTGTTCTAGTATTCGACCAATCATTATTCGTATGGATACCATACTGAACCTATAGGGAAAATGTGGTGTTCATGTATGCAATTAACGGACAAATAATAATGGCTAGATACATTATAAATTAGACAAATTGAATGTTTTAGTAATGAGGCAATGATGTCTTCAAAGCAAAATCACTGCTAATAATGAATTGTTAATATAAAAATTCAAAAAACTTTAAAAACTCTGACTGGAACTAAAAATATCAACAATAGCTGAACATTGGCTGACTATTCTGTACAATTAGTAGGTTTATAATTTTCTCCATTTTTTAGTATTTTATATATTTCAATCGAAAATCCTTTTAGCTCCAAATTTCACATGTTTTAGTGGTAAGAAGTGTTTCCTTTGATTATTTCAATTATTTAATGCTTTATTATATTTGAATTTATATTTAAAAAGCAGCATAATCTCGATTTGAATGCACATAATAAAACTTTTCTCAAATGCAAAGTGTATTTTAGCATAAGAAATAATTTAAATATTTTTTTTTTCTTTACGAAAACTTTTAATTTTTTTAAGGAACATCACCGCATTTTCTTTTGCTTAACTATACAATTTTTTTAACGAATTTTTTTATTATGTTGGGTTGGAGTTAATGTGCAATCTTCGAAATAAGTACAGCAGAGTGATTTTTTAAAAGCTTGCCAATTTGTTATAGAAATGTATGAAATCTTTATTTGAGTCGTGAGAACGATCTACACACAGAGAAAAAATGTAGTTGCAAATGTTTACCACAACAATGTCAACATTTTTACAGGTTTTTCAACAATATTATGGTCACTGTAATTATTTTTATGATTGAGGTAACCATAATATGGTTCAGTTACGATTCAGATTCAGATAATGTGTATATGGTGAATTTCACGTCATGTAACCCAATTTTGAAAATTGATGTCTTCCGGTTTTGATGAAATTTGCACCAAGGTTAGTACTGTTGGATGGTAGGCCAGAGACAAATTTTCAGCTTTATCAGTTCATAAGTGCCGGAGTTAGAGGGGGTCAAAGTTGGACATTTTGGTCAATGTTGGTCATACAGAGTTTTTTTAATGAGTGTAACTTTTTACCTATTGGTCCTAGCAAAAATTGTCCAAAAGACTTTAGATAGCTATTTCATCAATCATTTCAAAAATATTTTTTTGTTAATTTTTTTCAATTTGGGCCCTTATTTTCTCAAAAGAAAGCTTATACAATTTACTTTAAAAAATCGGAAGACATCGATTTTTAGAATTGGGTCACTTGACGTGAAATTCACCATATATTTGTAGCAATCATGTTCATGATGAGTCCATTTATCATAATTTGTTGCTCTTTGATTATGATAGAGAACAACATAATATGGTATTATTTTTCTACATAAAACTGATCACCACAAACTTTACATAATTACTATAATCACAAATGTGATTTCTATAATAATGTGAATGGTAAACATAACCATATTATGATTGCATAAATCATATAAACAACAACAGTGACCATAATATTTTAGAAAAATTTTTAAAAATGTTGAAATAGTTGTGGTAAACATGCGCACCTATGTTTTTTATCTGCGTGTATAAGCCACAAAAAATAGTCTAAAGGCGCTAAATCGCACGATCTAGGCGGCCAAACCATATTCCAGCCTTGTCCAGCTCTTCTATTTTAGACAAAACACTATTAAGGTTACCGAACCAATTAAACAAATATTACTTTGTAACAGTTATTTTAAGTGATTTATATTTTGTTTTTAAATCACGAGTTATTTTTGGTCTCTGTCTGTAAGAAGGGTTGTGTTGAACATTTGTTCGTTATCGTTTGTAATATTTATTTGTTAAACATACAATACAATATTCAATACAATTAAATATGAATATGATTTCATATAAATTCTTATTTTATTATAAATATATTTTCATGAAAATTTTTACATTTGCGGTAAAAAATATTTCTAAATATTTCCCCTAAAAAAAGAACAAAATTTAATTGAAATTTTTCAACTCGAAATAATTTTTTCCCTTTTCCTTTAAAATTTCTTCTAATAACTTTTCCCAGCAATAACTTGCCACTTCTACAATTCTAGTGTTTTTATTTGCGCTCTTTACTCCTTATTTTATTTTCCAAAAAAAAACTTATTTCCATTTTAAGTTTTCACTTCTATTTTTTATTTTTGTTCTTCACACTCATCTCACACTGAGCTTTCCAAAACAAGCATTTCCGTAAAGGAAATTTTCTTTAAAATATATTTTTTTTCTTACGATATTTTACTCATGGTTGTCATGTTCAATTAGGTATAACGAATATTTATACGAAATTCATAATGAAGTTGGGGTGTTTGGGTTTTAAAACGAGTAAGAGGAATAGTTTAAATTTTGGACATTTTTGGCGTATATAAAAATTTATACTGAAAATGAATTTTGGGAATTAATAAAAGAAATTATAATTATTAATATTTATTATATGATATTTTAAAATATAAATCAATTTAATTTTTTAGTAAAATAAGTTTTATACTTTGATCAGTATTCTTTTATATTTTTTATTTCCAATATTGTTTAATGAATTTTAACTAGACGCTTTTAAAGGCCTTGTACTTAAATATGCGGTGGCCTTAGTGGTTGGTTAGTTTATTGCCATCATAAAATTCAATGCTATTTATAAAATATGAATCAAGTCCTAAAACATTTACACATACTTAAATATTTATACCTTTTGTGGGTTATAAAAAAGCCATATTAAAACAAACAAACAAACATTTTATATACCACTTACTAGCTACTTTGTCAGAGTTCAATAACGAATACCTGAGTCATGTTTCTAGGTTCACTAATTTTGAAAAATCATAGAAAGTTACAAGGTTCCTCACAGTTAATGTTTGCAAACTTGTGCTTGCACTGTTTGTTGAAATTAAATTGTCGCTGTTTAAAACACACTATTACAAACCCCATTTTCTGCTTATAACTAAAATTAATAAATATCAAACTACAAACTTTTTTCCGTATTAAATATATGCGAGTAAATAAATCCATAAACTTTACTTTACACAAAATTCAACCTCAGTACTAAATGTGTTTTGAAAATTCTTAGTAAATTTTGCAAAATATATGCAAATTCTTTGGGGTTTATTAACATATTTTTCATAATGCCAAAAATTACTGGCATTTTATAATGGCAAATAAGATTTGACTCGTATGCTGGTATAAATACCATTTGTAAGATGTTTATACAGTGTAGGTAAATAAAGTAAATCTAAAGCAAAAAAATGTTTAATACTTTTATTTATTTAAGAATCTGTTTTAAATAATTAATCTTTACTGTGTTTAAAACACATTTTAATTAATTAATCTTTCTTTATTTCATGTGTTTTTTTATGCCACCCACTGTACTCAATTTGGTCTTTCGTAATGTCTCTGTACGTGACTGTGTTTATATTTATGTGAGTTATTGCAAACATATGAAAATGTGTGAATTTTTATAAATTTTTATAAATTCATACGCATTTGATATTTTGGCTCTTAATCTTAAGAATATGAAAAATTTTATTCATATTTACTCATTTACATGATTTACACATACTCGTAGATACGAGTGCGTATACGAGTTATGCGAAAGCAAATTATTATATAATGCTCATACGCACCATTAGACTGGTACGCACTGTGTTGAAGAAACATTTTATTTTTGAAAATAATGCTTTAATTTTACACAGGCAGATTTTACCCAGATTTGTTTCTCAGTTTATTTGTATTTACATGGGTTCATAGTTGGAATAAGACTTAGTCGGTTGGTCCATTTAAGTTGGTTACTGCCAAAAAAACACGCTTAAAAGTGTAAAGGTTCTATTTTATTTCAAGAGATATTTAGCACGAAAATTTGTTTATCGTGCATAACGTTTCTTTAAATTGGATTTCGCTCCAAAAGAACTGCTCATTCAGGTCAAGGACGAACAAGCCAGATACCTTCTGTATTCCAGAGAGTGCGTTTTGCATTGATTGAAACAAATATAGGGTGATTTTTTCAGGAACTTTCATGCTGGCAAGACTGGTTTTGACAGCTGAGCTGTTTTCGTTTAACATGTTACTGTTAAACATGTTCAGTTTGGTCTATAATTTAACCGTGAATCTTTTTTTTTTAATAATTAACAAACGCAAACTGCGAAGCTTTTGGTATATCTGCAGAAAACACCCAGAATGGAATGGAACCCGCAACCCTCTGACTGATAATCTGGCACACTATCGTCTAGTCTATCGGCTTACAAACGAATAACGGTTGCAGATTATTGAATTTTTTTTCATCCAAATTCATACTTGGTTTTTCCATTGAAAATTGTTTTCAGCGATGAAGCTCATTTCTGGTTGAATGGATACGTAAACAAGCAAAATTTACGTATTTGGTGTGAAGAGCAGTCGGAATCATTGCAAGAACCGCCAATGCATAATGAAAAATGCACAGTGTGTTATGGATTTTAGGCCGGTGGCATCATTGGACCGTACTTTTTCAAAGATGACAAAGGCAGGAACGTTACTCTGAATAGAGAGCGCTACCGTGTGATGATTTCATTTTTTTTTATTTGCCCAAAATAGAAAAGCTGACTGATATGTGGTTAGACTTGGTTGATATGTGGTTTTAACCAGACGGTGCGACATTCCGCGAAAAAAATTACAGTTTAATTCACGTTTGGGGCCGGTCAATTGGCCGCCTAGATCGTGCAATTTAACGCCTTTAGACTATTTTTTGTGGCGCTATGCAAAGGCTCATATTTTTAAGGAAAAGCCCGCAATGGTTGGAGTATTATCTTAGCGCTTTAATATTCGACTGGTTAACAGGGCATCACATACGTAATGGATCAATTTTTCATCGCAATGGATGATTATGGATCCTTCTGCTCATAAATATTTCTAATGCTTGGTTTTCACTATGTCAGTTTTGTTGTCAAATTGTCCAAATTGTTGGTAATTTCATAACAATTTAGACAATTTGACAACAAAACTGACATAGTGAAAACCAAGCATAAGTTGCTGCTTGAGTAGCACTCAATATTTTTACAAGCTTTGGCCGACTTTTGCGATCTTTGTCTTCCATATTAAAATCACAACATCTGAACCGCACGAACAATCTCTCTCACGTTTAAATTGATGCAAAACACTCACCATAAGCTTCGGTGAGCTAATGGTGTGCTTTAGCGCATCTGTTATTTTCAGCTTAAAAAAGTAAATTGAAACATCCTGCATATGACGCTTTGTTTGTCCCAAATTTGAGATTTTCGAAGCAAAATAAAATTTGTTATTTATTATAATGTTTAATAACTTACAGAAAAAAAATATAGTTGTAGACATTTTTACAAATTTTTCAACAATATTATGGTCACTGTAATTATATTTATGAATTTCGGTAACCATATTATGGTTAAGTTACGATTCAGAAGACTACTACAATCATATATGTGATTTTAGTAACTATGTATGTATTTGTTGCATTCATGTTTATGTTGAATCCGATGATCGCTATAATCATTTGAATGGTAAGTCTAAACATATTATGGTTGCAGAAATCATGTAAATAATTACAGTGACCATACTATTTTAAAAAAATATTTAAAAATGTTGAAATAGTTGTGGTAGACATGCACAACTACGAGTATATTTTTTATCTGTGTGTAAGTAAGAATAAATGATATATGTATGTACCCTTAAAAATGACTAAAGACAAAACCGAGCTTTCATTTCAGTGATCTGAATTTTCCCCTAGATTGGGTATTTTAGCAGCATTGGATGTTCTTTTTATGGGGTTATTGAAAACAGAAATTATTTCAATAAGACCACAATCACTTATTTATTGAAGAAGGTAATTCAACGTGACAGGAAGAGTCTGTACAATCGATTTTTTTTTTTTTGGAGAAACCTAATTTTCACATACGCTCACACATGGTTTGGAATAAAATACATACTCTTACTTACGATATGATTATTTAAATGAATTTTTGTTTGTATATAGAAATTATAAATATAGATGTTTGTATGCATACATGCCAGAATGTATGAGACGTATACAAGGATAATAGGTTTTAAGAGAATACTTTAAATAATAATGTTACTGACGACTACTGTTGTTGACTGGTTGGCTGGCTGGCTGGTTGGTTGGCGGTGATAAAAAACAATTTTATTTGTTTGTCGTTTTTCCACAAAAACATAAAAACCATAAACATGTGTCTATAAAATATGTAAATACACCAACCACCAGCACCCATCACCGCCACAAACATCCTGTAACAGTTTTTCAAAAATATTTTAGTTCATTTTTTTTTCATTTTTGTTTTTCTTTTCTTCAGCTCCCCGTCGAAAAGGAAACAAACTATAATTTATTTAAAAAAATAAAAAAAAAAATTAAAGTGCTGTGTTGTGTGTCTTTGCTGGGCATAAACTTTACTTTAAAGCGAACATTTAACACAAGTAAAATGAAGCAAGGATTTGCTTTTTATTAAGCGCATATTATGTATGTAAATAGAACACAAAGGTGTCAAAATATGCTTAAATTTAATGTCTTTCATCATGCATAATGATTTTTATTTAGAAATATGATGCAAAAAAACTGTATTTCATTTTAAAAATTACAGTAGTTACATGTTAAGTAGATTTTTGTAACAAAAAAAAACACACTAAGGATTTAGCAGCAAAAAAGATTGCAAAATTACTAAAGAATATTAAATGTGTTTGTGCAATTTATAAAATGGGCTCAGAATGTTGAGATTTGTACAAGAGAATTGTAGTAAAAAGACTTAACCCCTGGCCCACGATGTCGAACGATAACGTTCGCTTAGATAAGATTTAAGACACAAACATGATTGTGGAATAAACAAACTTGATTAAGTAAAAAATAGATACGTTAAAAAGTTTGTGTTTTAAGTCTTATCTAATCGAACGTTATCGTTCGACATCGTGGGCCAGGGGGTTAGTGTCAAAATATTCAAATTTATTTAATTTAATAAAGTCAGTGCTAACAAACTGCGAATTAAAGATTTTATGTCATTTTTAGCATTTTATGTTAAGTAAAGCTAGATTTACATGATTGCTCTTCAGAAACTAACTATTAATAACTATTAAATAAATAAATTTTGAAGAATTTTTGCTGTTTACGCGAGTTTGAAGCATTTTGAAGAACAATTTTGAAGAAAATTTCAATCGTGTAAATCTAGCTTAACAATTGAATACTAACTTCCACACTAAAATATATTTCAAATTTTTTGATATTTGCTAAATACGTACACACATATATATTCAAAAAAATGTTAGATACACAAAAACAAACTAATTTAATGATAAATTGTATTTTGTTGAAAAATGTCACATTTAAACCTCTTTCTAGTTCTCGAAATAAAAAATAGGGAAAAACAACATGACATAAAATAAACACAAACATTAACTTAAATAATATATTACATACATATAGACAAAAAGTACATTCATTATATAAGAGTACAGGCGGCGCCAAAATAAACACCCCATTGAAGTTTTGTCTAATATCATCTTGAGCAAATATGTTTATAAATGATTATATAAACATGGACTTTTAACCCTTGAAAATTGTTTGAACAGCACTTAGATGATATCAAAGACGCTACTGATAAACAATTTTTTTATTCTACAGTCAGTCATCTTATTTTGCAGTTCTTGTTTGACAACTGATTATGAAAAGCACACAATGGCTTTATGGAGTAATCATTTTGGCTATGCTGGAAAGAGTCGCGATTTCGGTATATCTTATAACTCTTATTAGTTTTCAGAGATACCGATAGCAATGCTGGAAAGAGTCGCAATTTTTGTATTTAAATTGCTACCACTATCCATTGCTTTACTGGTACCCATTACGATACAGATAGCAATGAAAAAACTCAACAACTTTTTGACACAAGCTTAATTTGTGATCATTATTATTTTATACTAAAATTTTATTTTCATTCAATAATCCTTTATTTATTTATAGTAAAAGTAACTTTTTGCAATGAAGTTGATACTTATTAGGCCGGGCCAATTTGTATGGAGCCGAAAAAATCGATTAGAGCCGCCCCCTAGGATGATTCTATGGATAATTCTAAGCAACTTTGGTGAAGGAACCATGGGTCTATCTCGATTTTCGAGTCTCCGACTTTTCAAAAAATTATTTTTTTCCCTATAACATCATTTTGATTCGAAATTCGATTTTTTATTCATCGTTATATTATCTTTTTTATGTGTATATGGGGGGTTTTTGGGGTCGAGAAATTCATTTTTGATCTTTATTTTTACCTATGAACACCACCAGAGGGCGTTTCATGCATATTTGTAATATTTTTCGTCTATTTTCCGAGAAAAAATGTTCGGTAAAATTGATATTTATTTTATTTTTTTCAACAGAAATTCAACCTAAAAAATAAGAACATGTGTAAAAAAAAATTAATTTAGTGGAAGAAAAGCGGAATAAGTTATTTTTGAAAGTCTTTCTTGCTTTCAAGTCATTCATTTTTTGAAAAGTGGGAGACTCGAAAATCGAGATAGACCCATGGTTCCTTCACCAAAGTTACTTAGAATTGTCCATAGAATCATCCTAGGGGGCGGCTCTAATCGACAAAAAATTTGGCCCGCCGTAATACTTATATATTTAGAAATTGGTTGACTACTTTTGTGTCACCTTTTATATATATATGTATATATACATATACATACAAACATGTTTAAAAATAGATCTGAAAGATAAGCACACTCTAACACATACAGGCAATGTTGCAAGCATGTCATGTGCTTGCCACACTGGATGCTTTTGTACGTAGTTAAACATACGCACAAATTTATATACACATGACAATAAATTAAAAGCTTTAACAATTATTTAAATAGACATTACCACAAAATTAGTTTACAGCTTAACAGCAACAACAAAAACGTACGACAAAAAAGACACACAAAACAAAATTAAATGTACATAAATGCATTTAGTATTTACATATACATATATACATACATATGTAATACATACATATTATGTGTATATATATATGTATATAGAGTCAGTTCATGCAAACATATAAATACAACTAATGTACTAAATATATTGCACAATGGAGTTATTCAAATATAAAACTTCAAAACATTCGGTACGATTTCTGCAGATTAAATGGATTAAAACCAACAGAGAATCAAAAAATAAGAAAACTTAAAAAGTCTTACCCCCTAATTTATAAAACTTGTCAAAGGTTTATAACAGGCTTATAAAGCAAGTTTTGTATGGATATTTGCTATGAATTAGACTGTTAAATGTGTTCTCCCAAAAAGTTAAGCTCAATCTGTGATCTGAATTAAATTTTTTTTTTCTAAATCGTTACTTTATAAATATTGCGTTTTTGGAAAATTTTAACTTTTTAATAACTCATATTTAATCACTTATATTCAACAACACAGATCCACTAATTTCAATCCCATCCATCCTTGGGTCGAAAAAATATCATGTGCCAAATTTTATCGAAATATCTTTGAAATTGCGATCTGTACTCTGCGCACAAGCTTTACATGGACAGCCAACCAGCCAGACAGACAGACGGACGGACATCGTAAGTCGATCGTTATCATTTAAGGTGGGTGTTGGACCTATAATTATGGGCGTTATAAACATCAACACTAATCCAATAGACCCTCCCAATTATGGTGGTGTAGGGTATAAATATAGTGATTGAAAACTTATAAATCATAAATTTGTTATGAAATTTATTGAAACTGCTGTCTCGGATACACAAATTGTCAGTTCTTTTTTGTTTTTTTACGCTTAACATTTGTGTAAGGGGTGTAATGATGCAATGTTGTACTTCAAACAAACATTACAATTGCAGAATTGTGATATAAAGCTTTCTTCTATCACCATCTATACTTCTTCAACCTATCCCTTTTTCGCAGAAAACAACACAATTATATATAGGCATATTATTGTCCGAGTGTCACTTATCTTTAAACAACAATATATTTTTAAATCAAAAATTCCTTTAGGCACTCTATTCACCAGATTTAATATTATATCTCCAGTCTCTTCAAATATTTCCTAAATATTTTTAATCACATTCTGATGCGGCCCAGTGTATTAATTTGGACACATTTACCCTACATTCTTTAATAATCTGACCAATAGTCTTCAGTTTATTATTATGCGATTGTCTCATTCAGAAAACTTTTTTTCGGCCCACCACTTTTATTTTTAATATAATAATTCGTAGTATTTGCAAAATTTGTTACTACAACATGTGACCGGGGTTTTTTGTTTGTGGCAATTGCCACTTTTTATATAAACTGAAATTTGATCTCTAAAATTAAAGAAATCACTAAGCATACTTTTAAACAATTTTATACTTTTAAAAACGATAGCCAACATCAAGTGTAATTATAGTAATGCAACACAGTGTATATACATAAATTGGCTTAAGTATAAATGTAATTAAATTCGTATGTGTTCAGTGTGCATAAGTTTGCATATAGTTCAACAAAATTTTGTTCAGAAACCTTAAGGACTTTTTTTTACTTTAAACATTTATTGTACAATTCAGGCACAAATTTTAATAATAAAAACATCTCAGCTGTATGGATTTATATGAATTTTATTTAGATTTATATACTTTTTAGTCATGCATACGTACATACATATACATAAGCATGTCATATATTAGTTGTATATGATTTAAATCCGGAATATACGAATGTAATACACAACTTTTCAAACATTAGCATATCGCAAATTTATTTAAAAAACACATTTTATCGGTAGTAGACGATGACGTTAGCTTTTATTGTTACCCACCTAATATTTACACACATTCAAGTTGTTGTGTTTGGAATTCTAAGTAAATCAGAAAACAAATGTTTACCTTTAAATATAACCAAAACTATTTAAAACTGACATATATGTCATATTGATTGTGAAAGGTTTCAAAACTTTTTGTGTATCGATATAAAAAGAAGAAAATAAACGGAAATTACGAATATATACAAGAAATATATTTATGTACAATAAAATCGATTATTTTATTTAAAAATGTAATTCAAAATGACCAAGAAAATAATTGCAAAAATTTAAGGCAATTAGATAAGAATTTCAATACATAAAGCAATTGACTTACCAATATTTCATTGCAGTTCTCGGCTTAAATTAATTTACAAAAGAAATTTGACCGACACCAGTTGACGAAAATCAATCACATAAATATTATTAATGAACTTTGTTACTACGTGTTACCCAAAAGTGTTTACATACCTGGGATAAAATTCTTTGTTTTGCTTTCACGCGTTACATCTGACTAGAATATATTTGATCAATTGCCCAGTGTAGACACAACCTAGTTTTAACATTCTGTTTGCTCAATTAAGGTACCTTTCTCAGACTATGACCTTTTAATTCAGCTTTCTAAAGACTATTTTTAGTTAGGCGTTTAGTAACAGAAGCAATGAGTTTCATTGCTTCTACGTACTAATAACTGATCAAACAGTGCGGCTGTTTTTCGTTTCCTGCCTTCTTTTCAAAATTTTTTCAAAGTACAATGCTCTACAACACCCATTTTAACACTTTTCTGGGAACGTTCTTATTATTTTTTGTGAACACTGTATGTCTACTTCATAAGAAAACACTGTACGAAATAATTTAAATTTTAAATAATTTTATTTAGTCAATAGTCTAAAAAACTATTCCTGAACCTTTAAATTTTTTGTTAGCTCTTAAATACTTAAACTAAATATTTCCATTCGTATACCAATGTAAAATACAAGCTAAGTCCAAAAAATATATTATGCCAAAGTGATGACCACATAGAAAAAGAACAAGTTTATGGAAAACAAATTCTTGGAGCGGAACCAAGTACAACCAGACACAATCAAAATTATACCAACACAAATGCACACTAACCACACACACATATATACATTCTTAGCTAATGTTAAATAAAATAAAAAAGAATAAATATGCTTAAACTTCTATATATACATCTATACAGTGCCGGTCAATATAACAGCACCAGTTGCAATTATATGATTCAAAAGATGTACAAATTTCAGCTATTTATTATATTATTTTATTTTTAGTATAAAACAAGTAAGAGTGCTATATTCGGCTGTGCCGAATCTTAAATACCCTTCACCTAAACGTAGTAAGAAATACAGAAACTACACTAGACTAGAATATCCTAATTCTGTGTTTTCTATTCAGTCTTAGTGCAAATTTTATTAGTATTTGATATATTGTTTGAAAGACAATTTTACGACCAACATAATTTATGTTAAATATTTTCAAATGTTGTCTAATTTTTACCATTTTTAATTGATTTAATTACCAATTCTTACCATAATTTACAGAGTCTGTCTGATGTTCATAATAATCTTGAGTGTAACTTAACAAACAGAGTATAAAAAAGGGGTACAATTCGGTTTTAGTGATTTTGTTAAAAAAAAAAACAAATAGGGATTTTAGAAGAGATACCAGCAAAAAAAAAAAATTTTGGCGGCCACGCCTATTTTCGAGGGGGCGGGCCCTTAAAGTTGAAAATATATAGGCCTATATCTCGGGAACTACTGGGTGTCTGATAATTTGTAATACATTAAATAAAAGGTATTAAAAATAGCTTTCCAACGATATATATCATGATTATAAAATATGGACCGAATATGGGTTAAATCCGAAAAGAATATTTTTTGACCCGAATTTATTTGTTTTTGGAAATGCTTCTATATGACAGGTATGACAAATTATGGGCCGATCTTCTTTAATTTTGGAACAGTTATTTTCATGGATATGGGGATATTTCACGTAGAATTTCAACGTACTAACGGTATATTTAAGATATATATTAGTATTAACGTGGATTTCGGTAGTGGACCTTAAGTGGGGGATATAGTCAAATGTGGACCGTTCTTCTTAAAATAAAGCAGTTTAATTTTGGCTTGTATGTCAATGATCCGTGTAAAATTTTGGATTGGTACCCTTATTTATAAGCGATTTATGAGTGTTAAAGTGATTTTCGGAAGAGGGCTTTATATGGGGCATACGGTTAAAAATAGACCGAAATTAACAAAATTGTGTGGAATGATGTTTGCATATATGTAAATGATCTGTACAAAGTTTTGAGTCGGTAACGATATTTATACAATATATATAGGGAATAATGTCTTTTTCAGATGTGGTCCTTGTATGGGAGCTATGACCAGTTGTGGGCCGATCACCATAAAATTTAGTACAACAATTTATTTGCCTCTAAAGAGTATTTATGTAAAATTTGACCCGTTTAACATTATTTATATCTGTTTTATATGTATTTAAGTGAATTTTGGAAGTGGACTTTATATGGGGTCTATGGTCAAACATGGACCGAACTAAAAAAAATTTCGTTTTGCGATTTATTTTTGCACAAAACTTAGTTTTGCTGAATTTTGTCTTGATATTCCAATTTTATAGGCATTTATGTATAATTGAGCAATATTTCGGGAAGATTTTTGTATGGGGGCTATGACCATTTCTGGGCCGACCACCATAAAATTTGGTACAATAATTTATTTGCCTATAAGGAGTATTTATGTCAAAGTTTAGCCGTTTAACATTATTTATATCTGTTTTATATGTATTTAAGTGAATTTTGGAAGTGGACTTTATATGGGGTCTATGGTCAAATATGGACCGAACTAAAAAAAAATTTCGGTTTGTGATTTCTTTTTGTATAAAACTTATTTTTGCTGAATTTTGTCTTGATATTCCAATTTTATAGGCATTTATTTATCATTAAGCCATATTTCGGGAATATATATATTTGTATGGGGGCTATGAGAATTCATGGACCGATTTTTACTATTTTCCGCACACTTTCTTCTTTTATAGTACAAACAACGTATACAAAATTTCATGGTATTATCTGCAATATATTTCAAAATATTGCAATAAAATGGACGAAAAATATCAAATTTTTATAGAGGTGGTCTCACATATTGGTTCATAACTCTGGTTGACCTACACCGATTTTGCTGATTTTAAATAGCAAACTTCTCGAAAGCACTTCTGACAGAATTATTGAAGGTTTGGATCCCGAACATATCTTGGGACTTCAAAAAACTGATTTCAACATCCAGACAGACAGACAGACAGACAGACAGACAGACAGACAGACAGACAGACATGGCTTAATCGACTTCGCTATCTATAAGGATCCAGAATATATATACTTTATAGGGTCGGAAAATTATATTGTGGAAATTTCACACGGAATGACAAACTTATATATACCCTTCTCACGATGGTGAAGGGTATAAAAACAGTTACATATGTATTTTATGTTTTCTCAAAGTGTGTGCAGTTGTTCCTAACTGTCAATCAGTTATAAAAGATCTTTTAAGAACACTTATCATTTCGTGCAGTCAATAAAATAGCAGTAGGCTTTTTTTAAATTTATTTTGCAAAATTCGGATCAAAACCGTTATGGATTCATCAGTTTATGTAAAAATCCTTGATGAAATTATGCTGCCTTATGCTTTCTATGAAATGCCGTTGCTGTGGTTATTCCAGCTAAACAATGACCCAAACACACCACTAGAATGGCAAAAAAATGGTTCAACGATAACTTTATCAATGTAAAGGAGTGGCCTGCACAGTCTTCAGATTTGAACCCTATCGAAAATCTGTGGACAGACATAAAGAAGGGTGTATCTACAATAAAACCAACAAGCGTTGAAAGCTCTGAGAGGCTGTGCAGAAAATTTGGAGTTCTATCAAAGTTGAAAGATGCCAGCATTTAGTGGATTCAATGGGTAGGCGTTGTGCCCCGTTAATAGCAACCATGATATATCGAGTGAAATTTTTGATTTATTTTAAGAAAGACCACTACTTTTTGTTAAAATTAACTGAAGTGCTATTATTTTGACTGTGTAGTTTTTAAGTTTTTTGTTTAAACTAATTAGCGTATTATAAACTGTTGAAAAAATTAAACAATTTTCTTATGATAATAAACCATCAAAACATCAAAAATTTATTATTTTGTTTTAAGTTGAATCGGCCCAACATGTAAATGGAGTCAGAATAAATTTGTGCGTGCTGCTATTATATTGACAACAGCTGTATATGTATAGCTCCATTACACGATTATTTGAATACTTTCATAGAGCTACTTCCTTTAGCAAAAATACCCTTAGTCACAAATTCATACTATAGAGCAAGTACCTACCATTTACCATTTGATATCAAACCAACTTAACTAAATTAAAAAGGGGAATGAATATGCAACAAAGCAACTAACAAAAAAGTAAGAAAGTATAGACGATCAAGCCGACCATATACTACCCTACACCCAATATTTTATTTGGCAGCTACATATATTAACTGTTATGGGCCGATCATCCATAAATGTTTTGCCAAAATTTCTGTGCATATAAATATTGTTATGTTAAATTTTATTTTGATATAAACACTTTTAAAAGACTAATATACATATGTTAAAGGGATTTCCGAAGGGGGTCTATATGGGAGGTAAGACTAATTATAGGCCGATCATCATAAAACGGGAGCGATTGATTTTTTTATATGTATGTATATGAAACATATTTGTGATGAATATTATTTGGCTACCAAAATTTTCAAGAGTGTTATGTTCTTTAAATTGATTTTCGTAAGTGGGCCTTATATGGAAGCTATAACCAATTATGAACCAATCTGTGCAAAACTTATAGAAGGAATTAGGCTTCATGAATACATGCCTAAATCGAAAATGTATTACCAATAAACCCTTATTTCGGGAGGACTTTTTATGGGGACATCGTTAAATCGACTCAGGAAGTGATTCTGAATCGATCGGTACAATTTATGATGGGTTTTAGACTAACATTTATGGCCGTTCCAAACCTGGTGTAGGGTATAAATATAGAATAAAAAAGGAAATCAAGCACAAGTGCAAATACTTTCGTACCAATACAAATACAAATAGAAAAATGAAGTTTTTACTCTTTTAAAACAGGAAACTTATTTTTTGACTAAAACAACAATTTAATGGTTGCGCACGAGTGTGTTTTTAGTGTTGTTATAGTTGTATGTGTTTACTTTAGAAAAGCAAAACCCTGGTGTATATAAAAATGAAGCCAGTGATGTCTACTGAAAACTCGTAAACACTAGAAGAATTTAGTTTTGACTTTGATATGAAACTTTGCATTTAAAGTGCCTTATATATTAGAAATGAATTTACAGAATTTTGCAAGAAATTTGAAATTTAACATATGAGAAAGTAATGATAGACATATTAATATATCAACAGAAAAAATATTGTGTGAAGCAAACTTTGTATATACTGTGAGCGTCAATATAAAGTAAGCACCTAATAATAAATAAAAAAATTTTGACCTCAAGCTTAATAAAGACATAATTTTAATAAAAACAAAAAGGCCAAACACTTAGTTTAATAATTATATTTAATATTTTATTTATAGCCCTTTTGACTTTCTTACAGCTAACAATCTTCTAGACACATAACCAACCAACCAAGTTTATTCGTTGGTTGGTAAGTCTATGTTGGTTGGTTCTATCGAACAAAATTCAGCCAATTTTTTTTTTGCCAGATATTCCCACAGGTGCTCAATTGAATTGAGGTCTTGATAATTGAGCAGGATTTTTATGAGGATTTGCCAAGAGGACAACTCCTGTTGTGTGTTTCTTTATAATATTCCGTTTTCATTGTAGATTCTATAAATTGTAGAAATAGATTGTATAAATGTTCATTGTACGCCATACAAACGATGTTCATAGTGCCGCCATACCACGTCAGACCTTGGTAACATATTTACAGTGTTGCCAGAAAATGAATTTCAAAATATGCTAAAACTTGAAAAACTAAGTGCTAAAATGTTCTACAGAAGAAAAAATAAGTGCTAAATTTTTTCAATGGAACAATACAATTTTTATTTCAAATGTTACAAATATAAATTATAGTTTTTTTCTAATTTTGTTCAAACCAATTGTTGACTTGTTTTAATAGATTACATTTCATATACTAATTCAAAAAATTCCGTGTTCATTTACTTACCACACCGAAAGAAATTTAGTTAAATTTTAATAAAAGTTATTTTTTATTTCTCCAAAAGTATTTTTTGGAGTAAAAAAGTAAAAATTTGTTCGAGAAAAAAATTGTTTTTTATCAAGCAAATTATGCTAAATGCTTTTTAAAAATTTCAATGCATTTTCGAGAAAAAAATGCTAAATGTAGCACTGAAAGTGCTAAAATGGCAACACTGCATATTTATTACGGGAGTCTTCGTTATAGATTCGCTATATTTTTGGGAGGTTTTTGAATACAAAGATCTCAAAATTAAGTTGGATTCACCCATTTGATCCGAACTAAAATTTTGTGCTGACAAAAATTATTTTTTTTTTGCACCACGATTCACCCATTTCGAACGATTTGTCCGGAAAATCAAAGTTTCCATATGTAAAAAAAATCAGATAAAATATAAAATTAAACCAATTCAAGCTGAGAGTAAAAAATATTTTCTCTCTCTCTTAAAAATAGAGGCGTCAAACTTAATATGAAAAAAATATGTCCCAACAAATATTTTGTTCGGAGCAAATGTGTGAATCCACCTTAATTTTCATCGGTGAAAATAATATTATTCTTTGATACAAAAAGGGCTTCTTACATGGCTCTCTATATTGTAGGCCTCCAGAAGTTTTCGTAACATTTTCAGTTATTTTTACAGTACCAGATGTTGAGTTTACTCTTACTATAGCTCTTACTTCAGTTTTTGTAAGACGCTTGGGTCGTTTTACACCTCTGCGGTATAGTGTTTGGTAAACCTGTTTATAATTATTTTTTATTGTACAACGATTTTACCTATTTCACGCAGTATGTAAGTCTATTATGATATGACGAGTCTCAATTGATGATTCTTTTTTTCATTAAAAATTCTTCTCTACGTTACGTCACAATTTAATATCTTTCAATGATAAATTAAAAAAACACAATTATTTTTTCAAACAAAGAAAAATTAAAATAATTGCTTTTGATGCCAAATCGTCTGTCTATAAATTGTAAAAAATTTAAAAACAGCCCTAACTTATTTTCAGTGTAAAGTAAAGAATTTCTAAACATTGAAATAACATTAAAGTTTTCATGATATATTCGACTTTCTGAGCCCGTCATTAAAAGAAATTGCATTTGGTCTTCTTAAAATACAAGATAAAAGATTTTGATTAAATAATCTTGGTTTTCGTTGTCAAATATTACTCCTTCCTATATATTTGAATATAAACACATTTTGACTGGGGAATCGTGTAGAAGGACCAAGTTTTGTTTAAGTTTCAGTGAACAACCTGAGTCTGGTACTTGATGATCAAAAGTAAACAACATATATTCGGCTGGTCACCTTATACTATTATTGACTGTGTTTACATTTGGAATTTAAAAAAAAATAAGAGAAAATGGTTAAAAAATGTTGGCAGTGACTGAAAAAAAATGTAAAAAAATATTTGTAGCACAATTTAGTTATTTTAGTTGTATTGCGCTTTATTTTGTCTTTTTCCTAATTTTTTTTTTATAAATATATATTGCCTTGGACTACTTTGACCAAAAACATATAAAACAAATAAAAACGAAAAGCAGACAACTTTGAAATATTAAAATGGCAAATAAAAAAGCAAATCTAAAAACCAAATTTATAAAAAAAGTAAAACTTTTAGTAAAAACTTTTCCATGTGTTTTTTTGGAATTTTATTTGTTTGAAACAAAAACCAACCAGAACATTAATAATAATCAAACAAACGATATATATATGCTACAACAATTTTGTAGCCTACATATTCATGTTTATTTCCAGTTCAAATGTAAATGTACGAAAAAAAAATAGAGTAAAAAAAGCATTGTTCACATGAACTCCGGTCGCATAAATGTTTTAATATACATATAATAATTTATTAACCTTTATTAATATTAAAGAAAATATAAAATAAGTGTTTTTGGTGGTTTGATGGATCGCGTTAACTTTTATGCAGCATTTAGATCCACCTTCGCTAGAGACTTATTCCAAATAATGGTGGTAATTATAGGAATTCATATATTTTACTATTACGCTTACCTGACTTTTTCGGTACCAATGCATGACAGCATTTTATGACAGGAACCTAAATAAGGCCAAGAGTGGTGAGGACAAATTAAAGATATTATTTTATATACTGTAAGCGTCAAAATAAAGTCACCACCACATATTAAAAGAAAAGCTTAATTATATTAATATAAATATTATTATATTAGAATATTATATTGCATTTTTATATAGTTATTTAAGTAGAATACAATGATATATACTATATTATTGTTAAAATAAACCAATTAAAATAAACAGTGGCATCATACTTATACAAAACAACCCTGTCATTCGAAGAGTAGTGGTAAAATAATTGCAAATTTATCATTAAAAGAGATTAAGTTGTGAAGTTAAGTAGTGAAGAATTTACAATGGAAATACAAACATCAATTCAGACTCGTCAAATCATAATAGACTGACATAGCAAAGGTGAATCCCTGCATGCAATGGGTAAAATCGTTGGAATCTTTGTAAGAGAAATAACAGCAAACCAATATCTAGTGCCATAAAAATAACTGAAAAATGTTACAAAACTTCTGGAAATGCGAGAGTACGATTAGAAGATATTTGCATCAAAAAAGAAGAACAAGCAAAACAAACGTTTGAATTTCGTAAAAAGATATCTAACTAATATTCTTTACACTGATGCAAGTAAGCTTGAGATATTTCAAGTCAAAAACCCCCCAAAAAATATGTCCAACCAAAAACGAAACCTTTAGTTATAAATATGTTACCAAGACCGTAAAACATGGCGCCGGCTCAGTAATGGTCTATAGTTGAACTGGATTTTCCAACGGCACAATGTTTCTAAGCAAAATTGTAAAAGAGTGCTTGCTCAATCCTTGCCCAAAAACTTTAGATTATCCTTCGCAGTCCGCAGACCTCAATCCAATTGATCCCCTGTAAAGTTACCCGAACAAAAATATTAGGCAAAGATATATTTCTTGTAAGGTTAACCTAAAAGATGAATGGAACAAAATATCCGCTTAATTTACTAAAAAAAACAAAATAGTTGATCCTACGTCTAGAAGATTGTCACCTGTGATAAAGGCAAAAGGACTACAAACAAAATATTAATTAAAATTTATTGTATTGGTCACTGTAATTATTTATATGATTTCTGCAACCATAATATGGTTAAGTTACCATTCACATGATTATAACAATCATATATATGATTATAGCAATCATATATATGATTATAGCAATTATGTTATGTTTATGGGGATCAGGCTTATGATGAAAAATTATACCATATTATGTATATTGTTCTCTATCATAATCAAAGAAAAACAAATTATGATAAATGGATTTATCATAAACATGATTGCAACAAATATATACATAGTTACTACTTTTTTATTTTTTTTTATTTATTTAGATTGTAAGCCCTTAGGGCCTAATTAATCCAGATTATTCATATGGCAAATACAAAAGTATAGTTTAATTTAAAAAAAAAAAAAAAAAATTCAAAATTTCTGTACATATAATTTTAACCCCCCTATTGCACAAATGTTGAATACTAAAATTAATAAAAAAAAACAATTTGTATTGTGGTAAATGTTTACAGCCACCTTCTATAGATTTTGCAAAACAATATTTTTAAATTTCGATATTGAGTACGAAAAAGTTCGTTCTCTATAAGGTACAGTATAGTTCCATAATCTTGAAACTCGGACTACAAATGATCTATTCATAATCTGGGAAGAATATCTAGGCATTATTAGTGAACTAGTTCTAGTGGACAAGCCAAAATTAAATCTGTTGAAAAGGTACATTGGCTTCGCAAATTTCATAGTCTTATAAAATTGCAACAAAATTCTTAGGTCAATAAAACTTTCAAAATCACATTGCAGAAGATTAATAATAAAAGATGTCATATGTATATGAGAGCCATATTTTAATCCAAAGATATAACGAGCTACCCTATTAAAACATTGTTTAAGTTTTCTGATACCATTCCGTGATATACCCGAATATACTTCCAAACCATATAATAATATAGGAAGACACAATGCCATAGCTACTCGCCTTTTTACTTCAGCAGGTAAATACAAACCAGTATTATATAAACGTTTGAGAACAAAATTAATCCTAGAAATAACATAATTCACATGGAAGTCGAAATTTAAGTTGTTATCAATATATAAACCTAAATTTTTATAATATGAAACAAATTCGATCACATCAGTGTCTAATATCAGCAATGGTTTTCTAATACTTTGCGAAAACCACATGCATCGCGTTTTAGAAGGATTCAAACATAAACAATTCATATCAGACCACTCCTTAATAAGCCTCAAATCCTCATTAACGTTCCGTTCCAAAAAATCTAGACCAAGTCCCTTATCATCTGCTAGTAATTGAACGTCATTTGCATATGTATAACATTTACAAAATTGTATCTGCCGGTACAAGTCGTTCAAATAAATCATTTAGTAATCATTTAAATCGTAACTTAACCATATTATGGTTTATTTTAATAACATTTTTGTTTACAATATGTTTACAATAAGCTGTGTTTGAATCTATTTAAAATATCATTTACAGTACTTTTTGAAAGCCTTAGCTTTTTTTGAAATCATTTAAACTAAACATGTCGGATTTTTAATGAAATGCGTGATTGTCTTTCTATTTTGATTTTCCTTTGTTCAGCACTTGTAAAAATATAATCCGACCGATTAAATTGTTTGACAGAACAAAAACTTCTGTAGTGTGGCCGGATTTTATGTGAACAATGCTTGAGGTATGAGTATGAGTATGTGTATAAATATGGCAAAGAATTCCAATCAAAAATAAGGTTATTGCGGAAATTAAAAACATCAAAATAAATTTATAGTTTAACTTATTTTTGATTTTTATTTATTTTTGTCCTTGTTAAATTTGTTCTCAATCAAAATACTTTACTCTTTAAGACCGCTTTAAGAATTTGAGCAGCGCTCTTTTTTACAAAACTTTTAATTTTAAGACTTTTTGTTTTTTTTGTTGCTGCTTTTCCCTGAATTTCTTTTTAAACAAGAAATAATTTAAATGAACAAACTTGTTTATAAAGAATATCTCAAGTTTAAGTATCTTTTTTATTTATTTTATTACACTTTCTCCACAACAACGATAATGAGACATTTTTTTTTTTTTGTTTTGGTACAAGAGAACTTTTGTAGTTCAGTCACGTATAAATCATGACCTTAAGCTTATTTTAAAAACAACAACAATAACTTTGGCTTAATGCCTTGGCAGCCGCCTGCCCCTCAAGTTTACCACTTAAAAATTATACTTTATTCCTTTTGCCTTTTTTTTCTTGTTGGCTTCTTTTGATATTGTTGTGGTTGGTTGTAAACATGTTAATAAATTTTATTAAAAGCTTTTTAACTTTTTTTTTAAAGAAAAATAACCGCTTACCGCTCTTATCTCTCAACACTTAAAAAGCAGCAGAATTTTGATAACAAAAAAAACCTTTGTAATACTGTATGAAATTAAGCCAGGCGGGAAAATTATTATTATTTATTAGGAATGAAGTTTTAAGAAATTTATCACTTTTGCAATTGTTATTGCTGGAGCTGTGTGCTGTTGACAGGGAAAGAAAATAAATTATTTTGTTCGGAATTGCTTGGAGGGCTTGTAATAAATATGTATACAATTAAAGAGGTGTTAAGTCATTTAAAGCATTTCTCACATAAAATCCGGCCAGACAAGAGCAATTGTTTTAAAAAATCTTGTGACAATACTTTCCTTTTTTCAGTGATTTGTTTTTCAAACTTACTTACCGTTATTCTAAATGCTGAGCAATGGAAAATCAAAATACGAATTTTTACATTTAATTGATCCAAAACGTTGCAATTGTACTCTGAATTTATTGCTTTATACTGTGTTCAGATATGAAACTTAATTGAGTCAATGTTCGGTTAATTGACAATATTATTTTAAGTGTTCAGGCATACACAATTTTCAGCTTACTCAATAATCATTTGACAGTTGGAAAACAATACAAAAAATACTATATATGGTTGTTGTGTTTCTATGTAAACAAACTTACCTACAAATTGGCTTTTTAATGATTTCTTTTGTTTGCTTTTGTTGACATTCGCCATTTTATACAATTTTGTTCACTAAACACAGTTGTGAACAGTGTTGCATTCGAAATCTTACTCAATATTATAACAATTTCGTACTTATTGCGCAATAATTAATTGAGATTGTATATGGAATATTGAGCTCAATAATGGCGTTAATTGCGATTATCGCAATTAAGGTTCATATCTGAACACGCTATTACCCCTTTTGCAGATAGTCAATCAATAAAATACATTTGAAGTTTCAAAAAACCGTTGCCATAACCTTACCAGCCGATTGAATTATTTTTGCCTTTTTTGGGGCACTCCCTCTAGCTTCAGTCCATCGCTTGAATTGTACTTTTATCTCTGGCGCATAGTGATGCATCCATGTCTCATCAGCAGTTATGAAACGAAGCTTAAAATTTATTTTATTTTTCTTAAAACGATTAAAACTAGCCTGAGAAATTTTCATTCTTATGCGTTTTTTGGTCGACTGTTAACAAATGCGGCTTTCTTGCAGAAAGCTTTTTCATCTGTAGTTCTTCATGTAAAATGAAATGGTCTCGATCATTTGAGATGCTCATGATATTAGCTATTTCACGCACTTTTATTCCCAATTTTTTTCTTACGTACTCTCAACATTCAGTCAAAGGTCAATTAGAAAGACATAAAATAGTAATAAATTATATGTATTTCATACAACAAATCTACATTCTCATAAATCTTTGTAAACTACACTTAAGCCTGAGAAACCCATTTCTCAAATGCCACTAATTAATGGCATTTCCTTCTCATTTCAGAATGCTTTCATATTTGCCATAAAAATAAATATTAAACTTTTAAAATTAATATCACTTTACAAATAACAAACGTAATACATATTTAATATAATCATTAAATTTAAGTAAAACTCAGCAAATGATTT
This sequence comes from Bellardia pandia, assembly GCA_916048285.2. NCBI lineage: Eukaryota > Metazoa > Arthropoda > Insecta > Diptera > Calliphoridae > Bellardia > Bellardia pandia. The sequence continues at coordinate 20,274,626 of OU696529.1, read as the reverse complement.
AAACCACAAGCACAAGTAATTGGTACTAACTGCACTTCAAATCAAGTACGCATATATACAAATGCAGTCTGTTTAAATAGTACAAGGTGGCGCAAAAGTAATCCTCCTATCAGAAAATGTTATAAACTGACATTAGGGGCCTCGCAAAATTTATAGCATTTTCTGATAGGAGGATTACTTTTGCACCACCTTGTATTCAATCAAAAGAAAATATAAAAAAAATAAGAGAAAAAAAACTTTTTTTTTTAATTGTATTACAAGCAAAGAAAAATACATAAAAAAGTTTAATTTTTGTCGTAATTGCTTCTAAAAGAAAAGTTTCTTTTTGAAAAACAACTTCTTGCTGATAATATGACTTCTTAATAAGTGCAATAAAAGGTGTTTTTTTTAGATGTATAGAACTTTAAATAAGGCAACACAACTGTCGGCAATTTTGTCAGCTGTCAAGTTATTTATGTTTAATTTGGTTTGGCATTTCAACGAATTAAAGTACGAGTTGCTTCACCACTTACATTATTCTCCCTATTTAGTTCCCAGTGACTTTTACCTGTTCCGAAATATACAAAATTCCTAGCTGGCAAGTGTTTTACCTCAAGTGAAGATGCAATTACAGTTGTAAACTACTCTTTTGAAGGCCTTGAGGAAAATTATTTTAATCGAGGGATAGAATTGCTAGATAATCGTTGGACTAAGTGTAGTGAAGTTTCAGGGGATTATGTTGAAAAATAAAAATGTTTTTAAAAAACTAACTATTCTCTTTCTGTGCTAGGCTAAGAAGTTTCTGAACCGCACTTGTACACTCTTACTTGATATTTACAGATTTAAAATAAATTAGGGTTTTTACCACCTCAATATTCGAATTTCCTAAAATATATTTGGATGATAATGGCTTAGTCATTTGTTAATGTAACTCTTTTTTTAATATTTTTTAAAGGCCGACATAGCAATACAAAGTGTTTTGCATTGCTATTTCAACTCAAAGACATTGTTGTCATGTCATTTCATTTATATCCAATTAAACCCTTATGATATCTTATTCCATGTTAGCTAAGTATGTAAGCATAATTAGGTAACACAATTTTTTTTTAAAGTCAAACTTAAATAAATAAAAACATAAAATTTTATTTCAAAAGACAATTAATACTCATACAGATACATGTACATACATAGTAAATACTTTGTAACAGCCTCAACCCCACAAACTGTTTAATATTTAAATAGTTTACAATTTACATAATATAATGATGTATCATTTATAGAGACATTTGTATTTAATGTGTTTAAACACAGTTTTTAATAATGCCACAATATAAATATTAAATTGAGGTTAAAATGAAAATTATGTTGAAATATATTCACACACACACACACACACACACACACACACATGACTGACATCCATTTAATGATAAACATCAATTTACATTACAGCGTACTATCTGTTTTATATTTGAGCACATATAATATAGTCAGCTCAAATGGAAAAGGGTTGAATTAGAATAAAAATTTGTATTAAGTTAAGTTTGAAAGGATTTAGATACAAATTGCTCTTTGTAATCAAAATTTACAACGTCACTGGCAATCACTCATGTGATTACATTTATATTAAAGTTAGTATTGACTTGACTGTTGCAATCATAATATACATATGTATGTATTTTAATGTATGCTCTCAGATTTTGAAAACCATATAATGTTTATTATTCATCATTGAAATGATTGCCACAAACATATTCTTAATATGTATAAACAATTGTTGTACTGCGACTTTAATACAATATGGTTGTGTGATTGTTGGATGAATGTTTACAAAGATCATTATATTGTTATATAAGTAATTTCTAATCATGTTAAACAATTGCCCGTGATTATATTACAATCATGTCTTTTCTCTGGTTGTAGAAATTTTTAAAAATTTGTGTTTGCACTTTTTTCATTTCTGCTAAATTTACATACATACATACATACATATTCATATTTATATTTATTTATGTGCTTGTTTAAAATAATTTATGTACTCTTATTTACCATTTAGTGCTGGTATTTATCATTTATTATTTATTCACTTTTAACTTGTTCACAGTTAATACTAAATTCTAGTTAAATGTTCTGTTCTGTTTGTCTGTCTGGGAATTTATGTTTCCAAGTATTTCCCCTTTTGATACTCATAATGCTTTTCAATTTTAATACCAACAAATTTATTTAGTTTTTCCATTTAAATTGTTGGTAAATTGTGTAAAACGTTTGAACTGAAAGCAAAATACATAATTTTCATAATTTATGCAGTTTTTAATTATGGTTTTTTGTTTTTGTGCTAAACATTCAGTTGGAATTTGGCGAGATATGAAGATTTATTTGAAATATGTTTTACCTTAAACCTTGGTATGTATATTTGTTTGTTTTTAATTTCGTTTTTAATTTCCATAATATTTATTTAAACCTACACAGTTTATTTATACACTGTGTTGCATTACTATAATTACACATGATGTTTGCTATTTGTTGTAAAGTCGTTAAAAACGTGTAAAATGTTTTAAGATTATGTCTTCAATGATGTCGTTTTATTAAAAGTTTGGCAGATTACTTCTTTATTTTTAGAGAGAAATTGTTGGGGTAATCAAATTATTCGACTTTTTCTTTGTTCGAATAATTTGAATAAGAGAATGTAAATTGATGAAGATAATAATTTTTAATTTCACCTTATTTAGAACAGTTAAATTATTCGAATATTAATTTTAAATCTGTAATATGTTATTTAGAACATTTAAATTATTCGAATAATTTGATTAATTTTAAATTTGTAATCGAATTTTTCGAATAATTTAAATGTTCTAAATAAAGTGAAATGAAAAGTTATTCTCTTCATACAGTCATACGTAAAGTAGTATCGTCTTAATCCACCTTAAATTACTCACTTATATTAATTTTAAGATAATTTTCTTCAAAATGCTCGACATATTATTCAACATTACTTTAGGTTAACTTATAAGGATGGCACTCGTTCAATTTAGAAAGCTATCCACTATTATTACAATTAAATGCGTTTAAGCTTTTTCTAAGCTAACATTTTGAGAATATGTAAAATTTTTCATATTAAAATGTAGAAATCCGTTGACACAGGCTAAATTTTCATTGATACAAAATTCTTTAAAACTTTTTCAAGATCCAAAAGTGTCTTTATTAATTGGAAAGATTATTTTAAAGTAGAAATCCCAATAAACTTACTAGACTGCTGGCCTAAAGTTTACAACTACTGTGATGCAGCAGAAACATTTCATTTTAAGGAAATTGCGTAATATGTTGATCATTCCGACCAGCAACGCTAGCGTGGAAAGGGTGTTTTCAAATATGAATTGTACTAAAACTTGTTTGCGCAATAAAATTCAATATAAACTTTAGGATGCCTTACTTAGAATTATTAACTATATGAATGTTAATTAAATTTGTGGTAACTCATTTGTACCTACACAAAATATGTTAAAAAGATTTAATGCTAATATAATGTATAATGATGAAAATAATACAGATGAAGTGTGTGAAAGAGGTTTACCTTATAAATATATGCGTGTAATTAAAAACTTTTATTTATAATCTTTCTAATTGGAAAATAAAATTAAAAATTTGACTCTGGCGACATTTTTTACGTATTGTTTATTTTTTGACGATTTCTGGCAACTGTTTTGGCGACGTAGGTGAAAAAAAATTTCTGACAACCATGGCTGCCAGATGAATTTCGGCAAAAATTGTCAAAATCCATTTCGAATTTTAATAATTGGAAAAATAAAACGTCACTATTTCTAATAGTATTTTAAAATTTTTATTTAAACGAAAACATAAAAATTGAAGTTGTTATAGTCTCTTGTCTAATACATGTCAAAATTCATAAATTTTAACTTTTTAAATAAAAAACACAAAAGAATATAATGTTAAACACAGCTTGTGTAATATTTTTATAACATCTTAGTCCGCTTTCACGCTTTTCAATTCTGACTCGTCAAGGCAAGTATTTTTAAATAAGAAGGGAAAAGAGAACAAAAGGACAAGAGAACAATTTTCTTATTTTTGTTTGTTTTTTTATGCATGTTGATTTGCATTAAAAAGTACGAAAATGGAAATGACGTGTGTGAATGAAATGGCAAGTTCAAAAGAGAATTGAACAAAAACTGGCCAGCTAAAACTGAAGAGTGTGAAGCAAGACTTACAGTGTTTTATAAATAAAAATCTGAATTTAGCATATTTTATTAATTCAGGTTAAATGTCAAAACAATTTAGTTTATTAAGTTTTAAATAACATTTTACTTATAAAAACCAATTCATCCGACATATACACAATTCAATCATCATACATATACTTATTTGCAAAGAATTCCGTATTTTTGTTTTATATAAATTTATTTTGCTGAATATTCTTTCGATTTTTTGTTAAAATAGGAAAAGTTTCTGTAGAATTTTTCCGTTAAAATTAAGAAATTGTTTCCTCTTAAACTTTAAGTGGATGGAATTCAGCATTTAAAATTGATTTTCATGTTTACCCATAAATAAGTATGTTCTACTATCCTGACTCAATATAGTTAATAATTCTAAGTAAGGCATCCAAAAGTTTATATTCGATTACAGATTTAAAATTAATCGAATTATTCGAATAATTTAAATGTTCTAAATAAGGTAAAATTAAAAATTATTATCTTCAAGTTACAATTATTACACTTAAATTTATAAATTGTCAATAATTAGGAAAACACTACTATTACTTAGTTTTGTTTTTGAAATATGTCATGTTCTTCTTAATATTTATGACATTAAATGAGAAAAATAGTTGTTGTCTCCAAAAAAGAGAGAATTTGGTAACAAAAACATTAATGAAACAAACAAATGATAGAAAATTTTAATATTTCACTTTAAATGAAAAAATCGTCAAATCGTCACTTTGCTATTTTTGAAACAAAAAATCGTCAAAATGACAATAAATCGTCAAATCTGACAGCTATGCTGACAACCCTGCTAACAATTCGTGTTATTCTCTTATTCGTATTACATTTGTCTATACAAATGTATGTTTACTCTCAAATAAAAATACAAGCGATTTAAGGAATAAGTATTGTGCTATATGAACACCGAAGAAATTGTATCAATCTTTTCAATAAAAATTGATTCGTGTAAATTAGGACTTAATGCATAATTACGTTATTGCCAATATTTCTCCAGCATATTTTCACATTTACTAAGTTAGTTTTTAAACTAAGTTATTACCATAACATTTGTATATTTGCAGTAAGAGCATTTAACTTTCATATTGAAGTTTCACTAGACGAAATTTTTAAACTTAAAATTTTTAAAAATCTCATAAAAGATATTTTAAAAAAATGACAAATTCAAACAAATATTGCATTAAAATCACTCTTGCGAGAATTGTTGGAGTCGGCATTGTCTAGTTTTTGGCAATTAGCAGTTCCTTTTATATCTTCTTGCTATATTTTGTATAAAAAAATTTTCTATTTCAATATATACTCGTATGTATAATCAGAAGTGTTACTTATGTTTTTCTGCAACCCAACTAATTTGAAAAATATGTAGTTTAGGAGTTTTGATATGTGGCGCAAATGAGCTATCGACTGAAAAACAGTTTGTTGCAAGTTTGAAACACCCTTTTAACACCTACCTATACATTTACCTCTTCCAATTAACACTTTTCAAATTAAAATTTTATATTTAAGTACTTTACAAATAACATTATGAAATTCGCCCACAACTCATGGGCCATATGTTCACTTTTCTATAAATAAATTTTAATTTTATAAAAATTTATTTTGTTTATTTACATTCAATATTTTAGTAGTATGTACTTGTATAAAGAGCATTATTTATTAAAAACCATCTGTTTACAATTTATTAGATTTTTAAAACGACATGACACTGACTGATTGCCAATACAATACGAGTACATATACGTATTTAATAGATATTTATATATGTTTGTATATTGTAAAGCATTCATATACAGCCACATAGAATGTATATTTATTATTCGATATTGTGTGCAAATACAAAATTTGATTTTTTGATACACTCTAATACGAATAGAGAGAGTGGCCCTTGATAAGTGTGCAGCCAGAGTAAACAATAAAAATAATTATTTTAAATTATTTAAAGCACTGTCATAAAATCTGGGGGTACAAATGGGCTCTCATAAGTATGTGTGAGTAAAAAAGAAACTCTCTTGTGTAAATTATAAAATTCTAGGTTAAATTGACTGGTTGCAGTTCCCAACTACCACAGAACTGAAGCCAATTTCAATGGATTTTTAATGTTTGTGTGCCAATTTCCTAACAGTTCCTTATTGCCATAGTCTTAACATGATTGCAAGTTGCTTAACAATATTATTATTGCAACCATAATATGCTACAAGTTATCATGACTTCCGGAATCATTAGCAACTTTCATTTTGACAGCTCAGCTGTTAAACATGTTCAGTTTGGTTTATAATTTAACCATGATTCGACTTAGAAACGAACAACGCTTGCTGATTATAGAATTGTAAATATTATCGAAATTCATGCTCAGTGTACTTTTTCATAGGAAAATTATGTTAAGCGACGAAGCTCATTTCTGGTATTTGGTGGGAAGAGCATTTAAAAGCATTGTAAGAATTGCCAGTTAATCCCGACAATGCACTGTTTGGTGGGGATTATAAGCTGGTAGCATCATTAGGAACGTTACTGTGAATGGTGAGCGCTACCGTGAGATGATAACAAATTTTTTTTTGCCAAAATGGAAAAGCTGGACTTTGCTGACATGTGATTTCAACACACGATGCCACATGCCACACAGCACACGAAACAATGGCTCAATTGAGAGGCGAGTTCGATAAACACTTTATTTATTTGGGGCCGGAAAATTGTTCGTCTAGATTGTGCGAATTAACGTCTTTAGACTATTTTTGTGGGGCAGTGTTGAGGCTCATATCTACAGGAACAAGAACACAACGCCTGACTCACTGGAACCTAAAATTGAAGAATTTATTTGTGAGCTATGTTGAAGAGAGTATGCCAAAGTTGGACCCAGTGTATAAACCATTTGAAGCGTAGCTATGGTCAATATTTACATGAAATCCTCTTTAAACATTGAATTATATGGATCATTCTCTCGACTCAAATAAAGATTTTATACATTTCTCTAAATTCTATGTGTTTTTTTTAAGCAAATTCAAAAGCTCTTAAAAACTCACACTTTATATATGTGGACTTTCCGTATGTAGATCAATTTTCCTTCATCACGGTTGAGCTCTCAATTTTAGAACTTTAATACTTAAATACATGCTCCTTTCTTTCAAAATGAAACACAGCAATATAAATTTTTTATAATTACTTTATAATTAAAACTATGTAAATTTATTTGCAAGGAGTAAATCTTAACTTAATAAAAGACAGCACAAAATACATGAGCAACATGGAACAAAATAACTCAACGTCCATTAAACGAGTGTGCCTTTATCAGTCTTATAAAATTATCTTTTATACACGCAAACCAAATTTCACGACAATTGGTCCATATTTGACCGCAATTCCCATATAAAGTCCACTTTCGGAAATCACTTAAATGAACATCAGCAGCAAAATTCAATACATATGTACATATATAGAAATATTCATACTCAATTTAATGACGATCGGCACATATTTGACTGCTGTCCCCATATAAAGTTTACTTATAAGTTTTTGATATTTCTTTTATTTCGGCTCGAGTTCATTAAATTTAATTTTCATTAAATTATTTTTACTGAAGGTAGGAATTGTTACATGAAAATTATTATTAAAATTTATTGATATTTTTTCTTGGCTTAGGATTCGAACCTGGGTTGCATATATTTCGAGAAACACCACTTTCTCTCATCAGAATTCTTTGCGTTCTCACCCTCTGCACCACTGCGGTGCCCACTAGCCAACAGTCAAACATCAATTATTTAACCAGTATCACTGGTGGTTCGAAATTTGCTGTAATTATCATTTTTTCATTTATTTTACATGTTGCCTCCTTTTTCTTCAGTTTTTTCGTATTCATGTCAAGACTTCGTCTCGAAAGCCTGAATACATTTTTATTATGTTTGTTTTCCACTTTCGTCGACATTTTTATGTGTACCACTTAAAGTACAACTACAAACATTAGCTTGTGCCATACTTATAAGTTTAAAGTCCAACACAAATAATTCACATACAAATGTAAATCGTCATACAGAATTTCATTAGATCGGCCCGTAATAGGTTACCTCCTTTATGAGGACTACTCCCGAAAAAAAAAACTTTCATATGAAACGGAAATTTTATACAGACCAGTTATAAGTGTGTATGTAAAAATTATAATATTAACTTTTGTGAAAGTTGGTCCAAAATTAGTCATAGCCCCCATACAAGCTCCACTTCCGAAAGTAACCACAGAGTATACAGAGGTGACAACTTTGACGTTTCAAAAAACAAAATTAATTTCCTAGGGCTCTTTGGTGGCTAATTTATTGTGTGTTAAAGTAAATCGCTTTATGTTACACACAAAGATAGAAACAAAATGCAATTCTAAAAAAAAAGAGACATATATAATCTTGATTATAACTGGATTATGCATAAAACTCTTGTAAATATCGCTATTGCAATGCAATTCAATCAAAATAAACCTAAAATAAATAGAAATTACGGTACAATATTTTATAATTTTTTTAGTATTACGAAAATCAGAGTTTTGTGAGAAATGTTTTTGTGCACTTTGAGCAACTATAGAGAACAGAAATATTGATTGCTACATTAAATAAAATTCATAGTGAAATTTTCTTATTTAATTTTTAATTTTACCTGAGTATTTGTAGATATATAATTCAAATGATTAAACAATTTTCAATTACAATTACATTTAAATGTTTAAGCCTGCAGTAATTGCAACCGCTGCAAATTTATCAATAAAAAATTCACTAAAACAAACATTAAAATCAAAAAAACACACATTTTTCATTTTCATTTTTCATGTCCTAATAATTCAAATTGTTAAGTGCATTTAATATTTTAATTAAATCAACAAATATAATAGAACATACATATTTTGTTAAATTTATATGTATATACTCGTATGTATCTTTATATTTGTTTAACATTTATACCAGTTTACATAACTATTAGATATACAGGCCACATTTGTACATATACAAAATACAAAAAGCCATTTATTGGCATTAAAATGTATGTGTATGATCCCAGCAGTTTTAAAAGTAGTAAAGGTGCCCATTATAGACAACAGATTTAACTATTGTCAGATCACTCCAATTTATATATTTTTGGTTAATTTGTGCTCTTTATAATCCCAAGTAATACTTGTATGTAGTAATCTAGATAACGTCAATTGTCACTTTAGTGTCTCTAAAGGTAGGGTCACACTTGGCAAATATTTACCGAAAAAGACGTAACCACTAAATGTCATATATTTGAACTCGTTTATTTACTTAAAAAAACCTTTCTTTTTTAGGCCATGATGCTTTTTGATCTTGCAAAACTTTTTTTAAGAGTAAACAACGTCAAACAAATTTGTGCTAAAAAGTGGTTACGCTTTTTTGAGTAAATATTTGCCAAATGTGACCGTACCCTAAGTAATCTAGGGTAAAGTCACGTTAAACTTTGTTTACAAGCAGTGTTGTCAAATTTAGAATTTTAGTCCTAGATCAGGTACAGTTTTTAAAATCATTTGGCAACAAAAAAAGACGATCTGTCATCTAGAACTTTTCTTAACAATATTTAATTTTTTTTAATTGTTTATATTATATTCAATTTGTTTACTATAAAAATATTTAATTGGTTGTAAAATATTTATCTGGCTTATAAAAAGCTTTAAATATGCTTTGTATGTTATTTGAGTTATTAATTTACATAGACTGTGATGCATTACTATAATTACAATTGATGTGATGGTATTTCTTGTAAAACTAGAAACACTAGTTAAAACATGTAAAATTTTTGAAAAGTATGATTAATGATCTCTTAATATCCAAAACTTGAGAGACCACTTCATTAAGTTATGAGAGAAATTGTGCATTAATATTTTGTTAGTGCTTCATAACTATAATTACATTTTATAATAAGCAAAGAAGTATACTAGAAATACAAAAGTATACCGCTGTTAATTTTTCTTAGCATGCAATTTACAATAATTTGCCTTAAGGTATGGTCACACTTGGCAAATATTTACTCAAAAAAGCGTAACCACTTATTTCAGCACAAATTTGTTTGACGCCCTCTTACAAGAGTTTTGCATCAAATAAAATAAAACTAAATATTTGTTGTGTCTTATCCTAAATAAAGGAAGTTTTTTTTTAAATAAAAAAAAGAGATTAAATATATTTTATTTAGTGGTTACGTCTTTTCGGCAAATATTTGCAAAGTGACTTTAAAAAGGTCTAATTTTAGTTTATATAAAAAGCAGCTTAAGTTTTAAAGCAATTGCCAAAAAATAAACCCGTCACATGTTGTAGTAAATTTTACAATACGGATTATTATGGTAAAAATATAAGTGGAGGCCCGAAAAAAATCTTTCTGAAAGACAACCGCAGAAATTTAATATGTGCCAGCAACGCAATAAACAGTCTTGGTCAGATTATAAATGAATTTGAGGCCAAATTACCCATCTTAGACTATTAATTGCCCATCCTAAAGGTGTTATGACACTTTCTATTTTTTGTATTTTTTTAATATTGGAGAACAGTACAAATATATTTGCATAGGAAAACTGACTAAGTGTAAAGAGTATGAGTATATCATAAAATCTTGAAATGTCAAACAAATATACGTGTGTTATCGATAAATAATCCCAGACTGTCAAAAAAAATACAAAATTTTTTAACTTAAAATTGACATTTCGAGATTAAATGTTAGCACTGTTGCCTATTTTTTTAGCTTTTGATCGAAAATAGCGGTTTTGAATTTTTTTTTTTTTGCGATTTTTAGCTTTTTTTGGCGGGCTTTTGTAGGAACAAAACGTGGGAAATATTGTTTGTTTTGTTTACATTTTATTTACATTACATGTTATATGTTTGCCAATTCTTCCCAAAATTGCACTTTCTTATATTATTTATTTTTATATTGTGGTGATTTACAATCCCATATGAAGGGCACCTACTTTATTTCATTAATTAAAAACAAAATACTTTCATCTGCCCAAGCGTTTTTATTTATTTTATTTGGTTATAATTAAGAAAAATACGTATATACATGAGAACTGTCAATCAGAAAAAAAGGTTTGTTTACATATTGTATATCTTGTTCTTTCTCGCATTTGTTGTTTCATGTACATATTAAAAAATATTATGTACCTAGTCCAGCAACAAGTTAAGATAACAGGTATGTAAATCAGAGACCTGCAACAAGTATGAACGAGCCGACTTATTCACTAACGTTGAATTTTAAGAACAATACAAAAAAGTATGATTCAATTTTATGCTTATTCACTTTTTATGCACACACAGAAAATTCAGCAACGAGTATAAATCATTTCCAACACTTGGTTCGAACTGCAATGTTTGAAAACAAAAATTCTTGTTTATACACAGTTTGTTTTTTGCATGTCGGCTTTGTTGTGCATGATCTGATTGGAATTGAACTAAAAACACACGAGCCACTTATAAGTAAAAAGCGGCTGGCAGAAAAATATGAAAACATAAAAAATGTGCATTTACTACCTATTTAACATTATTTCGTCGAAAAGAAAACTTATTTGACAAAGCAATGATAAAATTTGTAATATGTACAGTTTGTCAAATATATCTTTGCACAGCAAAAAAAATTAAAGAAAAAATGTAAAATGAGCTGCTTCATACATTTAACGACACAGTCGAACATTCATGTTCGCACAAAACAACAAATGAATAAAACACATGTTCGGCTAACAACACGTTGGCTTTGATGTAAAACGAGCTTCATACATTTAACGACACAGTCAGAATATTCATGTTCGCAAAAAACAACCAGTGAATAAAACTGAATGTTTGAAACGAACGGTTGCGTAAACGAGCGTTTTGTGCATTTGAACAAAAACGATTAAATTATAAAAATCAATGTGCATGATTAAGTATACCCGAAAATTTAGTACTCGTTGCAGGTCTCTGATGTAAATATCATGTGCTGACTATCAATCTCTTTGTAATCTATATAGGGTCAATAGCACATGTATATCAAAAATTAAAGGTAAAATCGGCCCAGTTATACAGCACTGCTGGATTGTATGTAAGTATGTTTGTGTTAAAATATGTTTTGGTTAACAAAAAAATAAGCAACTAAACAATTTTATTACCAGTTCATGTTTACAACACAAATACTGCTTTTGCTACCACAAATACAAACACATGTACATTATTAGGATGGCCTCAGGAACATTTTGTCAACGAAATTTTGCTTGATTTTTCTAATTTTTCTCCTACTTGTTGCAAAATAACACAGTAATATTTTAGTGTCATATGAAAGGCCCTTGAAAAATCAATAGAATGGTATTAGAACAAGTCAAAATATACTAAAACTTTTTATATTTTTGAAAAACCTCTATTTCTTTCATTCGGATTTAATAAAACTTCTAAAGAAATGGTCCGATAGAGAAAACTATAAAATTATTTCTCAAGAAATAGTTTATCTACTTTGATAGCATCCTAATGAACATACCCGTAAATGCACGTACTGTGGTATATTTGTACACAATAACTACATTTAGGACAGCATGCTTGTGTTAACCAAACATCTAGTATTACACTTTCAAATCAACCAATACACACGAAAACAACAACAATGGCTATAATAACAACTACATTCCCTAAAGAAAGGTAGGAAAAAATGCACTGAGTATATTGTTAAACAGTTTGCGACATTTTTCATAAAATGAAAAGAAAAAACATGAAAAATATAACGTTGGCAGAGACAATTAGTGCAGCACACTCTTTTATTGCACGCTTGAATCCTTGCAAGCAGCACTATTTATTGGTTACACACCCACAAATTTAGACGTATTCATTACACACAAATACGAGTACACCTGCAAATTACACTCACTGCACCTACATATACAGCAATACTCTAGCTACGTAAAGCAACGCAATCAGGATCAATTTACAATATTTACACTCTTAAAAATTGGGTGTTGGAGTAAAGGAGAAATGTAATTGAATAAATTTGTAGTAAATTATTTATTAGTAAGTGGAATACTATACCTATACTGAAGCATTTAGAACAAGAAAAAAAGTATAGACGGTCAAGCTTGACCATATGAGCAAATATATATGAGCAAAAGCGGTAGCTTTAAGAGAACAATATTATGGACAGATCATCATAAAATCTAGTATTTGTGCTAACTTTTATCTCGTTATCAAAACTTATACTCGATGTAGGGTTAGCCGCTTATTCTTTATTACCTGTTTTAACGTATGAGTGTTAGAAGATAGTAGTCAATTGATCATACCACAGTGGAGCAGAATCTAAATGTTTTTTGGAAATAAATCTGGCAAATGGCTGGTATGCACCGCTGTGCATTAGGGCTATAACTTTTTAACACTTTTTGCGAATATCAAAAACGACATATTATAGTCGAGTAGAACAAAAGTTATAAGTAAAAAAATAATACGGAAATTTTAAAAAAATAAACACCTAATATATCTATGTTTTCCTATACGTATCACTTAAATGCTATTTTGAAATTTATTCACTGCTTTAGATTTAAAAATTTTCCTACGGTTTGAAAATACTCGTATAATCACTGATCCAAAATGATTTTCAAAAAAAATGTTTTCAAAAATACAACATTTCCAATCTAAATTGTTAGCATATGACTTTGTTGAGGAATTAAAGGTGGATCCACCCACCCATTTGTTCCGAACAAAAATTTTGTCCGGAGAAAAACATTTTTTACTGAGAGCATTTTGAAATACGATTTACCCATTTCGAACGATTTTTCTGTAATATAAATATATGTAAACAAAATTTATTAGTTTTACAAGTGGTAATACTACGGCCATTGATTTATTTTGCTTTGGTTTTTAAGTGTCAAAAAAACAAATATTAAAATATTTTTAAATATTTTGTATTCAGAATGAATGAAAAAAGAAAGTTGCTTTTGTTGATGGACTTGAAAATACATAAGAAATGTAACCTATTTGCAACTAAGTTCATTTCTGTACAGACAAAATATAAAATTAAATCAATTCAAGCTGAGAGTTGTTTGTAAAAAATAGTTTTTCTCTTTCGAAGAGAAAGACGTCAAACTTTATATGAAAAAATCTTTGTCCGAACGAATGGGTGAATCCACCTTAGTAAATAACTATGAAGAACTACAAACAAATTTTAGGCAAACTAATGAAACACTTGAAGTAACGACTATTAGGTGGAGTGACGATATAAAGTTCATATATGAACTCGGAGCCGAATTCAGGTACTTTCAAAACAACAACAAATTTCCCAAAATAAAGTCATTTAGCAATGATGGATGGAATTTAAGGGCAATTCTTGCTATTTTAGCTTTTACTCTTATTACGAAATACCGAACTATACTACGAGTATATCCAGTTTGCCAATTTATATGTGAAAAATGGTACGATATTTAGTTTTCCGGTCAGAGCTTTAATGAAGAAAATTACCAAAGCTTACAGCAATCATTGAACCAATTTCAAAAAGCATAGGCGTGTTTTGAAAGACACTGGGTAAAAAAAACCTTCAACAATTCCTTTGCAACAAGGGAGTAATATATGTATCTATGTGCAGACTGAGTAATAAAAGTTGTACAAAATATTTATCCACTGTGTAAATCATCACAAACATTAAACTTACCCCCTGGCCCACGATGTCGAACGATAACGTTCGCTTAGATAAGACTTAAGACACAAACTTGATTGTGGAATAAACAAACTTGATTGAGTAAAAAATAGATACGATAAAAAGTTTGTGTCTTAAGTCTTATCTAAGCGAACGTTATCGTTCGACATCGTGGGCCAGGGGGTTAAAGTTTATTAATACATGAATATTGTATAAATGCAAAATAAAAAAATTTTCTAAAAAAAAATCTTGCAAGGTGTTAGAAATTTGCTTCCCTGCGAGAGTTTTTTTTTCGCAAAATCACGGGAGACAGGTATTTTCATTACTAAAAACTTCTTGGCCACTCCGTGCTACTATGTCAAAAATTTGGTTGTATCCGATTATTAAAAATTGATTGTTGATCGAAAGTATTCAATGAATTGAATTCACATAGGATGTTTAGTTACCCCTAATAGGAAACTGATATATTGGAAACAAAGAGAGTCTTTTAAAATAGTGCAGTCCTAATTCAAACATTGAAAATCAGTGCAAATTTCAGAACTATAAATAGAAAAAAGTAATATAAATGTATGAAAGTATCGTAATAATTTATCTAATACTTGCCAAAGCAAAAAAAGTAGTAGCTAAGTTTGTTATGTTATCAGATTTATTCAGTAAAAGTACAACTAGAAGTTACGACCCTCTTGGTTAAATCTTTCTTCACTTCATATGAAGAAGTTGCATGTTTAAATGTATCTTAAAGTTCTTACTTAGTATGCTGCTATGTTCATTAATTTAAAAGGAAAAAAAGTACAATAAATTTCATTTCACATTTTTGGGTTCGTAGCTGCTCTTCTATATACAGTGAGCATTAATATAAAGTCAGCACATAATATTATTTTTAAAAAATGTAGAAAAGTACAAATAGAAAACATAACTTAAACAAAATATCAACCACTTACAAAAACGAGAAAAATAAGGAACATAAAAAAATAATTAAATTTTAACGGAAAAGTACCAGATTTTTCGCGTCAATATAAAGTAAACAGGTATAAAAAAATTATATTACATTGTATTTAATATTTTGTTTGTAGTCCTTTTGCTTTTTTCTTCTAAACATAGAATCAACGAATTTTCTAGTGAAATCAGGCGAAATTTTATTCCACTCATCCTGTATTACTGTCTTTAGATTATCCTTGCAAGAAATATTTATTTGCTTAATTTTTTTTGTCCAGATATTCCCACCAGTTCTCAATTAGATTTTGGTCTGGGGACTGCGGAGGATAATTTAAAGTTTTTGGACAATGTGAAAGAGTGATTGCTCAATACCACCCTTTCACAATATTGGAGGTATGCTTAGGTTGATTGTCCTATTGGAAAATCTTGTTCTGCGCCAGCGGCTAAATTTGTTTACATGTTGATATAATCTTCCTTTTCCATTGTAAATTATATAAAAGAAAGATTATCGACCCCTTATAAGCCCAGACCATTACTGAGCCTTCACCATATTTTACTGTCTTGGTAACATATTTATTACTTTGTTTTTGGTTCGCCATATTTTTTTGACTTTAAATATCTCAAACTTACATTTATCGGCGAAAAGAATATCATTCAAAAAAGTTTTAAGCTCGTTTCATATATTTTTTTGAGAAATTCAAACAGTTGGCTTGGTAGTTCTTTGATATAAAGGACTTCTTACGTGGTACTCTATCATGTAGGCCAATTTGATGCAAGATCTTTTAAAATGTTTTTGTAATATTTTTAGCTATTTTTACAGCGCTAGATGTTGAGTTTACTTTACTTTCTTTAATATAGCTCATACTTCTGTTTTTGTAAGACGCTTTGGTCGTTTTACTCCAGAAAAATTTTGTGTTTGCTATACTTGTCTAAAACTATTTCAAGCAGGGATTTACATTTTCTATGTAAATATGTTATTATTTTCCGAGTCTCAGTTGACTATTGTAAATTGTAAATTGTTTACTACAGGAGTGCCCAAAAGTTGCTTATGTAAGAGCAAACACCACTACATTTAAATAAAAACAAATTTTTATTCAGTATTTTTTGTTGTAAAAGCCAATACATACAAAGAAACTACACAATTTTTTAAACGGTATCATACGTTAAACAAAAACAAAATCTACATTGACGATCGCAGTCACCAATGTTTAGCAGTAGAGCATAGGAAAGTGTTCTTGCTTTGCGCTTGCGTGCATAGAGTGAAGAACGACCAAAAAAAAAACAAATAAGGCAAAGTTGTTTGTGTATTTCGTACTGCTAGTGCTGAGTGCTGTAATGAGTATACAAAACACACAGCCTATAGCTAAGAGTTTTTACAAATACAAAAGGGCACCAAGAGTATAGGGCTTGGGCACTCCTGGTTTACTACTTTACTTCACAACTTAATCCTTTTCAATGATAAATTTTGCATAACGATGATGCCACTGTTTACTTTATTTTGACGCTTAAAAATTAGTATATTTTAACAATAAATCAATTAAATTTGTATATACGCTTTGTTTTTGTTTCTTTTGTTTATGAATTGTATTCTACTTAAATAACTACATATATAAAAATGCAATAAAATTTTCTAATATTATTTATATTAATATAATTAAGCTTTGCTTTTAATAATATGTAGTGTTGACTTTATTTTGACGCTCACAGTATATATAATCTTATATATAAGGTTTTCTATAGCTTTATTTAAAGTTGAAAATAATGTAAAAATAAATGAAACACTTTTTCCGGTATCTAATACGAGTGTATAACGTTTAATTACTCATGCCCATAACATCCATATTAATTAATATCTGATTTGCCGATTTTAGCTAAATACACCGAATTGTAATAT
This sequence comes from Bellardia pandia, assembly GCA_916048285.2. Taxonomy (NCBI): domain Eukaryota; kingdom Metazoa; phylum Arthropoda; class Insecta; order Diptera; family Calliphoridae; genus Bellardia; species Bellardia pandia. The sequence continues at coordinate 20,256,983 of OU696529.1, read as the reverse complement.
ACATTCCTTCAAGTGTAGACTTTTCCTTGTCTTACTTTGAATACCAGGTGTTTTAGTCTTACGTTTCAAGTTAAATTACTCCATACAAAACGAAGTATGCTTCACTTAAAATACTACAACGTTTACCTAAAAGTATGCAACAGTTTTAAGTAATTTCAAGTTTATTGCATTTTGGTTGGTTATTTCTGGAAAACCTGCTGCTATTTCTCTCTTATTTCTGCCATTTTAGTTTTTGTTATTTGAACTACGTATGATTAACTCGGTTTATTTTCTACGTTTTTTTACTTCGACCAATTTTCATTAGAGTTTAGAGTATATTTTTGTATTTTGTTTATTTTTGTACTTTTAATTAACATGTTTTAGGTTGAGTAAATTAAATTCGTTTTTTGCTTGCAATTTGCTAAATAGAACTGAAACTTGTACAAAATAATGTTTTTACATAAAGTGTGTGTTGGTATTTTGTAGTTTTAATTCTATGGAATTGTAAAAAAGTTTTTGTGAATTGAATTTATTTGTTTGCTTTATATATTCTGGTCACTAGTAACACAAAAGGAGCAAATAGATTAGGTTATAAAAATATAAGCACTACATAGAACTTTCACAAACAAATTTTAATTTGCTAATAAACAAAGTGCAGAGTGTCAAGTGTAAAAAGTTTAACTATGTATTTTATACTTTAAAGTCATAACAAATTTGAAATGTTTACCATCTAATAATCCATTAAATTGAGAAAGAACAGCAAAAATACACCTGACACTATTTAATTTTATAAATAATATTATACACTTAGTTTTATAATTATTATGACCACCACTGTATTTATTTTTCCTTTTTTTTTGTATTTACATTAGCTAATTGATTTATAGAATTGCACTTAATAAGTTTTAACAGTTAATAATGGAATAACAAATTCTGACATTTATTGCAGCCACTCTAAGAATTTCTAGCATACATTTCTGATTTAATTAAATTTGTATACAATTTTTTTATTTATCTAGTAATTTATTGGAGAAAAAACAGATTGTAGTCATTTTTTATAATAAATATTTATAATTAAACAAATTTATGACGTGTTAACATTTGTACAATTTCCATCATAAATATTTTCATGCCACACTATTGTATGTGCAAATGTGAATGCATGGCAGTAACATTTACACATGCTGGATAAATGCATTCATTTAAAAAAGTTGGAAATAAATTTTTAAATAATATTTTTTAATTAATTGCTTATGAATTATTTATTACTTTAATAGTTTATGATTTTTTATTTACTCTTGTATAGCTATGAATTCATTGAGTGGCAATCACGAAAAAAAAACTTCATTAGGCAAAAAAAAAACTATAAAGTATCTCTCAAAAAGACCAATAGCACCTTCCCGACTAAAACGCAAATTCTTCTTAAACTATAAAAATTACATATATATAAGAAGTAGGAGATATTGTCCTATGAAATTTGACATACATCAACTTCAGAATATTCATGAATTGCGTTCTCTACAAAGCCTTTCACAACCGGTTGTGGATTTCTTTCCATAATCATATCAAATATTTCATCATCATTAGATGATGAAGATGAATTCAGCACATAAAAAAGTAGTAATATTTTCCATTTTGTATATTTTTTTTTGTTTCTTAACACAAATACACATTCATAAACAAAACAAATTCAGCTGTTTTATCGTGCGATTCTCCCCCTCAAAAAATACAGAGTGTTAAAGGTGCAACATTTTTTAACCCCCTGGCCCACGATGTCGAACGATAACGTTCTCTTAGATAAGACTTAAGAAACACTCTTTTTATCGTATCTATTTTTTACTCAATCAAGTTTGTTTATTCCACAATCAAGTTTGTGTCTTAATTCTTATCTAAGCGAACGTTATCGTTCGACATTGTGGGCCAGGGGGTAAATTTATGGTGTGACATTTATAGAAAAGAACACAGTACACTTTAGCAGTGTTGGCATTTTTTCAGAAAAGAACACAAAAAACTAAAAAAGGTGCGAAATGGGAAAAACGTGTAACATTTTTGCCAGAAAAGAAAACACCATAAGAGTGCGTTCACACGCTGCGATTTATCACCGCTACTCTGCTGAAGTTTTCTTTTGGTGTCCATTCTAAATTCATCGTCTGCTCACATGATGAAACACTTGTTGCACCATTCTTGCCACATTTTACCATTAAATTGTCCAATTCTCCTATTTCGCTCATTCGCAGATGGGTTGCCATATAAGTTCCTAGTTACATTACTGGTGCATTATACAGGTATTCATATTCCTGATATTTCACTATTAAATGTTCTATTAAATTTTTTGACCACATAGTGTTTATTTATTTTAAATTAAAACAACAATTTGTTTTCCTTTTAATTTACAGTTATTTATTCGTAGTGTTGCCAAAAATTTTCTGTAATCCCATAAAATGAAATTTCATCATGGCAACACAATAGAAAAGAAGAAATGTCTAATTTTTTTTGCTTCGTTTCACAAAACCTGCGACACTAGCTACCCCGTACTCTCCACTACGTATTTCATCTATAAACTCGAGTCGCAGGTAAAAGTCGCAGCGTGTGAACTCCCTCTAAATTGTTTTATTTGCAAAATTAAAGAAGAATATTTGTCTTATATTATGGCCGCCAAGATCATATGATTTGACACCGTTGGACTTTTTTCTTTGGGGTTCTTTGAAAGAAAAGGTGTACGTCGATAAGCCAGCAACAACTCAAGAGCTAAAGGATGAGATAATTCGGCACATTAACGGCATAGAACCTCCATTATGCCTCAGGGTCATCGAAAATTTGGACCATCGGATGGAGGTGGGCCGCCGTGATTGCGGCGCCCATTTGGCCGATATTTTGTTCCATACATAATTGAGTAATACCAATATATCATAATAAAATAAAATTACAATAATTTCCTAAATAGTTTGTGTTTTATTCAAAATCAACATCGGCCCTTGAAATTTAACCACCCTTTACATTCAAGATCAGTAGAACGTAAAAATTCTGAACTATGAGGCGGGAGAGACAAAACTTTCAACCACTTATTTCTAAATAGCATTAAACAGATATTGCAGCAAGTGGCCCAGTATTGTTATGATAAAATTACGCTCTTATGTTTGGCAGCATATTATGGGGCAATGCTCTTTTCACACAGTTGCCATCGGGTTGTTCGGTATGTTCCTTTAGTTTTGGTTGGTTGTCAGGGCTTTAAATACAATCTTTTACCCTTCGTGTTATCACAGTGGTTCAATCTATTTTCCATTGTAAGTAATGATTATATTTTAAAGCGTTTAAACAGCATTCCAAATCATTTTTCAAGGCCTTTAGGATTCAATGCATATGGTACCAAATTTACCTTTTAAATGACGTTCTGAAATTGCTTCTTTAGCAACTGCCAATGATTTTGCAAGCTCTGGTTGACTTTGCCAACAATCTTCATTGCAAAGTGCCTCCAATGTTTAAGTAGATTAAGTGCATTAAAAACAATTCTTACATTATTTATGTAGCGGCAAATTAAAAAATATTTTTGTATTTGAATTGCAATATTTGTCTGTCTTAACTTTCCCAATTTAAAACTCGTCATTTACTTCTTAATGATTGGCATGCATACACTTTTTAACTTATTTGCCATTAATTTTGGTAATGAGATGTCAGGCATTTAAGGTGTCTGAATACGTTGAAAATATGCTACACACTCTCCACACTAACAACTGTTGCTTCAAACATATAGAACATCATGAAAATTCCATTCTTGTCATTTTTATATTTTTCTTGCCATTTTCTTATCAGCTCTAGTAAGTAGAGTTTTAATTGTTTGCTTTTCAATCTACGGGGTAAAATAGTGAGTAATTAAAGTAGTTGAATATATTTTCTTATTTAAAAACAAGAAACTTAAAACATTTTTCCTACAATTGAGTTTTTTTTTTTTAATTTTGTTTTGACTTTACATTATCTAAAGTCTTAACTTGGACACTCGTACATATATCTTTATAATTATAATCACAATAATTTTTTTTAGAGTTTCTTTATTTGTTTTAAATTGTTTTTATTATACTCTACATGAAACTATGTGTTGTGTAAGGTTATTTGTTAGAGATGTAATTTACAGCGTCTTATTTCTATTCTGTTTGCATACGAGTTGCTATGTACATATATTTGATCAAAGGTCACCAGAATGTCAGTAGAGCTTTTACATTTAACACACTTGGCAAATATTTGCGGAAAAGACGTAACCACTAAATAAAATATATTTGAACTCGTTTATTTATTAAAAAAAAACTTCGTTTATGTAGGACAGGACACAACAAATAAAACTATTTCATTTGATACTGTTTGATCTTGCAAAACTCTTGTAAGAGTAATTAACATCAAAAAAATTTGTACTAAAACAAGTGGTTACGTTTTTTTGAGTAAATATTTGCCAAGTGTGACCGTACCTTAATAATTATTTATACATAGACGATGATGCTGTTTTTCCTGTAGTTCATCTTATGTTCGATGTAAAGCACTCATAATTTACCTACTAGTAGTGCACAGTAGTTATTTCCCATAATCCTCGATATCAAAGCGGAAGTAGCAGCAGCAGCAGCATCATCATCATCTGTAGCTGTAGTAGAAAAACTTTTAGTATTATCTTGGCATTAATTAACTTTCGAAGTTTCATTTTTTTTTTTGTTTGCTAGCCTCCATTTTCTTCATATTTAACAAGTCTTTTGAAAGTTCAACCCTGCTGCCTGGTGTGGGATAGGAAAAAAGTGTACAAAAAAATTGATTTAAAAAAAACCTGGGTTTTACAACAAGTCAAACCAATATGTACAAGGAGATTTTATTATGCTAACGTTAAGAATTTACATAATTTTTTATTTTTGTTTTTTTTTTTATTTTCATATCTTGAACACTTTTAATGCTTGCGCTAAAAAAGGAGATATTGTATGATAATGTGAATACTGATATTTAACATAGAATTCTTAATACTGTTAAAAAGGGATTTTTTGTTGTATAACAGTGGGGTGTGTTTGATGGTTCATTATTAACATTAAAAATGAAAAATATTAAAAATAAAGGTTCACTTTGTTTACATTCATTATAATTTAATAATTTCAACTTAATAAATATGCGCATTTATTAAGAGCTTAAATGTCTTACTTTTACGGATATTAGCAGTATTCCAAGTGGACAGATAGGTTAACGTTATCTAAAGGTGCAAAGTGATTATGTCTACTTTTATAAAAGTTGAGTTTTTTTTTATAAATTTTTAAATTATTAAACAATTAAATCGAAACCGTTTTTAATCGTCTATTAGGCGGCAAATTGATCGATCCAGTAGAAACACATAATACACATTACCGATTATTTAAGGAATGTTCCATTATTATTGATATCCAAGATTTTAATTTAATAAAAAACATGACAATTTTTATTTAGATTGTTATTTTTTTGTATTAAATAAAAACTTACAAAGATGGGGATTGTACATATATTGAATATCATGTCGGCCAAATAGCTTTAATAGCTTTACTGACACATACTCAACATTAGCCAAAATTCTGTTCACCAAATCGAGAGGGTATTGAATTATTTCACCGTATTGAATTATTTCATCTTATTAAGACAAGATGAGCTTTGTTATCGTATCGCGTGCTTTATCAGCCTCATTTTCGAAGCAGCATGATACAATGATGCCACAATGATAGCCAAAAATCCAAAGTCAGCAAATAGCAACATGTTGCCTTCCGAAATCATTTGTTCTCTGAACTCTCAACTTTTGTCAACAAATTTGACAAACAATCTTGCTAAAATTGCGATATGTTCAATTGCAAATTTCAAAGTTCAGTTTTTTAAACCTAAATTATCAATTGTCAAACTACAATAAGAAAATTAACCGTTAGCTTGGAGTTTTGACAATTTAAATTTTTGACAATTTAAATCGCACAGGAAAGCCGCACCAAATTCAAATATATTTGATCTTCATTACGTTTTCTCTAAAGCTCTCCCTTTTTTACTCTCTCACTCTTGCACTTAGAGCGAGCATGCTTTTCTTACATTTTATTGTAAATGCCAAGGAAGAATAATAAATATTAACTAACTCTAAAAAATACAATAAAAAAGAAAATTTACATTAAATAACGTAGATGCTATTTTAAAATATGTAAAGTTACAACGAACAATGAAATACAAATATCACCAATACAAAAATTACAATAAAAAGCGCACGGCTTCATTTAATTAGCATAATATGTTAATCCCAATTTACACGAAGAAATTTTTATTGAAAAGATTGTTACAATTTTTTCCTTGAAATTTATTCGGTGTTAACACAGCACAATTCTTATTGCTTAAATCACTCGTATTTTTATTTGAGTGTATACACACACATTTGTATACACATACGCATATGTAATACGAATAAGAGAGTAACACGAAGTGGTAGTACAATCAAGTGTGTACTCGTCTTGTCTTTCCCTTACCACGGTGTCTAAAAGTCAATCAGCTTAGGTTAAAGAATAGCTTCGTGTAAATTGGGACTTTTGAAGTAGAAAGTTTTAGTAACAAGACTTAGACCGACGATAATTCATCTAGCGCCAATTATCAACTGTATAATTAAAAAATTTGTTAGCTTGTCCACAAATTCCATGGAAACTTTTGTGTCATTACTAAATATTTAAAGTTTATTCAGCGCTATAAATCGATCATTGTAAATGTTCCATGATGTACGGTATAATACATCACCATATACCCTCCCCGTATATTGAATTTGAACTAATGTGTATAACCCCCATCTCGATCACTTCCTGAGTCGATTTAATTTTAATAAAATTTCAATAAAATTTGATAAATGATATTTGCACAGACCAAGTACGGGTGGGACTGAAATTGGTTGAATTGGATCCATTATTTCACTTAGCCGCCATACAAATATTCTCCCAAAATAGAGCTTATTGGTCATAAATTCTACAAATATAAAACCAAATCACCCTACAAATTGTGAGCAGATCGGTACATAATTTACTATAGCTCACATATAAGGCCCTCTTCCAAAGATCCAAGAGCATATCTGTCTTAAAAATGTTGGTATCCAAATAATATTCAACACAAATATGTTCTATATAGTATATACAATCATTCGGCCCAATATTATACTCATCAGTTGCTTCATATACATATAAAACCCACTTCCGAAAATCTCTTTAACAACCATAAATCTCTTAAAAATGTTGGTATCCAAATTAAATTCAACACAAATAAATTGATCTGAACAGAAATCATGACACTTAATTTTATAACGGTCGGTCCATAATTAGTCAAAGTTCTCAGCGAAGATCCCCTTAAAAAATCAGTTTAACATGTTTAAATCTTTTAAAAGTGTTTGCATAGAAATAAAATTTAACACAAAAAATAGTTATAAGAAGTCATGCCACATCATTTTTGGATGATCGGTCCATAATAGTTCATAACTGTTTTTACACGTAAGTGTAGGGTATAATATAGCAGACTTGGTCGACTATACTTTCCTATGTGTTTTTATTTATCACAGTTATTTGGGCTCTATATGAGAGTTATTACCAATTATGGACCGATTAACAGAAAATTTAGTGACATGATTTCTGTATATTAATTTGTTAATGTTAAATATTATCTGGATCCTGATATTTAAAATAGATCTATGCACTTAATGCGAATATTTAAATTGGGTCTAGTATTTGTAATAAGACTATGAGAGAAAGGCGAAGTGATTTCGTAAATTGAAGTCATATTTTAGAGAAAATATATTTATATGCAATTTGACACGTCCGAATGAGGCGTTCTTATTTGTTTTCCTTGCTTATTTATTTTAATTAGTACTATAATAGACATTTACTAATTTTAAATTAGAACATGTTTCAATCCTTATATTAGTTTAATACACAACAATACTTAGATGTAACTTTAAATTATATTTATTTGAATTTAATTTAATTGAATTTTTATTTGTTACTAGCTAAACCCGGTGTGCTTTGCTACCCCCCCCCCTCGTCATAAAATAAAATAAAACGTATTTATATATTTACAAACATTTATTTATTTAATTTTAATGTATTTATTGCAATGCTTTAGGCGAGACCATGCCCCTTTGTCCACTTACATAGTCAAGAATTTATTATTTCGTAAGAATATCCTGTTGTGAAAATTTAATGACGATCGGTCCAGTAGTTAAGACTATATTACGATGTTTAATTTTCCTAAAAAGGGGCGTGGTCCCACTCACTTTCTCCTGGTACGTATTCCTAATTATGCCAATACCATATGTACCAAATATCACCGACGTACGTCAAAAAATGCCCAAAATATGGCGGGTTAAATTTGTGGGTTATATGGGCGGTGCCACCCCCGTTTGTACAATCAAAACTTCATACAGCCTATTATTCCTTCCAGAGTCACAGTAACATGCTGTAAAAATTTCAGGCAGATTGGTCCAAGGGTTTGGCCTCCTATTAAGCACAAACATACAGACACACATTCATTTATATATATATAGATTAAAAGCAATATAATTTAAGGTGAAATGGGGCGAAAAATGGGGATTTGGTAATAAAAAATGTATGTAGTTAAAAAGTATATAAAACTTTAGGTAAATACATATTACAAAAAAAGTATTTTGTATAGCAAACATTGTTAGTGGTATACGTAAGTATCTGAATTAAAAAAGGGGGCGATTAAGTAGGCGTGGTTCATAGTTATATGGCGACGTTAACAGTATTAAGAGCAATATACTACCAAATAAAAAAAATACGTTGGAATGAACAAATTTGTATAGAGAACAAAAAGTACAAAACTTTCAAAAATTTGGCGTGAAAAGGGGCGTGAAGGGAGCGTGGCTTAAGAAATCTTTATTTTTACCTCGCCTGGAGTATATAATGTGTATACATTTTGAAGTAAATCTGTTAAAAACTATATGGGAGCAATTACATAATTTTTAAAAAGTGGGCGTAAAAATGGGCGTGGTAAAAAAAAGTAACCTATTAATCATACCAGAGTCCCAGTTAAATGCTGTGAAAATTTCAAAAATATCGGTCCAGAGGTTTGGTCTCCAATTACAATATTTTAAAAAAGTGGGCGTAAAAGTGGGCGTGGTAAAAAAAAGTACCCTATTATTCCTTCCAGAGTCACAGTAACATGCTGTGAAAATTTCATCAAAATCGGCTCAGCCGTTTTGGAGTCTATACGTTACATACATACATACATACATACATACATTGAATTTTTTATATATAGATACAAATTTATAACAAAAATAAAAGTAATTCCAAAAGCAAAATGACAAGCAATAATACAGCCCTTCCAAAAAGGTTTTAAACAATTTGTTTTTTTTTTTTTTTTTTTTTTTTCGCAATTTAAATAAAATGTATTTTTAATTTACATTTTTACATTTAATTTATACTTTGTGTTTATTTAAGCATAAAATGAGCATTTCAATTGATTGTATAAAATATAACAAATTTATTTATTATTTATTTATATATTTATTTACTTTTTTTAACTTTAGGTGTATTGAAAAATTAGTGTAAAGTGCAGACTTTTTGAATAAATTGAATTAAAGTTTCTGATTTAATTTTGTGTTTATGTAAGGCAAACTTTTGTTACAGGTAGGAGAGTTAACATTTGAATTTAAATTAAAATACAGAAAAATTAAAATTTTAAATTTCAACCAAAATGTGTTTATAAATAATTTATATAAACATTTACATATGTATGTATACTTATAGCCTTAAGGTATGGTCACACATGGCAAATATTTACTCAAAAAAGCGTAACCAAGTTTTAGCACAAATTTGTTTGACGTTGTTTACTTTTACAAGAGTTTTGCAAGATCAAACAGTATCAAATAAAATGAAACTAAATATTTGTTGTGCTTTGGCCTAAATAAGAAAAGTTTTTTTAAATAAAAAAACGAGTTCAAATATATGTTATTTAGTGGTTACGTCATTTTCGACAAATATTTGCCGTACCTTTATACATATGACTTTATGCTTAGAAACTAGAAACTAATGGACCAAATTATGTATATCAATTTCTTGAGACCTTGTAACTGACAACTTTTTATAGCCTACACCACCAAAGTGGGGAGGGTATATTGGATTTGTGTTGATGTTTGTAACGCCCAGAAATATTGGTCCAACAATCACCTTAAAGTATACCGATCGACTCCGAATCACTCTCTGAGCCGATTTAATGCGTCTGGCTGGCTGTCCATGTAAAGTTTGTGCACAGAGCACAAATCGCAATTTTAAAGATATTTCGATAAAATTTAGCCCAAGGATGAATGATATTGAAACTGGTGAAAATCGGTTTATTATTTCACCTGGTCCCCATACAAATGTCCTCCCGAAATGGAGGATAAATGTTTAAATTCTTTAAGCATCCAAAGAAATTACACCACAAATGAGTGGTAAATGAAGCCAAAATTTGGTGCTACTCTTATTTACCTACATACATATATACTTTATATTTTAATAAAACATTATTGTTTCTATTGTCATATAAAAATTTGTAGGTGGTATAACGTCTTCATATGTATGTATTTTTACCACATATTTCTAAAATCGTACATATTTAATTAAGCAAATAAAAAAAACCTTTTACCACCATAGTGGGGATTTGTGCTGATGTTTATAACGCCCATAAATATTTGTTAAACACACAGTTCAAAGTATACCGAATGACTCAGAATTACTTACTGAGTCAAATGTCCTCCCGAAATAGGGCTTTATAATCCTAACACATTTCTCTAAAAATAAGTTGTATATGAAGCATAATCACATCTACAAATTATATAAATTCTCTTTAATTGGGCCAAGAAAAACAAAAATTATAAATAGTACTAAACTCTAATCATAAAGGTACTCTTTTCGCTTTGTACCATACCGGTTGAATACACACAGAGAAAAAACATTATTATTATGAACTGGAACAGAAGAAAAATGTGATGTTTTAGACTTATGACAGTATGTTCAATATACCGTTTTATGGTAAAGGATGTCACTAAAAAATGTAGTCAAAAATTCGTAAGAATCTAGAATACGAGGGCGGTTCGGAAACTTCTTAGCCTAGCACAGAAAGAGAATAGTTAGTTTTTCAAAAACATTTTTATTTTTCAATATAATCTTCCGAAACTTCAATACACTTAGTGCAACGCTTATATAGCAATTCTATCCCTTGATTAAAATAGTTTTTCTCAAGGCCTTCAAAATAGTTGTTTACACCTGTAATTGCATATTCACTTGAGTTAAATTGTTGCCAGCTAGGAATTTTCTTAGATTTGGGAACAGGTAAAAGTCGCTGGGATCTGAATCAGAAGAAGGAGCACACCTAACACATTCACAATATCATTATGAATTTCTTGTCCCGATAAACGAATTTCTAATTTTTCCATTGTAAAAAAATCGCGGAGGCGTCTTTTTTGAACACCTGTTTCCATATTCAGGCGATAGCAGATCGAAAAGAAATTTATCATATGTTCATAGCACAGATGTAAGTTTCCAAAAAACCTAACTTTTTTCTATTAGTAGCGTAATATATATTTTAGGCGTTTTATATTTGAAACCTAAAAATAATTATAAAATCTTTATAAGTTCCTTTTGAAACTTTCTTTAAATTTAGGTACATTTTATTTCATTTTTCTTAGCTGCACATAAAATTGGCATGTGATTAAAACATTTTCGAAATAAGTCTTAAATAGTGAACAAAATTTTCAGTAAGCCCAACTAATGTATATGTTTGTATGTATTTTGTGATGTTGTATAATTAGTGTAGTGAATATAACTATACAAGTGTGTGTAAATGAGAATAAGTAAAATTCGTAACAAGAAAACTAATGCATACAACCAAACAACAACCAATCACTTCTCACTGGGCTTATAAATATAAATTTATATGTATTTGTGTCGAGTGCAAGTGCCTGTTTGTGTGTTTGTGTGATTGGATCTGAAGTACAATAACTTCATTGCTTCATATTACCCGCAAAATACACTTTTGACTTTCATCTCTGGTTGTGTTTTCAATGCCTGCCCTACACCATTATAGCTGAGCAGGACATCATGTTTAACCGTTTATCGTTTGAATGAATTTGAAGCAATTTAAACGCTAAATAACAGATAATATTTTGTAATAATGTTTCTAATTTTTATGAGAAGCTTTTTCTTGCTTTACCGATAATTATATATATTACTAACGATTTACTACTGATGTCTCAAAGGAAACTCTGAACTCGAAAAAGAACTACTACTACTTTGAAGCTTTGAAGCTGCTTGGGAACTTACAGATTCCATTCAACATAAATTAGAGCTGCTAGACCTTGGAAGATTTTAATTCACGTGACATTTAGGTAATATGAAGGAAGGTTGTAATGCATAGTAAGTTTTGAACTAATGTAAATTTTTCACTGGTCTGGACGAACTTTGTCATCACCACTTCTGAACGATGGAAGATTCACCATAAGCTTCAGTTAGCTTCGAACAAATTATAGTGCATTTTGTAGTTGGTTTGGTTTATCTTAGTATGTTACCTTCATTTCTCTATATGTTTTAGTCGTTCTTTTGAACATTCAGCACAGCAGAAATACAGCAAGTACGTAAATGAAGATATGAGAAATAAAAAACAAACTAAAGAACATCAAATACTAAAAGAAAATTGAAACGGAAATGTTATTTTAAATAAATATATAGGTATGTGTATTAAGGTGATCGCAAAAAATCTATGTCGGAATTTTGTTTGTCTGGACCCCAGAATACGATGTCCCTTTTCAGATATTTAGATAGCCGCAATTTGAGCTCGATTAAACGATGTTAAACTGATGTTGTTCTTCAAAATTTTTATTCTATACATAATTGTTATTTAAAGTCAAACGTTAAATGGCATTGGCTTTGAAGTGAAGGGGAAAATATTAATTAAATAATTAGAAATAATTATTTTAATTTAAATGTAAAAGAACCGAAAGTGTACGTTCAAATGAATAAAAAAAATATAGAAATCAGTTAAATTTTGAGAAATATTCGAATAAAATCATGAATCTCAAATTTCATAAAAATCGACGCCCTTGGCAGGGTAGAAAATGCATTTCAGTTTGCCAATTGTCTAGAAAAATATAACTTTACAATGGTATTCTTCGAATTATTGACTCAAAAATTTATAACATTTCGCTATCTTTTCGCTTTCTTTTCTTTAGAAATCATAAATATAGCAAAATTTGATCTTTGACCTTCACGATTTAGAGTAACTGGACTATATTACTCTGGATGAGTTTTATTTAAAATTGATAATACTGAAGAAATTTAGCTTATTCACCAAATTATTGCAAACAAATTTGTTTTCCCCGAAATCCGCCATAGTCAAATCCCGAGTACACAAAAATTATTGTTTGTTTGTAACGCCCATAACTATTGGTCCAACACCCACCTTAAAGTATAATGATCGACCTACACGCAAAGAAAAAACATAGTTGTGGTAAACATAACCTAAGAGCAACATATTATGATAAGATTTATGATTGTAGTCAAAACATATTATGATGAATATAAGTGCCTTGAAATATCATATTATGATTAATTATCATCGTAATATTTCATCATAATATTTTCTTGTTAATCATGATTTGATATTACAACATCATATTATAACCTAATATAATCATAAAATTGTCATACATGATCAAATTATGACCCAAGGTAATCATATTATAGTTTAAAGTAATCATATTGTGATCTGTTTTGTGTGTGATCGTGTTTTGTTTGTATTTATCTCATATGTTATTGAAGTCAAGTATTGCCGACTTTGTGAGCCAAAACGTTTTTGACAAAATAATGTAAATGCCGTCGTACAAATATCAAATATTTACTGTTGACTGTATAGCAAAATTTGAACGAAACTGGCTATTTGGCCATTAATTTGTTATGACTAAAACCTCATTTGTTGAAAAATTTGTGGTGGTAATTCCTGGTTTATAAAATAAATTAAATTTAAACTTATAGCAAAAAAATGCTATAGACTAAATTATAAATAGATCAAAGAGATATTTTTAATCTTTGTTAAAGATAAGTAGTTTTTCTAGTTTTAAAACTGTTTCGTCAATTGTAACACTTTTATATCAAGGATTTCTGGCAACCTTGATAAAAAACTGTTATGGAAATTTCCCATCATAATATGATGAATCAACTTAAAAATTACAACATAATATTTTTAATGGAAAACATATTAATGGTTAAATATAAAACAATATGATTAGTTATAAAACAATAATTTTTATGACGTAAATCGCGATTATTTCTACATTTATTTAAACACAAAACTTAAAAACACTACTTAATGTTTTTGTAAGTAGAAATAAATATTTTCGCACTTTCAACGTATATAAAAAAATTTAAAAATTTTGTTGTAAATAACATAATATGTTTGAATAGTTATCATTCAATAGTTGTGGTAAACATTTTTCAAAAATAATTATGTTTCAGTGAAACATATTCAATTTTATAATTGCGATAAACATAAAAATGTTTAGAGTAACTAAATTATTTTTAAAATCAAATTTAAATAACAATTATTTGTGTACCACAACAATATACATATTGTTACCAAAAGCAAAGTGTAGTTGTTGTAACAATGTCCAACCATGTTTTTCCTCTGCGTGTAGAATCACTTCATGATTCTCCGTCCGTCCGTCTGGCTGGCTGGCTGCCTGGTTGTCCATGTGCGCAGAGTTCAGGTCGCAATTTTGAAGATATTGCAATAAAGTTTGGTACGTTATATATGTTCGCCTGGTGCAAACCGGTCTATTATTTCACCTGGCCCCCATACAAAAATCCTCCCGAAATAGGAGTTGAACAATCATAAATGTCTGAATTATGAAAGTATCCAAACAAATGTCACTACAAATGAGTAATAAATGAAGCTAAATCACATCTTCAAATTTTGTGAAGATCGGTTCATAATTAGTTGTAGCTCCCATATAATGCCCTCTTCCGAAAATCACTTTAACGACCATAAATCTCTTAAAAAGATTGTTATCCGAATAAAATTTAACAAAAAAAGTTTCATATGTACATAAATGATGACACCTAATTTTATAATGATCGGTCCATAATTAGTCAAAACTCCAATATAAGATCCTCTACGTAATTCACTTTAACCTCCATAAATCTTTTAAAAGTATTTATATCGAGATAAAGTTTAACATACATAATAAATATTTATATTCACGGAAGTCATGGCACTAAATTTTTGGATGACCATATAGCGCCCATTTCTGAAAAACTGCTTTATTTATATACTGGGTGTAGGGTATTATATGGTCAGGCTTGACCGACTATACTTTCTTACTCGTTTTTAATATCAGTTGGCGTTTTTCTCATTTTTAAAGATCTTTTAATTTTTTATTTAAAAATCAAGTAAATCACTTCACAGGTCAAACAATAATGCACAAATATAGCAATAAAACGAGAAATTGAAAACGAGATCATTACGAGATCGTTACATTATCTTACTTCCTTAATGCAAAACATCCAGACAGTTTAACTTTAAAGTAAATATATGATTTTTAGGATTATATATTTAAAGTAAATATTTTTCAAAACGTGTTCCTACAATCCATAGGACAATTATAGGGCTGGGGACGGCCTGTAGCTTAAAATTATATTTCATCTATACAATCTTGAAGCACTCTAATGTATGTATATAAGCACATGAATGTACATATATATTTGATTGTGTCTGTCTGTCTGTAAGTATTTGTGGGTTTTCTGCTTGAGTAAGGTAAGTCAAGAGATAAATAAATACTTGGATGTGTTTTTATATCATACTCATACATACTCGTATACACGATTACAATGATTATGTTAG
The DNA here is from genome assembly GCA_916048285.2 of Bellardia pandia. Lineage (NCBI taxonomy): Eukaryota > Metazoa > Arthropoda > Insecta > Diptera > Calliphoridae > Bellardia > Bellardia pandia. Next base: position 20,241,116 of record OU696529.1, on the reverse strand, counting down.
TGCGTTTGTGTCTGCATGTCTTTGTTGGTAATTGTGTGTGTATCCAGGTATTACTTGAAATAAATATTTCAAGTATTTCACCCAAATATGCTGCCATTGTTAACTTGAATTACGAGATTTTATTGTAAAGGTTGTTTACGATCATATACTTTTATTTTTGATATCGTATATCAGTCATCTTAAGTCTTCAAAAGGAATTAATTCTTTGCTATTGAAATTAAATGTTGAGAAACACATTGTGTTGTTTCAAAAGGAGATAAATAGGACATCTTAATTTTTTTATTTAATAATATTAATAATAATTAGTAGTATTTTTGTTGAACTATTAATATTTCAATTTTGATATTTTTCTTTTAGTTAGGCTTAAGTTCATTTGAATTTAATTTTCATTAAATTGTTTTTTACTGAATAAAGAATTATTTAACAACTTGAAAAAATTTTATTTTTGATAATTTTTCTGACTAGGATTCGAACCTGGGTTGTTGGTTGAATTGACATACATATGTTTCGAGAAACACCACTTTCTCTCATCAGAATTCTTTACGTTCTGACCATTGCACCACTACGGTGCCTGCTAGTCAACAGACAACATCAATCCTTTAACCAGTGACTGGTGGTTCGAAGTTTTCTGTAAATTATCATTTTTTATTAATTTCTATTTAAGTTGTTGTTTTTTCCTTTTTCTTCAGTTATTTCTTTCGTATTCATGTCGAGACTTCGTCTCGAAAACCTGAATACATTTGTTTTTATTATGTTTGTTGTGCACTTTCGTACACATGTAAACAATACGGCTTGTGCCTTAGCTATAGGGTAATTAGTAGTATTTTTGTTGAACTATTAATATTTCAATTTTGATATTTTTCTTTTAGTTAGGCTTAAGTTCATTTGAATTTAATTTTCATTAAATTGTTTTTTACTGAATAAAGAATTATTTAACAACTTGAAAAAATTTTATTTTTGATAATTTTTCTGACTAGGATTCGAACCTGGGTTGTTGGTTGAATTGACATACATATGTTTCGAGAAACACCACTTTCTCTCATCAGAATTCTTTACGTTCTGACCATTGCACCACTACGGTGCCTGCTAGTCAACAGACAACATCAATCCTTTAACCAGTGACTGGTGGTTCGAAGTTTTCTGTAAATTATCATTTTTTATTAATTTCTATTTAAGTTGTTGTTTTTTCCTTTTTCTTCAGTTATTTCTTTCGTATTCATGTCGAGACTTCGTCTCGAAAACCTGAATACATTTGTTTTTATTATGTTTGTTGTGCACTTTCGTACACATGTAAACAATACGGCTTGTGCCTTAGCTATAGGGTAATTAGTAGTATTTTTGTTGAACTATTAATATTTCAATTTTGATATTTTTCTTTTAGTTAGGCTTAAGTTCATTTGAATTTAATTTTCATTAAATTGTTTTTTACTGAATAAAGAATTATTTAACAACTTGAAAAAATTTTATTTTTGATAATTTTTCTGACTAGGATTCGAACCTGGGTTGTTGGTTGAATTGACATACATATGTTTCGAGAAACACCACTTTCTCTCATCAGAATTCTTTACGTTCTGACCATTGCACCACTACGGTGCCTGCTAGTCAACAGACAACATCAATCCTTTAACCAGTGACTGGTGGTTCGAAGTTTTCTGTAAATTATCATTTTTTATTAATTTCTATTTAAGTTGTTGTTTTTTCCTTTTTCTTCAGTTATTTCTTTCGTATTCATGTCGAGACTTCGTCTCGAAAACCTGAATACATTTGTTTTTATTATGTTTGTTGTGCACTTTCGTACACATGTAAACAATACGGCTTGTGCCTTAGCTATAGGGTAATTAGTAGTATTTTTGTTGAACTATTAATATTTCAATTTTGATATATGAATCCTAGTCAGAAAAATTATCAAAAATAAAATTTTTTCAAGTTGTTAAATAATTCTTTATTCAGTAAAAAACAATTTAATGAAAATTAAATTCAAATGAACTTAAGCCTAACTAAAAGAAAAATATCAATATTAATAATATTAATATTTAATTGACAAAAACTGCAGAGGCATGATATTAGAGTGACATGTAACACGTTTGATAAATTATCAAAGGATTTAAAAAAATAAAGAACAACGGAAATTATTTGCGTAATTGACAACAGATGGCATCATCTTGTCGCACTATTGATCATAAGTTATAGCAACTACTGTGGGCACACTATCAATACACTTAACAATTAATCTAATGCATTTTAAATTTTCGACAAATTTATAAATTATGTAAATTTTAAAGATTAAAACAAACAATCAGTAGAAAATATAATGGAGCTTTAGAATTAGCTCTTTTAGATACATATAATCTCAATCTTACAAGTATACGTATGTACTAATTTATATATTTGTAGTATATCTGTACGTATCTAAGTACATTATCTACACCCTACCACTACAACTTGATTCAATATACATATATGTATTCATGTAGATTAGGGTGGCCCTTATTTTGGAATTTTAAAAATATTAGTAAAATCTGATAACATTTAGAGATTTCACATTTTATAAGTTATGGTTTTTATGGGTTTAGGAAGACGAGAAATAGCCTTCAGGAAAGTGCCTTTATTGAGCAAACTGTATGTTAAAAATAGGTTGTGTTTTGCTAGGAAATTGGGAAAATATATTTTGTTCAACAACGATAAATTTGTTTGTTTTTGATGACAAATCAAGAATTTTACCCAAGGTAAACACAAAACACCGTTAAGAAGGGCTAATTGTCTTTCTTTATCTGGTGTGGGTATAATTTATTAAATAGATAGAAAAATGTAGTACATATGTTACAAATGCTACCTAAACAGAGATGAAATGCTGCTCCTATGGCAATTTATGCTGGACAATGATTCCAAACACATATCGAAAATAGTATATTTCAGCATTTGGTTTTTAGAAGACGGAAAAGAATTTAAAAACTTGGGAGCATCGTTCATTGGCCCAAATGAGCGTTACCTTAATATACACACATATACAACATATACGAGTGTTAGTGTGTATGAATGAAGTAATGTATGAATGAAGTAATATCCATATATTATTTTTGCACAAATTTTGTGTAAATAGCTCGGTTTTGTAGCTGTATAGCTTGTCTTTATTCAGTGTTAGTAAATTTAACTGTGTGGTTTAAAGAGAACACACATACCTACATACTATATGCAAAAAAGTAAACAGGAAATCATTTGAGAAGCGACTTTTCTAATTTTATTCTAACGTTGACATCTTCTTGGAGTCTTTAAATTGTTTCTTTTGTTTGTTTTTGTTTTTGGGCTTCGTATTTTTTTTGTTCATTGCTAAACAGGAGGCAATAAATATTTATGTGTGTCTGCCCTAGACTTTGCTTAAATGAACACATACTTCACACACACTTAACATTTGCATTAGTATGTGTGTACTGCATATGACAGTTTCTTAGATTTTTGCGGCCAAATGTGAGTTAGACAGACGCCTACCCCAGAATGTGTGAAAATATTCAATAATAATAATACATAAAAACCAAACTGAACCGAACCGAAACGTCTAACAAGTTTACATACTTGTGTTTGTTTTTCTTTTTCTTTTCTTTGAGCCAGTGAAGTAAGTTAAAATAGACAGGTAGCAGTAGAATTTCATTAATTTTATGTTCCAATAAAAATATGCGAAAATATTTTAAATTAAAAAGATGAGAATAGAAAAGAAGATACCAAAAATCAACAGACAAAAGCAGAAATATTTGTATGCGGATTAAAAGTGCTTAAAGTCTTGTGCATTTGATACGGGTTAGACAACTTAATCAGACTAAAAGATCATACATACTTTTGTTATTTTCAATTTACTAAGTGGTTTTCATAATGTCACACCAAATTGATTTGAGAACATGAATTAAAAGATTTTTTATTACCATTTGATTTAAATTGTTTAACAAAAATCATGCGACAGGATGAGAAAATTTATTAATGTATTAAGTTAACAATGTCTAAAAGCTGCAAATATTGATAAAACTTTTAAAACATTTTCCATTGATAATTTAGATCTTTAATAACTATAGATACTCGTATCGACACTATAGGTAATTTATATTTTAAGAAGAAAACAAAAATTTTCTTTAGAACATTGACTATCCCAAGAGGAAAAAAATAGTTTTAAACAAAATATTTTAAATGACCAATTTACTTCCTGAAGAGCGAAAACATTTTCTTTAAAACAATGTACGTCCCCAGGAAGGCAGAAAATATTTCGTAGAAAACTTTACATGCCTGAGAGGGAAAAACTTTTCAAACTTTTCAAACTTTTTTTTTCAAAACTTACATGCCTGACAGGGAAAATATTTTTCTAAACAAAACTTACATGCCTGAGAAAAAAAATTTAAACAAAACTTACATGCCTGAGAGGGAAAAATTTTTCTAAACAAAACTTACGCCTGAGAGGTAAAAAAATTTTCTATACGAGACTTTACATGCCTGAGAAGAAAAAAATGTTTAAACAAAACTTACATACCTGAGAGGGAAAAATTTTTCTAAACAAAACTTACCCCTGAGAGGTAAATAATTTTTCTATACGAAACTTACATGCCTGAGAGGAAAAAAATTTTTCTAAACAAAACTTACATGCCTGAGAAAAAAAATTCAAACAAAACTTACATGCCTGAGAGGGAAAAATTTTTCTAAAAAAAACTTACGCCTGAGAGGTAAAAAAATTTTCTATAAGAAACTTACATGCCTGAGAGGGAAAAAATGTTTCTATACAAAACTTTACATGCCTGAGAAGGAAAATTTTTTTCTATAGAAAATTTTACATGACCGAAAGAAAAAAATTTCCTATAGAAAACATTACGTCCCTCAGTGGGAAAAAGTGTTCTATAAAAAATGTGGTAAACATAAAATTGTATAAAAAATTCAAAAACTTAAAAGTTCAAAGAAAATATAAACCCTTAACAATATTTTCCACAAAATATTGAAAGATAATAAGATTTAAACAAAATTCTCTTTTTAATATTTTCCTTTATTTATAAATTCTAGTAATGACTTTGGTGCATTACGAGTTTATATGAGTACACCGGAAACTTTCAATTTAACCATATTCTGTGACTATAAAGAGATTACATTTTTGTGTTGTTTAAAATAATTTCTTTGACAAATTTCCAACATATAGTTAATGCAGTTTTGACAAAAACAAAAACGGATACTTGGTACTGAAAAAAATAACCTTTTGAAAAAAGAGAACAAATTAATAATTTTTTTGGCTTTTACCTTTTCTACATTATTTTCGAACAATTTATTTGTATCCTTTTCCATTTGTGTATATATGTATTTCTCTATCATTTTATTGTACATAGTATTTTAAATACATTTTAACAAACTGTATTACTGCTAAATCATAGAAAAAAAACCTCGTTTAAGTCCTTTATTATTTTTTCTCAATAAATTGGAAAGTTTCTGTTTTATTTTTCGTTTTTTGCAACACCATCAACTTTAACAACATGACAGCAACATTTTTTCTTTTTCCATCATTCTCCCTCGTAATATGTAGGAACAACAGCATCAGCAGCTATAACAAAAAATATTGACAACATTTTGATATTAGATTAAATTGCATTGCAGTCGGAAAGTTAACAAAAAAAAAAAAGTAAAAAATAGATGTGAAAATACGCGGATACAATTTTATTTATTGGTGAAATTATATACCAAAGTTTTACTTGCGCAAAAATTCAATACATCATATTTTTATTGAAGGTATTTATTTAGTTTTATATGTTTTTTTATGTTTTTTTTTTAGTATTGTATTGGTATTATCAGTAACAACAACCAGCTATGGTCCTGAGTGTAACAACTGTTGAAAGAGGGAAAATTTAATAATACAAAATAGAAACATTTATTTGCAAAACGAACTAAAATGGGGGAAAATTATTTATTCACATGAAAAATTTGTGATGTTTAAAAAAGCAGGGGAAATATATTATATATTTTGTTCTTGTAATAAATACAATTGTTAACGGGTTTAACAAGATTAAAAATACAGATAGTTATTTATTTAAATATATATACTATATTATATACTGTGAGCGTAAATATAAAGTAAACACCTAATATACAATAGAGTTTAAAAAATTATTTTATTATATATGCAGGTAAATACCACAAGTACAAATTTAAAACTTAATATATTGCATTATACATATGTAAGTAAAACTCGAAAAGTAAGGACCATAAAAATATAATTAAATTTTAACGCAAAACTATCAGTTTTTTCGCCTCAAATACCTCACTTTGCGTCCGGGTTACGTTCCAAAAAGAAAACACGACGCAAATTGAAACGACGCAAAGTGAATTAAAGTTTTCTGTAGCAAAGCATGTTAAGATCGAAGATAGATCCTAGCGTTATGAAAATACTAAATCGTTGGCTTTCTTTCACAAAAATTTTGTCCAATCAATTTCCTTGTCGAAATTGTCTGTTTACTACCACTAGCATTATTGTTAGATAATGCTTTACTTTTGGTGTCAACAAATAAGCTTTTTGCTTTTGTCTGAAGTATCATTTTACTTAATGGTATTCTCTGCGCAACTTGATTTTCAATCTAAATATAAATCAAGGGCTCTATTTCGATCATCAAAGCACTTATTGTGTAATAAAATGTTGTAAAAATATTTTTAATATTTTGTTTGTAATCCTTTTGCCTTTATCACTGCTGACAGTGATAGTGAAATCAGGCGAAATTTTGTTCCGTTCTTCTTGTATTGAAGCCTTTAGGTTATCCTGGCAAGAAATATTTATTTGCCTAATTTTTTTTTTGTCCAGATATTACCACAGGTGCTGAATTTGATTGGGGCATGGGACTGAGGAGGATAAGCAGCCACTATTTCATAATTTTGCTTAGGTTTATTGGTCATAAGTCATGTTGAATAGTCCAGTTCTCTACTAGATATAATTTCCCTACACTAGGGGCTTTATTTTTTTTATAGGTCGAGATATTCTTTTTTTTCATTGTAGATCAGTGATGGAAAATTCAATGCATAAAGAATTAAAGTTGTTATGGTACTATTTTGACAAATTTTTTAAATTTCTTATGTTTCATACATTTTTGTAATTCTCATTTCTAGTTTGAGATTTTTTGTGTATCATATGAGTTTGAAAACTTCAAAACATATATTTTTACATAAAAATTAATTAATATTTAGTTTGTTGTTATAATAGTTTTTTTTTTTATTAAACTGAATTAATTTTATTTTTGAATTATTTTTGAATGGATTTTTAATTTTATTTTTGAATAAAAATATGTTTTCTAAAAAGTACCAAAATGTTTCAGATGATGCTGAAGTTCTTCTTTTTCGGCTACTTTCATAAACAATTATCAGAATTGAGTCCCGAATCAATCACCTGAAAACTGTTGTACAGTGTAATATTCCATTTTTCTTCTATTGTATGTATTGCTAAGTCAGCAGGACTTACATATGCACTTGGAAATATTATGTTATAAATTATTTTATTATTTTGTTATTTTGTTAAAAGTTTTCATATAGTTTTTCCTATGACAAATAATTTGAAAATTATTAAAATAAAAAAAATTCCTGACAATGCTACACAAAGACGTAGCGAAATATCGATAATAAAAAAATAAAATTTTGTTATAAAAGACCTTAAGATTTTATTGTACAGTGATGCCTTCCAACGATTTTACTAATTCTACGCTGGGTTTTCTATGTCAGTCTATTGTGATTTAACGAGTCTTAATTGATGTTTGTATTTCCATTGTAAATTCTTCACTACTTAGCTTCACAACTTAATCTCTTTTAGTGATAAATTATAAAATTTGCAATTATATTAAACGGCAATTTACCGTTATACTTTCAAACAAAGAAAAATTGACAGAATTACCACTACTTTTGGAATGACATGATGCCACGGTTTATTTTATCTTGACAATACAATATAAATCACTTAAATTTGTATACGTTTTTGTTTTTGTTTATTTTTTTGTGAATTCAGTTATATTAAACAAATATAATTTTCCAATATAATATCATTTATATTAATATAATTAATCTTTTCTTTCAATAATATGTGGTGTTGCCTTTATTTTAAGACTCACAGTATATTTTTGTTCTGTTTTGGAAATTTTTAATACTAACTAGATCTAAATCAATTTCACTATGGTTTAAAACTAATTTTTATATTTACACAATAATAGCTAGTATTATTAGGCCTAAGAACAAAAACTAAAGGTACAGTCACACTTGGCAAATATTAGTCGAAAAAGACATAACCACTAAATAAAATATATTTGAACTTGTTTATTTATTAAAAAAAACTTCTTTTATTTAGGAAAAGACACAACAAATATTTAGTTATATTTTATTTGATGCTGTTTGATCTTGCAAAAATCTTGTAAGAGTAAACTACGCCAAACAAAGTTGTGCTAAAATGAGTAAATACTTGTCAAGTGTGGCCGTACCTTAAAGTCTTCTTTTCATTGATATCCTCAATGAATTTTGGAATTAAAATTTTTTATTATACTTCGTTAATTTAAATACAAAATATGTAATACAAATATTACACTACTTCCTGCACTTTATAAAAAATAGGGAACTAAAACAATTGAACTCGTTAACTCACCATTCATCTGCAAAATGGGATACCATTAAAAGTTTTCAAAAACATAAATATAATATGATCAGTTTCCAACTTTAACTTTAGACATGTACATATACCTTTATTTATATGTTATATGTTACAAAATGGACATGGACTTTTTTAATATTATATGTAGCATTTCCTTTTAAGTAATTGAAACTAAATTCCCTAAATTTTTTCTACTGTTAGCATGACATCGATTGCATGACTGTATTATTACGAGTATTGTTTATTTTTTGTAACAAGCAATTTCCTTGTTTTGTGCAAATGAAAACAAAACGAAAAATCTTCATTTCTTTATGTATGTATATTTTTTGTGTTTAAAATGTTACTCCTTACAATCCTTAGAAATGTCATTCAGGTTTTCTTTGTTGTTTTTCGGTGTTGTTTTCCATTTTTTTAAATAATTTTCAGCTTTTTGTCTTGTTTTTTTTTTCTTAAAATGTCAGTCATGCTTAAACATTTCCCAGATGTAGTTTACACTAGTGATTTTGATGAAACTGATTGCAAACGCTTAGTCTTTGACAGACTCTACTACTCGTAGTGGCAGCAGCAGCAGAAAGAGTTGCTTACTTATCCCAGCAGTTCTAGCCAAGTATCCCGATTTAGTGATTTTACGCATCATTGTCATCACCGCTAGTTACAGAATTAGTTACGTGATTAGTTTCTTTAATATAGTCTGTGTGTCCTAAGCGAAAGTCAATTGATCCTACATAAATTCCTTATTACAAAAATACACTTAGTAACAATTCACACATCCATAGACTTTAAAGCAGTCATGGGCAAACACTATACTATAGGCATTCTTGTGTATTTTTCTAAAATGAGAACTCGTTTGTTGCTTTGTTGTGATCTCAAAGATCAAACTTAAATCAGTTTTGGAAGCAAGGTCTCGCTACGAAATTGTTTACAAAAATTGTCTGCTGCTTAATCAACACATACAAAGTATATAAAAGTGAAAGTGTGAGTTTGCCCATCACTGCTTTAGAGTGATTAAACACTATTACTCTACCGCCTAGAGTTATGTATTCTGCGAATAGCCCTATTTTCTTCTATATATTATAGAGTATGGAATATAATAATATAATTTACTTTTAATAATTTCTTTTTAATTACTTTTACTTAAGTTCATCATACATTTCTTCTAATTAATAATTATCAATTATTCCTTTTTTACTTAAACAAGTTTTTACCGTTAAATCATACGATTATTACTATTCTACTTTATGTTCAATTATAATAATTATTATTTAAGTTATTCAGTCTTAAGAAATTTGTTGAAAGAATCAGTTGAAATAAGTTCAGTAAAATAAAAAATTCAATTTTGATATTTTCTATTAGTTAGGCTTAAGTTCATTGAATTTAATTTTCATTAAATTATTTTTACTGAATAAAGAATTATTTAACAACTTGAAAAAATTTTATTTTTGATAATTTTTCTGACTAGGATTCGAACCTGGGTTGTTGGTTGAATTGACATACATATGTTTCGAGAAACACCACTTTCTCTCATCAGAATTCTTTACGTTCTGACCATTGCACCACTACGGTGCCTGCTAGTCAACAGACAACATCAATCCTTTAACCAGTGACTGGTGGTTCGAAGTTTTCTGTAATTATCATTTTATTAATTTCTATTTAAGTTGTTGTTTTTCCTTTTCTTCAGTTTTTAAATTATTTTATTAGATTTTAAATCATAAGTTCAAATTAATGAAAATATAATGTAGAGTAAGAAGAAATGTGAAAAATTGGAGAAATTTCACATGCTTAATTTGATTTATCACTCATCTTATTTAACTTTATTTTAACTTGCATTATTTGGCATTTCTCAAGTTTACAGCAAGCTCGTTTTTAGTATTGCTTTGTCGCCTAAACTCTGCTTTTTCTTGAATAGTATATTGTTAATTTATATATGTTTTAAGCCATTGGGGTAAGATGATTAGGTCCTGTCTTATAATTCATGCGAAAAATTAAATTAGCAAGAACAAATTGAAAATTTACAACTAATTATATTAAAGACAGTGTCTGTAATTACATTCATAATGTAAACTGCTGCTGGTGCAATTCAAAGGAACTGATGATTAATTTGGCTAGATAAAGATCCTTTTCAATATAAAATGTAGATAATATTTTAAGTTTTCCATACAATTTAAGCGCTCCGCTTTACTTTAAATGATTATAGTGAAGTATTTTTGCTGCTCAAAAATCTATTATAGATTAAATTTACGGCATTGAAGCAAAATATATTATTATATATTTGAAATAAAGAAAGAAAAATATTGCTTACCTTGTTAATCGTTTCTATATCATTTCGGTTTTTTAAATTCTTTGTGCGAAAAATTTTTTAGTTGGTGCACAATGCGCTTTTTTAAATTCGGTGCGTTTTTTTTTTAATTTTTTCGAAAATGTGATGAAATTTTTATTTTTACTAATTTTTAATTGCAGTTTTTTAATAATTCATTATCATGAAATCTATGCGATGCAAAAGGACCCCATTATATGTATTTTAAATACGAATGTATGAAAAATAAATAAATTCTATCAATTTCGTCACATGAAGGTTATTGCTAAAAATGAACAGGGTGAAAATCTTTTTTTTTTAAATAACATTAACATTTGAAAAATAAAAATAAAAATTCTTTTGTAGTCTGATGGTTTGGTATATTGTAGATGAACTGTAGACGAACAACCAGAGTTAGAATAACAGTGGAACCCTAACAAATTTTATTGGAAAAATTCAAATAGAAGTTATTAAAATAGAAATCAAAAATAATTTAAAAAAAAGTATCAAATATGTACTGAAATTAGCCCTTTTTAACCAATTAGTACTTCAGTTCCAAATAGCATATTGTGAGTTAAATCTTTATTAACTCGTTTATTTAAAAAAGGCTTTTACTAATATTGTACTCTTAATCGTTGATCTCTTTTTTCTTTTAAAAAATTGTATGCCTTATATTATCAGTTTATTAGGTAAACCTGTTAAGTCTCTTTTTAAACATTTAGCAGAAAGGAACAAATCATTAATTTTTAAAACCTTTTTATCCATCTAACAAATTTTCTTTTGTATGCAAAAAGTTCGGATACAGTTTCTAACATACGATAATTCAGTTTTAATCTGTTAATCTGTTTAGTCAGTTATATATGTATGTAGTTCGTCAAACTTATTTCTTTATAAAATTAATTTCATTAATATTATACCTGCTTTATTTACTTTGTATATTAATAATTTCTAAACATGTATTTTAAATTTTTACTCTTAATTATTTTTAATTTTTATTACATTTTTAATTACAGGTTGTGTTGCGCAGCAAATTCAAGGGCTTGGAATTTTTGTGTAACATTTGTGTTTCTTTATCATAGCAATTCTAAACAAAGCACGCGATATTTTTCATATTCATTATCAGGGGTAAGTACAATTCATACAAACTTACAAAAATAATCTACACACAAATATGCAGATGTAAATTCATATATTTAAATAGTACAACTGTTGTTGGTTTTTGTGCAGTTACATATATTAAATCTGAAATTTCATTCATACTGTTAAAATTATGCTAAACGGTTAACAGTTTTTAATTTTTTAAAAAAGTAGGTTAAATTTGGAACTTTCTCTCTCAATCCCTCAGTATTGTTCACGTGCTCTTTTCATTAGAAATGCAATAACATTTGCTTGCTCTCAAAAGCTTTTGAAAGCTGTTAAAATAAGCGGAAATATTTAGAAAATGTTAGAGATACAGTGGAACAGAATAAAATTAAAACAAATTTGTGTTCTATTTGCGGTCTTATTCATAATAAAAATTTTGTATACAAAAACTTTTATAAAATAATAAAATTTAAAATATTCAAAAATTGGTATATTTTTCATTGCATTATACCCCATACCATCATAGTGTGGAAGGGTATATTGGATTTGAGCTAATGGTTGTAACACCCATAAATATTTCACCAAGCCACCGTATAAATGTCTTCCCGAAATAGGAGTTTATCGTTCATAAAGATTTAATTTATGCACGTATCAAAACAAATTTTGCCTCATATAGTTTGTACATAAAGCCTAATCACGTCTATAAATTTTGTACAGATTGGTCCATAATTCCCGATAGCTCCTATATAAAGCCTACTAGCGAAAATAACTTTAAAAAGCATAACTCTTTTTTAAATATTGGTATCCAAAAAATATTTAACACACATATGTTTCCTATATACAGAAATCAGAGACTGACCAATTTTAAGCTATACCTGAGTTTATCGGTCATAAATGTATCATTAATGCATGTATCCAAACAAGTTGCACCACAAATAAGTTTTACATGAAGTCTAATCACATCAATAAATTTTGTTCAGTGCATAATTGACCATAGCTGCTATATTACGCCAACTTCCGAAAATCACTTTTAAGAGCATAACTCTCTTAAAAATTATGTTATCCAAATTATATTCGACATAAATATGTTTCATACACACAAATCTTTCGGCCCAATTTTATGGTGATCGATGCATAATTAGTGATAGCTCCTATCTAATACACAGTTCCGAAAATCACTTTAACAACCATAAATCTCTTAAAACTTTAGTATCCAAATAAAAATCAACACAAGTACATTTGATATATATATAGAAATCATGACACCAAATTTTTTAACGGTCAGTCCATGGCTCCCATATAAACTGTTTTTACACATATACTGAATGTAGGCTATTATATAGACGAGCTTGACCGACTATACATTTTACTTGTTTTTTTTATATAAGTTTCCACCAAAAAGTATAAATATAATTTTATATATGTACATAGGTATAGACTATAATAATAACTTTGCGCAAAAATATCAAATAAATGAAAAAACTTTTATAAGTTCCAAAGCTTTTTTTAGCATTCAAATTATGATAACTTTTAAAGGTGAAATTTCGAAACTGAAAACAAATTACATGAGCTCAATTTCAAAGATTCTTCAAAATATTTAATATTTATGTCTTTCCCCTCTTTTTATGTGAGTGGAAAAACATTTAAACAACTTGAAATTGTTTTTAAATTTTTGAATAACTCTGTACTAACAACGGCATCTTAACATAAAGCTCTATTATAACATAACATTTAAAGCAAGCAGTACTTCTTTAACTGCTGCACTGCTTACATCAGTAACATCTTCTGATCAGTGTTGCCATAATTTTTTTTACAAAATCTGACAATTTCCAAAAAAAAATCTGGTTTTTTTGAAAAAAATCTGCACCTTCAAAACAAAATTAAATAATATCGTACACATTCTTCAAAAGTGACTCAATTCAAAATTTTTATTATATGACACAACTAAAAATAAAACACTATTAAATTGCAACTTTATACCAAATGAAATAAAAAGAAAGACTTAACTGTGTTTTATAACTTGTTAACTGTAACAAAATGCTTTGTTGTTTAAGCATATAAACCCGAAAAATTAAAATTTTGAATTGAGTCACTTTTGAAGAATGTGTGCGGTATGTAATAAAATGATATTTGTATATATTTAATTTATTGAAGAAAAAAAGAAAAAAAATATAATTTTTATATTTGATATAAAATATACATATGTATATAAAATTAACAGTAAAAACATATCGTATAATACTTCATTTAAATTATCACATACATATGTATAGAGATCATAGTTGTACATATTCATATTAAATTTAGTTTCCATTTCTTTCGATTGTACAAAATTTGTGCAATTGAATTTTTTTTTTTAAATCTTTGGTCCGCAAAATTCCACATAGAGTGGGAATAATAATATTGATTGCTTCTTTGTTTTATTCGAATAAAATTGAAAAATCTGCATTGATTTAAAAAAACTGTTTTTTGGAGTAAAAATCTGCAAGCCTGTTTTGCACTTCAAAAAACTGCAAAAAACAGATAAATCTGCACATTTGGCAACGCTGCTTCTGATAAACAACTTAACATTAGTCTTGGTTTCAAAATATGTATTTGGTGAATTTCACGTCAAGTGACCCAATGTTAAAAATCGATTTGGATGAAATTTGCACCAAGAATAGTACTATTGGATAGTAGGCCAGACACAAATTTTCAGCTCTATCAGTCCAGAATTGCCGGAGTTAGAGAGGGTCAAAGTTGGACATTTTGGTAAATTTTGGTCATACAGGGTTTTTTTAAATGAGTGTAACTTTTCACCGATTGGTCCTAGCACAAATTGTCCACAGGACTTTAGATAGCTATTTCTTCAATCATTTCAAAAATATTTTTTTTAATTTTTAAAAACAAAATTTTTAATTAATTTTTAATTTTTTTTTTGTTAAATTATTAATTTTTTTTAATTTTTTTCCAATTTAGGCCCTTTTTTCTCAAAAGAAAGCTTATACAATTTACTTTAAGGCCTTTATAATCGCTTAATGGGATGCGAGTGGGATATCTATCAAAAAAATTATTTTTTAACTCAAGAATAGGATTTTTTCAATATTTAGCACATGTATCATTGAATAACTATTTAAATACAGAATTTTCTGAGTATTTCTTAATTTTTTTGTTATATATCGTAAAGTCGATTTACTCGCGGTTTCCTTGATAGTTGTAGATATTGTTCTATATGCCATTGGGGTATGATAACTTTATAATTTTATTTTATAAAATTATAAATTCTGGAAGTTTACTACTACAATAGTATTTTAATTAATTATTTAAACACGGTGATGTCATTGGAGGCTAAGATACTTGTGAATGAATTCTGAATTTTGTAAACAGGAACTTATATATTAGATTATATGTACACTGGGTGGCCAAATTATTAGTTACACATGCAAAATTGTTTAGTTTGAATTTTAAAATAGTGGAAATTTATCCTTTTATTTGTTATTTTAGGTAAATTAAGTGTTTCTAATTCAATTAAAAATAAATTCTTTTGTTTTAAAAATATATATTTGAGGAAAAGAAATATTACAACATTTTTTGAAAAAAAAAATCTTAATATTTCGTAGAACCTTCTTTGGCATCAATTACAGCTTGCACTGCACAAAATATTTAACAGTATTACCAGAATTAAAATACGAAAACATCTGGTACAAGAAATAAATTTATATACGTATTAAAAGCGGTTGAATCTTAATTAATAAGTGTAACTAATAATTTGGCCACCCACTGTATGTCATCTATTGCGAAACAACTTCTAAGTAATGCAGTATGTAGTTAGTTTCTTTTTTCCTATGATGTTCAACAACATGTTCTTTTTTATAGCAAACCAGCTAAAATTTGAGCTTACCTGTAAGCATTTTTTAAAGGAGAGAGGCTAAATTGCCGCTTACAATTTGCTTTTAGAAGACATGAATTTTATATATTGAGTTCGCTTATGGAAGCATGTCTCTCCAATACAACCTGCTTCCTCGTAAGAGATTCAATAATTCCTAAATACCTTACAACCTGTAAAGGTGTTATTTATTTTTAATTACTTTAATATAGAAATCATTTCAATATTACTACTTTTTAGTAAGACTTCACGTAGGTCACTTTTTGCTTCCTAAAAGCTGAAAACTGTTTACTCTTTAATTAAACATATTAAATTTATAATAATAATTGCTTTAGCAGGCACTTGTATGTATGTATTGTAACTGTAATATATGTAATTTTCTATTATTCCTTAAATCAATTCAAAATTGCTTTTATGAAAAAAACAACTACAATTAATTTGTTATTTGTTTCATTCATTCTGTTTTTGCTACAGATTAATAAAGTTTAAACAAACTTTATGGCACATTTCGCTCTTAATGCATACATATTTCGTTATCGAACATCATTATTTGGTAATTCAAAACTTTGAAAATTTCTTTTTGTCGCATCCTTGTTAAAGTCGATAAACATTTTCTTTACTGTTTCAAATGTTTACATGTTGTAACTATCTCGTTTGTATTAGTCCATGAATATGTATATGAAAAGTCTGTGAACGTATATATGAATAAAGAAACACTTAGATGGGTTGTAAGAAAGTGTTCTTTGGCAAATGTTTTACTTGTTATTTTTATTTAAGTTGTACTTGTTCAGATTATTATCATCATCGTCGTCACTGTTGTGAATGGCGGAAAAAACAACGGAGAAAGTTTTCTTTTCGCAACGTTTTAAAACATAATTTTTTTATTTGTTTGAAGGCAACTCCAGGCAAGCAGAAAATTTGTTTAAACAAATAATAAAAACTAACAGTGGTACAAAGTGGGATTTACTTTGAATAAAATATAACATAAAAGATCACAATAATAAATAGATATTTTAAGGATTATGGATACATAGAAATAAGAGTTCAATAATGTTTAATAAATCTCACATATCAAACTTTTTATGAATTTTAAAACATCATATTTTATGCTTTCAAATTTCTCTCCCTTTGCCTTACGGTCTTAAACAGTAACAACACGCAGGAAATAAAGCGTTAAGCATAATAATGTTTGTTTGAACATCGTATACAACAAGGAATATGATGTTATTTTAGCGCCAGCAACTGCTACCGAATGTAATACCTAGCAAAAGTACATTCAAACTCACAAATATTCAATAGACAATATTGTTATTACTGTTGTTGTAACGGTTTTCATCTTGTTTAAAAACTTCTGTCATTAAAAAATTGAAATTGTTGTCAATTTACGCTAAATTGTTTAAAATATAAAAACAACAAGTACCGAAATTACAACTGACACATGTGCCGCTGTCTAAGGCAAAATTTATTAACACCCACCCACCAACTTACATTCTACATACACCCACTAACAGTCAGACATAAAAACAACCCAGCAGTTCTGAATGACTGCTTCGAACCAAAGATTTTACCCCTCGTACCTTTATATGTAGGTAAACCACTGATTACAGAGTCAGCTAGGTGACTAGTTATTTTAACATGTTTTTTAGCTTGTAAAATTTACGTTATTTTAATACATAGCCATTACATAAACGAATTAAGTTAACAGATATTGTCAGATAGGGAAGAATTTAGGTTTTAAAAAAAATTAATAAAAATTTAAATAGAGAGAATTTTAAAAAAACGGGTAAAACCATTTGAGTTAAATTGCATGATGTTTATAATCAAGAAATTTCAACTATTTATTTAGGTAAATTCTAATTTTTTTAATTTTTGATAACCCATTGAATACGCCTCTCAAAGGCCTTTCATATGATACCAAATTTACATATACATAGTTCCTTTGGAAGAAATGTGAAAAAAAATCAAAAAAACCTCTAAAAAGGACATTTTTATCCTTTGATCCAGCTCACCAAATATTGATCCCAGGACAAAAAAAATGAGAAACGTAGTCTTAAAATGAATCAAATTTTCATATTAGTTCGGAACACCGATACTTTATTTTTTTTTCTCCATACAAACGAGGCCACCCTAATGTACATATGTTTGTATGTGTCCTAGGCGGTAACAGATATTATGTTACTATATTGAAAATCTAGGCTAGCTAAAGACCAGTTATTTTAACATGTACTTGTCCTAGACGAAAACTTATGGGCCGCTTAAGGTATATCTAAAGAATAGATCCTAGTACTCGATTCAGCCAAATAATATAGTCTAATAGTATGTTTTAATAGTTGACTCATTCTCAGGGTACTAACATATTGGTTATATAGATATTAGGGACTATCTATATAATCTGTATAGATATATATATCAAACTTTCCATTTGACTACAGACTAAGGGTAAATTACTTGTAATGTATAAAGTAACCAATTGACTTTATTTTGCTCTTACCTCTTACCTTACGTGTTAAAAACAGTGTTTTTTTTTTTGCTTAAAATAAACCGAATTGCTTTTAATTGCAAAATAAAAGCGTCAAGTAGTTAAAAAAAATATAGCGAGTCTTTATTTATTCAAATGTACACAAAAAAATTAAATAAACACTCTGTAGTTTGCTACTCTTTTACAGTTTACTTTAACTCACACTTAAATTACAGTTTAAAAACGCTTTGATAAACATACAATATCAATATATTTAAATAAATATATTTACTCAACGATAACTCACAATAAATGAACTTTGCGTAACCCTGTTTGTTCTGTTTATACAATGGCGCCATATTCTTGTAATTTTCGGCGCCATCTAGAGAAGACAATCGAAAGTTCCTTGCTATAATGTTCAACCAAAGAAAGTTTCTAAATAAAAACTTCTACTAATGCAAATACTGATAATCATGTTGTATGTTACTAAAAATGCTGCATGTTTATATCAGCCATTACAAACCGCGAAATTTAAATTGAAATACAATTCCGTAAAAATATATATATATTAGAGTCAGTTCAGTAATTCAACATTAATGAAAATTTCTGTAAAAAAGGAATACAGGAATAGACCTGTAAAACTACAGGTACGTTCAGAAACACACAGATTCCTGTATTTATTTACAGGTTGGTTTTATTACTTTTCCCCCAGCCTAAATATAAATGAATCCAACCCACTTTTTTCTTTCCATAAAAAAACTTTATTTTATTAGAAAATACTTATTTAATATCCTAGTTAAACTTCTAAAAACCACACAACAAAAAATATGGTTTTATTTCGCAACATTTTGACAGCACTCTGCGCCAGGTTGTTAAAAGAACAAATTCATAAAGTTTAAAAATTGTAAATTTTTTTACTTACATTGCATAGTAAACAGTTTAAATGCTAATACAATGACTTACACATATTACAAATTAACTATTGAGGTGGGGTAAATTTTACCCTTTTATTTTCATATTTGTACGTTTTTGTTTGATTTTAAGAAAAGTGACTATAAAATAAAATCCTTGTTTTGTTAAACTAGAATTTTGCTTTCTTAAATTTCCCAACAAAAACTTTACTTACAAATTAAGTTAAAAAGTAATAGGAAATTGTCGATCAGACTACTTATACATCTACTAGAAAAACTACTTATTTTTGTTCGAGATGTTCCAAAAGTAATCCGTTATAATTATGTCACTTTTAACCAAAAAATTAATAACTTATTTTTATATATGACTTCTGGAAGTCATTAAAATTAAGAATGTAAGTAAAGTGTTTGCTGCGTTGATTACTTTATTAATTTAGAAATGTTTTTTCTTCCACAATGAAAAAAAGAAGTTTTTTTTTGGCAAAAAATTTAAAAAACTAAAAATGAGTAAAATTTATCACCACCACAATGACTACGCCCAAATATTTCACCTCAGTAGTTAAAGGTTAAACGTAAAAATGTTCTTTTAAAATTGTTTTTGTGTACATTTAATAAAGACTCGTTATATTTTCTTCAAATTACTTGACGCTTTTATTTTGCAATTAAAAGGAATCCGGTTTATTTAAAGGAAATAAAGTATCGTTTTTAAAAGGTAAAAACGTAACAATATATTTTTTTAAATTGGATAAAGAAACACAAATCGGGTTAATTTAAATAGTTTATTATGAATTCATACTGAATTTTTGGATAGTTTAAAAAAGATTAAACTTTAATTAATTATCTCAACATTTTGTGATAATAATAATAATAATAATAATAATAATAATAATAATAATAATAATAATAATAATAAAAACAGCTTATAATAATTTAATTATAAATAAAACCTTATGAAAATAGCTAGAATTATTTATTTAATATCCCACAAGTATTTATTTATTTAACAATTTTTTTTAATATTTGCTAAGTCATTGCATGATAAACATGAACAAATTGTGTTAATATTATTTTTCTTTCAATTTTAATTCTAATTTACAAGTTAAAACACAATAAGCGAACAAGCTTTATGAGATTTGTTAATAATATTGCATGTTGTAAGTAAACATAATTTGTTTACAGACAGAAAAAACACATCGCCAAAACTGATAGTTCGTTCAATTATTAAGGCGCACAGTCAGTAGCCTAACACTTCTTTAAACCATTAAATCCTTTTTTTCATTTTTGGGTTTCTACATAAAAAGCTTAATTTGCATATTTAGCGAGGTCAGTTTGATATTGTATTAAGGATTTCTTCACATAATTGAATATACACAGCAACCAACTGGTTTTTATGCTTTTCGACTTAAAGTTTTCGGCTATTTCATTTAGGTCACAAGGAATCTTTATTACAAATAAACTCTAATTCAACATTGATTTCTTATTTCGCTCTTTTCTGCTAACAACAATAGGAATAATACTTAGTGCTTAGTAGAAATGTACAATTTAAAATAAGTATTTTTGTATATAATATTATTTAACAACTTACTTGTTAACGACAATTACATAACATTTGCATTAGTTGTAGTTAAGTAATGGCCAACATACATACTTATATGTAAGTAATGGGTGATGCATTTAGAAATTTTTTGTATTTTATACAAAACACTTAAAATGGAACTGGTATCGCAAACTTTATTATTACCCGTAATAACAATCTTTGACAATAACTTTTCAATTATAATTTCATTCGAATGTTAGTCCCTACTACGCTGTAGGTGATCCATTCGTAAGTTCCAATATGTGATTACTCTTTTCAGCATCGCACGAATAACGAACTTTAGACTTTTCATAACCTCAAATATGGATCACCCTTTAAATGTTTATGAAATTCAAAATAAATAAACTTCATTCAACCTTCGAATGATTATATATATTTCAGTTAATTCAAATCTAATCCAAATTGATTTGATGTATGTATTTGTTCTTTACTCAATTTATTTTTGAAGATCGTTAATAGAAAATAAATAAAAAATATAATAGTAATAACTTATTTAAGTTATATGTAAAAAGTGATTTTTGAGTAGCTTTTGGATTTAATTTTAGTCGATAGAACGATCTATTTCATTTAATTTAATTTTCAAAGATTATTTCAAGTAAAAGTTGGACGAAATGGTCGATCTAGCGACTGTTCAGTTGCAAGTTACTTTATTAATTAATTTAAAACTTATCTCTATACTTAAAACGAACTTAAATATTATTTACACAAACTACAGAATATGTACGTGACAATATGCTGAGACAGCATAACACAAGGTGTCCCGCATTTATGTTGTGTGGACAATATCAACAAGAATGTGTTGATATTAAAGGCTGGAACAGAATAGACGCTGTAGTACAACGTAACGAGTAGCGCTGCAAGCTGTCAAAATTTAATAACGGCAGTTTCAAAGTAGTCTCAACAGAATGTGTAGTTGTAGCTGTCGCTTTAGTAGAAATTGAAGCGCAGTTTTTAAATTTTTAAACTTTGTTGCACGACAGTGCTTTGACACCTGATTGTCAAATATAAATTTTTATCAAAATGGAATTTACTGCCCTACTGAACATGTTTAACAGTAACATGTTACACAAGAACAGCTGAGCTGTCAAAAACAGTCTTGCCAAAAAGAAAGTTGCTAAAAAAAAAAAACCTTTATGTAATGACTTATTTTACTCCATTATTGGAACAACTTACTAAAGCCTTCATATTTGCCTTTAATGACATTACCGTTTTAAAATAATGAGTTAAAATGCTAATGTAGAATTACTACTGTAACTAGTAATAGTAATTATATTAGCATTACATTGTAATGTAAGTTTTTGCTGATTAGTTTTTCTACATAGGAAACTTAACAAAATAATTACTATATTTTAATGGTCCCATGTGGACACATTGTAACATTGGAGGAATTGTTTATCGTCATCAATCTCATCTTGCACAAAAATGTTTTGAATACATATGTATGTACATATGTGACCATTGATATGAAAAGCTTTGATATTTTCTTTCGCCCTCTATCTTTCATGCAGTAACATCTGAATAGCCCAATTGTAAAATTTTTATATTTTCCAAGAAATAAACAAACAATTATGTAGAGAAAAATGCAAAAATAAACAGAAATAACAGTACCTTTTTAAAAATAAATAATAACAGTAGGATGGCCTTGAGTGTAAAAGTACGCTACACCAAATTATATTGGAATTGAAAAAAAAATATATTATAATAAAAGTACAATAAATAAAAAGTATTTTAATATTTATTGTACCTACCTATTGTCTGATCTCAGTAGATGTTTAATAGTTTCTACATTCTCATATTTCTGCAAGCCTTTCTTAAGCCCTTAAATCCTACAAAGGTAATTAAAATAAGATTCATCACAAATAAGTTTAATGGAAATAATAAGCTTAATTAAGCTTTAGGTAGCGGAAAACTATTTTAGTAATTAATTGCAATATACCTGGTGTAGGATGTCAATTCATTGGAGAAGTCAATATGTTTACAGCTGTCTTTCAAAACTTTCTCATTGGGTTTCTGTGCTGTCTCTCTTATTTATTTATTGCCGTATACCGTACCCAGTTGCTCATACACTCAAAACGAACACTTTGAAGACACACTGTAAATTCCTGATGATCAATTAACGAAAGATCATGTAAATCATCAACAACATTTTCCAGCAAATGTCCACTAAGCCGTTCACTAAAATAGGAGCTAAAATTAATGGCCAAAGTAGTCCGTACAATTCTGTAAATGTCGAGAAGACAACATCGACCCAAACTTCGTTTCTTACTAAATATTTGGCCAATTGGGTATAAGTAAATACAACATGTATGCATAAAACTAATTACTACCCAATAAACATATTGACAAGCGTTTTGTAAATTAAGATTGCAGCAAGCTTGCATAAATAAGAGTTTTGCGAATGTCGTTGACAATTTGCTTGCTAATGCAAGTGTTTTGCGAATGTTTTTAGTAATTTGCTTGCAAATGTTTCATAAATTTAAGCAAAACGTGTCATTCTCGCTGTTTAAAATTGTGCTAATAAGTTGTGTTAATAAATAATGTTAAATTGTTGTTAAAGTTGTTAAATTAAGTGTGTTTGATACTTTCGAGAAATTTTGTTACGAAAGCGTGGCAGAAGATCATGACTGACAACATTGCTGAGAGCTTTTCCTGGCGAAGAACTGCAGATAAGAAGTGCATTAGGGCCTTCACTGTCACCACTGCCATTCGTCGCAAGTGAAATACGTTTAATAGGTTTCTAGTTACATTTTTATATTCATACTAGCGGACCCGGCGAACTTTGCCTCGCCCCAATTTTAGGCCTTCAGACAAACTTTAGAGTAATAATATAATACAACAGGAATAATTTCACACAAAATTTCGTACAAAAAATTCAATTTTCCAATTTTTCCCATTTTCCGACTTTTGCGAAGAGATTTTCCAATTTTCCGCGTTTCGCATTTCGCATTTTTCATGATTTACACTAAGAAATTTCTATTTTTTTAGTTGGAAAGTCATTAAGTCAAAAACTCGATTTTCCAATTTTCCGACTTTTCCGGAGGGATTTTCCAAAATTTTCTTCCGTAAGAACCTTCTCCTCGAAAATACGAACAACTGACAAAAAATTTTATAGAAATCGGCCCAGCCGTTCTCATTTGATGAATTACTATACATTTTTTACACCATTTATATATATATAGATTTGAATTCTATTGCAGAAACTTTTGCTGAAAATGGAGGCAAGGAAGAGGACTTTGTGTTTAGCTCTAAGTCATATTTCCAGCACGAAAAGTAAACTAAAATAATGATTTTTTTAATGAAACAACAATGAAGTTCCTATTTTTATATTTTAATTTAATATTTTTCTATTAATAAAAAAAAATTAATATTAAAAATGATTTTTAAATGTATCAGTAAAAAAACATATCCAAAACAAAGTAAATGTTTAAAACGCTTACTAATTTCATTAAAAATAGGTGTTTTTTAAGCATTTTCGAAACGTGTTTTCTAAGCATTTAGAAAACCTGTAATTAAATTACTTGAAAAACATGTTTTGCAATCGTCTTTTTAACGCTTATAAAGTTGGGTGCTTTTCGATTATAAAACCCTTGCTTTGATGTCTTTTGTAAATGTCACAGCAGCGTTTTTACGCTTATTTTTATATGTAAATGCTGGCTGGGATAAAACAGAGCCTATACCCACATATGTATGTATATGTATTACCATAGCATTTTCTATTCGATTTTGAGTTTTTACATTTATTTAGCTTTATTTTGCAAGAGAAACCAAACAGTTCTAATAAATAAAAGCAAAAATGAGAAATCATAGATTTTTAATAATTTTAACTACAATTCTAAATTGTTTGAATTTAATACAAAGTGATGGTAATTAAACGAATTGTTATTAAATAAAGAAAAAGTGAAACTTAATTAAATGCAAATTTTAAAAAATTTTCTTTTTAAGAACTACTGGAGCTGAACTGTTTAAATGAAACACAATGCAAACAACAATTTCAACATTCTGGTATTAAATCCTTGTGCATTGAAGAGCAATGTCAATGCACCACCATCAATGGAGATAGTGTTAAATGTCAACCACTGGTAAGAAGCAGTTTGGCTTAAATCTAGTTTACCGACGCAGCTCCAAATGAAAAATACATACCTTTTTTTCAATGCTTAATTAACCTGAAGAGGAAAATAATATGCGAATACAAAAACAAAATACATATTTGCAATCGTGAGCAAATTACCTTTAATTTGAGTACCCACACATATCACTAAGTGGGCGGGGCAGTTTTTTGGTTCCAGGGGCATCCACGGGCCTCAGCCTCCTTAAATTTTAATTTTGGTTTTTTTCTTTTTTTATTCTGAATTAGGTGGCATTTTTTTTTTTTTTTTTGTTCGTTGCCCTTTAAGCTGAACTTCAGCCAAATCACATATTTCTATGAAAACTAAAAACGTCCATAACACGAAAACTAAGCATTTGCGCCAATATTTTTATTTTTTCTTTCTTTTTATTTTTCAATTTT
Organism: Bellardia pandia; assembly: GCA_916048285.2. Taxonomy (NCBI): domain Eukaryota; kingdom Metazoa; phylum Arthropoda; class Insecta; order Diptera; family Calliphoridae; genus Bellardia; species Bellardia pandia. Next base: position 20,215,773 of record OU696529.1, on the reverse strand, counting down.
CTATCACCCTACATACTTTTTTTTATTTGGAGTTGCGTCGGTAAACTAAATTTGTTCCAGCAGTTTTAATAGGTAGTCTTAAATTGCATTGGTGTTTTTATTTATTTTTGCGTACTTCAAGAATCATAAAGTGAACAATATTATTGGTGGCCCATGTCCCTGCCAGCAACCAAATGCGGACTGTGACGAGCAAGAGAATGTCTGTTATTGTGCCAGCGATTACATGCCCAGCAGTGACAAAAGGCGATGCATTCTGAGTAAGTAAATCAATGATTGAATGGTGCATTGAATACCAGAATGAATGAATGAGAGTCAGTAAGAATGGTTGAATAAATAATTGCCTGCAAGGTATACAAATAACATTACACAAATATAATTAATTAAATGCAATTAATTAAATGTCTCACTCATGTCATTTATTTTACAATTATTTGCATTTATTTTACGATTGATTTTATTGTAGAAATAGTTGCTCTGGTTGAAAAATGTGAACTGAATTCACAGTGTCAAAAAGCAGATTTTAATGCTATTTGCAGTGAATCGAAGCAGTGTTTATGTATGGATTACTTTGTTCATAATGAGGGCAAATGTACTTCCATAGTTGGTAAGTGTAAAAAGACATATATATGAACATACATACGAGTATATTGTGTAAATATTACTCGTATGTAACTAATTATATTGAATTAATTTCAATCCTCTCTCACCAGGCAACAACACATTTTGCTCTAACGATGACCAGTGCCAAACACATTATGGTGCCAATTCAAAATGCAGCAATATCACCCAACATTGTATCTGTGCCGCTGGACATTTCGCTTCAGTCGATAACTCACGCTGTTTGAGAACATCAAAATATTTGGAAGGCTGTATCGAGAACATACAATGTATGGGCACTATGGGACCAGGTGGTAAATGTACGGAAAATGTCTGCCAATGTTCGGAGAAATACTTTGTCGAAGAGAAAATCGACGGTGACGTTATGAAAACAGTGTGCACACCAGTTGTTGAACGTGGCCATTATTGTCGTATTGATGAGGATTGTTATCAACGTCAATTGAACGAAACGGAACAATCAATGGTTTGTATTTATGGTGAATGCATTTGTAAGAAGGGCTTTTATTCATACAACGAAGGTGATTGCGTTAAAGGTTCTGGTGCTGGCATTAAGTCTTTAATGGGTTCAAACTTTATGATGGTTGTTTTTTTTTTTTTGAATAAATATTTTTAAAAACAGCTCACTGATGTAAAAATTACATGTGTAAATACATACATATGTGCATACATATAAATTAAATAAACATTTAAATCTGTTTTAAAATAATAATTTTAATATTGTTTTATTTATTTATGTGCTCATTTGCTGCATGATTTTTATTTTAAATGATACTTCTTAAGATTCATAAATATAAGGGAAAAGCGCCACAGATAAAACATTTATAATAAAAAAAATATTTCTAACCAAAAATCGCTTTTTATATGAAATTTTCAAAATATTTAAAATCACTTATATCTGTGCTGTTATATTTCTTCTTACATAAAATCGATTTTTTATGAAATTCTTAAAATATCTGAAATATTCAATAACTTGTTAAATACGCATTTAATTGGAGCCTCAATCGGTGATCACTTATTTTCTTACCAAAAATCGGTTTGGTAAATACGCGTCTAATTGGCAAAAGAGCCTGAATCTGTATCACTTATGATTCTTAACATAAATCGGTTTTTATATAAAATTCTCCCTTGTTAAATACGCATTTATTTGGAAAAAGAGCCTCAATCTGTGATCACTTATATTTCTTGCTAAGAATCAGTTTTTATATATTTTTAAAATACATATCTAAAATCCTTAATATCTTGGTAAATACGCATTTAATTAGAGTTGACACATTGTCATCACGATTATATATGTACATAAATCTCGATTAGTATTTCAGATAAAACCAAAAATAGCTAAAACAAAGTCGAGGTAGTGTCTAATGAAAAATGTGGAATAGTATACAAATTAGAACAAACACTAAAGAATAATTTTATTAATAATTAAAGAAAAATACAATACATAAATGACACATAATTAAAGATAAACATAAATCTGAATTATAACATAAAATCATCTTCAGTTAAATTACTTCTTTTTTCCCCGACCAGTGGCCTTAACTGCCTTGGTAGTGCTCGCAGCCGGTGCACTATCTGTTGCTGGAATATCGATTTTCTTCTTAGATGCTGTAGCAGTTGTTTTAGAATTTTTCATAGTTTTAGGACGTGGTGGTGTTGGTTTCACCACTAAAGTTATTGATTTTCGCGATAATTTATTTTTCGGTTTAGCGTTCTCTGTGCTCATCGCACTTTCTGTGGTTGGAGCAGTTTTAGCACTCTTCACTTGTTTGGTTATTTTTTCCGGCTTAGCTTTAGCATCAGTTGTTTCCTCTTTTGGTATTTTGACTGTTTTAGTTTTGTCTTTGGGCTTTTCGTCAGGCTTTTCTTCACTGGCGGCTTTCTTTTCTTTGGTTGTGTCTGTGGTTTTTGTTGTGTTCTTAATAAAATTCAAGTTTTAATTCAAAATAAATAATTTGTAACAACTTTAAAGTTTTTATATGTATGTATGCATGTAAGTATGTATGTATATAGTTATGTACTTACATATATGTACATATTATACATATGTATATTAGTTGCCCACAATTAAAATTATTTTATTATAAAACCATCTTACCTTTTTTTTCATCAGCTTTTTCTTCTCCTTTTCTTTTTCTTTCTTAGCTTTTAGTTTTTCCTTTTTCAGTTGCTTTTGTTGCATCTCAAATTTATTGGTCAATTTAAAGGAACGTTTTATTTGTACTATTGTACCATTAGTCAAACAAATTTTGATATGGCGTTTGATTAGGTTCTTTAAGCGTTTCTCATCCGCAGCGGGATTTTTATTCATTATATATTTCCTAATGGCCTCTGTCGATGAGCCGCGCTTTTCCTTAAGTTCTTTTATGGCTTCGTAAATCAGTATATCGGTGGTTTGCTTTTTCATTTTGGTTGAGCCCGGCTTTTTTAACACAATTTTTTTATTGCCTCCACCCAACGATTGTCGTGATGTGTCCACTATAGCCATATTATTAGATATATTTTTCTTATCATCAACAAAGTCTTCATCATCGTCAACTTCGTCGTTCTCATCTTCTTCGTCGCCTTCGTCTTCCACTTCGCTCTCTTCTTGTGATTGTTCTTCGGAAGAATGTTACATTTCATATAATTTGTGGTATTTTATATGCACATACATATTTACCTTGTTCCAATTCCTCATCTTCATTTTCCGAACTGTCGTTGGTTATTTGATTAATAAATTTCATGTTTTTTTTTATTAAATAATCAAACAAATCAAAAAACGAACAACTCACTGACTGGAAAACTTTAACAAATCTAACTAAATTAAAATATATTAATAAAAAAAAAAAGTAAAACTAACTGTATCTATGTAGGTATTTAAATTGTAGGACATAAACATTTTATGTTCAAAATCAGGCCCTCAAATAAGAACAATGAATAAGTACCAGGGTAATGAAGAAAAAAGTACTTTTTTTTAGACACAACTGTTTATTAATGACGATGTTGGATGAATTATGCCGATCGCCAACAATATATTTTAGAGTTTTTGGGTATTCCAGTTATTCTCGGAAATGGACCTTATATGGGAGCTATGACCAATTATGGACTGAACTTCTCAAAATCTAATAGCAAAATGGTAACACATGTACATATAACTGATCTGTAAAAAATTTGAGTTCGATATCGTAACTATAACCAATTATGGGCCAATCATAAAGTTTATGACGTTTTATGATTTCCCTTTGTATAAAATTTATTTTGGCTGAATTTTGTATGAATATTGATTTTCATTTCTGTGAGTCATTTATGTACCATAACGCCATATTCCGAAAAGCATTTGTATGGGTTCATGATATTATCTGCTTTATATTTAAAGAAAATAGCAAAAAATATCTGACGAATACATATGTAAGTCATAACACGTATCCTACTGATCGATTTTGCCCATTTGTCAATACCAAACATTTCGGTGAAACAAAGAATGTTTAGGAAAAATTTCATTGTTCATAGTCTTTTTTCGTCTTTCTCGTGCCTTTAACACTCTGAAACGGATCCACAATATGCATACTTTTTGGTTCTACGACCAATATTTCGATGTGTTACAAATGGAATGACCCGTCTTTTTAGTGGTGGGTATAAAAATGAGAACAATTCATTCCATAAAACTATTCCTAAAAAATCAAATTCTTCAGCTTCATTCAAATACATACATTTATTTAAGTTTAATTCATCCAATATTGATTTTTATCATGCAGAAAAATATGTTATGGAAATCCATCGGTTTAAAAACAATCGATTTGAAAGAGTATGATATAAAGGGTGTTTTTTGAGAGGTATAGAACTTCGAATTGAAATAAAACACAAGAAAATCGTTTTAATGACCATCAATTTGGCTTTACTGGAAGGATAATTTTATGCCATTAATGTTTAAATATGATTTCAGGCATGTGGCCGCCACGGCTGGCTCGAATAAAGCCAATTCTACAGGTCCAATTTTCAACCACTTTTTCGAGCATATGGGGCCGTATGTCGGCAATAACGCCACGAATGTTGGCTTCCAATTCCCCTAACGTTTCTGGTTTGTTGGCGTAGACGAGCGACTTCACATATCCCCAAAGAAAATAAACCAATGGTGTCAAATCACACGATCTTGGTGGCCAATTGACAGGTCCATTCCGCGAAATTATGCGCTCATCGAATGTTTCCTTCAATAAATCGATTGTGGCGTGCGCTGTGTGGCATGTGGCGCCGTCTTGTTGGAACCACAACTCATCCACATTCATGCCATCCAATTCGGGAACAAAATAGTCGGTTATCATGGCTCTATACCGGTCTCCATTAATTCGGGTCCTCTTCAACACTTTGCTCTACAGCGGCAATTGTTTCTTCGGTGCGCACTGTTCGACGTCTCTGCGGATGCGTATTATCACATAGAGTAAACGTAGTGCGAAAACGATCCATGGTTAACCGAATTAATTGCTCTGATGGACGATTATGTCGACCATAAAATGGACGGAGCTTGCGGTAAACTTCGCGAACTGAACCGTTATTTTCGAAATAAATTTGCACGATTTGCAAGCGTTGTTCTTTTGTCAACCTGTTCATGATGAAATGGCAAACCAAACTGAACATAAATGACATTAGAGTTGCCAGATTTGACCACAAAATGCCAGTTTTATCTCTTTTCGAAAAACAAACCTGTAAAAAAACACCCGTTATTTTATTTGTTTTCAAGTATGATTTTTTAATTACGAATATTAAATGACAAATAAAAATACAAGAGTAAGTTCATTACAAGCTTTTTCGGTTTTAAAACGAGTAATTTTCAAAATAATAAACTTCACTCAACATTGGAATGATTAAATTTTTGTCAATTGGGATACATATACAAGTTAACATCCGGTGAATACCACTAATTACAACATTCAATTATTAACATTCACTTATTAAACAAATAAATAAAAACATATTTTTGCGAACGAAGCTCTCATAGAATTGTATATTGAAATTGGGTTAAAATAAGCCAATAAATAAAATTGTAAATTAAGCTTTTATTAAAATCGTATAAAAATTTAAAATAAGTAGTTGTTAAGCAAATGAATAAAATTGTAAATTAAGCTTTTATTAAAACCGTATAAAAAACAAATATTGGAATTGGGTCAAAATTAAGTAAGCAAAATTAGTTTATAAAAAGAAAAATAATAAAATAAAGAACAGTCTTGTCTTGATGCTACACCGCATAACTTGTCTCCAAATTGTACCTACGAACATTTGTTTTCGTTTAAATTATTAAAAAAATAGTTTTGATAAGATTGTCTAAAACATATGTATTTGTAATAGATTTAAATTAAATGAAAATTTACTAGCTTTCTCTTAGTTCATACCACCTTCATAATTTATAAATATTTACGAAACTCATAATTCATAATATATGTAGGTAAACTTCATTCAATCCTTGAATTATGTCAAGAATGAGTTAACACATAAGAAAAACAAGTAAGAAAGTACCAGTATATACATACATACATATGTATGTAAAAACAGTTTTTCAGAAATGGGCGATTTATGTGAGCTATGGACCTATTATAGACCAATCATCCAAAAAATTAGTGGCATGACTTCTAAGTATGTATATGAATATTTTTTGTTTTAAATATTATCTCTTTATAAAATTAGGTGTTAAATTGTATTTGGATACCAACATTTTTAAGAAATTTATGGTCGTTAAAGTGGTTTTCGGAAGTGGGCCTTATATGAGAACTATGATTAATTATGGACCGATCATTATAAAATTAGTCCGAATGATTTGTGTACATTTGAAACACATTTTTGTTAAATATTATTTGAATACCAAAATTTTTAAGAGATTTATGTTATTTAAAGTAATTTTCGGATCTGAACCTTATATGGGAGCTATAGTCAATTATGAATCGATCTGCATAAAATTAGGCTTACTTAAAGTTTATTTGTGGCGAAATTTGTTTGGATACATACATAAATTAAACATTTATTTCGGGAGGACATTTGTATGGGGTATTTGTATAGAAATATCTTCAAAATTGTGACCTATACTATGCGCACAAACTTTACATGGACAGCCAGCCAGATGGACGGACGAACACAAATCGTTAGATCGAGTCAGGAAGTGATTCAATCGATCGGTGGGTGTGGGACTCATATTTATGGGCGTTACAAACAACAGCAATAACATAGGTATATCCCTTCTCGATATTCTGTTATATCTGAGCCAATATTTCTGTAGCCGATATTTCAGCCTTTCAAATATCAGCCGTTATTTGATTGTAGGCACCACCGCCAACTCGATCCCTTTTTTGGAGCAATCCGTTTACAGGGAGAGACTCGAAATGTCACGGGGAAGACCCTTCACTGATAGCGAACCATTCGTAATAGAGAAGCCGAAGCTCCTCGGAAAGAAGATCGCCAAGTCATTAACTCAAAATTAAATTAAAAGAACAATATTTATTTTAGCTTTTTTTCATTAACAGCTTTTATGTCTTTTTTTATTATATTGTAATATTTATATAATTTTTAAATTATTTTCTATTAAACACTCATTAATCTTTTGTTTATATAATACATATGAAATTAAGTATTTGTTTAATTATAGATTCCATTTATTTATATCGAATACTCATATATTGTGGTATTTATTTAATAGGCATATATTTTACTTTTTTTATTAGAGTTTGTTATTGTTTTCAAGTAGATTTCAAAATTTACAACATTTTTTAATCAATTAATTCTTTAATAAACACACACGGACATTAAGATTTATTAAAAATATATTCCCAAAGTTAGTTTCAAATAAAATAGAAAACACAAATAACAAAACTTAAACCCAAAAAACAATGACCAATTTCATATGAATATAGAAAAAGGGTTATTGTGGATAATACTTTTTTGTAAAGGAACAAGGAAATGACGAACTTTTTTTTGGAACGTAAGCATAAAAGCAAAAACTTAAAGAAATTATAAAAAGAAAAGAAAACAAAAACAATATTTTAAATGTAATGAATGTTTTTATTTTTGGAATGCTGTGTAATATATAAAGAATTTTCATTTTTTCCACTTTGTTTAACAAGACAGAGGTGTACAACGTGATATATAATTTTGTTTATAACAGCAAAATAAATAGATTTTTTGTTGTAAAATGAAAAGAAGGAAAACAATAAACAGACATTTTAATTAATACATGTGTTTTAAAACTTAAAAACTAACAAAGAAACAAATAGTAATATTTTTCTTTTTTTATAATTTTAACAAAACGCAAATGATTTTTCTTTTTTACTAAAATACAAATAATAATTTCATATTGCATTTTTGCATGGTGTTGTAGTTGTTGTTGGTATGATAAATGTTTATGTATTATTTTAGTAATAAACCCTTAACACTTTTAAATAAAAAAACAAATATCATTTTTAAAACAAGATTTTATGGCGGGCGGCGACTTTTTTCTATGTAAGTAAATATTGCTTTAAAATAGAATTTGTTTTTACATTGTGTTCCATTTCTTTTTTTCACTATATATATATATTGTTTATATACAATTAGTATTATAATTTTTGTTGTTGTTGTTAGAGTTGATGTTCTAATTATTTGTTGGCTTGATGGCTGAAAATTAAAAATTGTTCTAAATTTTCGTTGACATCAGTTTTACTTTATCTTTACTTTAACTTTAATTTATATTTAACAGTAATTTGCTTAATGTGTTTTTGTTGTTGTATAATTATTGCAATTCAAAGAACAAATATTTCAAAAACTTGCAAAGCTTTTGAGACTAAAAATTTAATAAACAAATAAAATAAACAGATAATGACGAAAAATATTAATAAAATATAAAAACAAGTTTAATGACGCGAATCTCTGGGATAGAATTCAGCCAAAATAGAAGCTGGAATACGTTTCAACATTTCCTTGGGGAAGATACGCAACAATTGCCAACCAATATCCAAAGACTCGAATACAGTACGGTTTTCGTAGTTACCCTGTAATATGAAAAGAGAAGGAACGTTAACAAAAATGTAAAAAAATATAAATAGAAACCAAAATTATGAAATATTAAAAATTATTTAAGTTCAACACAAAATGAAACCAGCAATAATATCTAACTTTATTTCGATATTGTATTTATATTGTATAAAATGAATCCAATGGGTCTGTTTTTAAAACATGTACAGTGGTGGACACGAGATTAACACACTCGCTATCTGCTGCCAATTAAAGGAAATGTTTGCTATTTTTCAAATGTGTTACTTTTTACCCTAAGATCACACCACTCCACTTTTTATCCTGCTCTGTAAATTAACGTCCTCTTTACGACTTCTTTGTCTACCTCCCAAAGCATGTGTAACATATTAAAAATGTACATATGTTAAAATATAGTCTAATGCGTTGTAGGCCATCTTCTTTGTGCAAATTAAAATACTTGTAATCTCGGCAATGGTGCTCCAATAGTGTTCATCTGCTGAATGACCTTACGCTGGTCCTCAATTCAACCTTCAACCTTTGTTTCATAAAATATTCTTAGAACTTATTTATTCCTAAAAAATATATTGCAAAAAACTACCAAATACATAAATCTATTTTCACGTTCTAAATTATTGTCCACCTCACCTTGCCTATTAATTGCAATTAACCACAAATAGAAGAATGATTTAAAAAATAATGCAATAAAAAATAACGGAACATACTGATCACACCATTGGATACACCAATGGACAAAAATTGTAGTTAACAATTATAATCATATAAAAGAAAAACACTTTTGAAAACAGCGTATCGTTGATCTCATGTAGAAAGGCCCTAACTCACTATTTTTTCGAAATTTGTTTTTCTTGCGCTTCCAATGCATTTAACGCAAATACAGCTCCTCACAAAAATGTATTGCAATAGTGTAAAAAATAACGCTTTTATAAGCAGTTGTACAAAAAAAGTTACATGTTGAATATTACAGTTTCTATTATGTTTTTACATTCTCCTGTAAAGTTTCAAATATGCGAGTTAGGGCCTTTCTACATGAGACCATATATGAGGATGCTAACTTCATGTACACCACTACATATATCTTCTAGACGCAAAAATATGAAGCACACTTCATATGTATACCTACCTACCTACATATGTATATAAATATGTAATTGATTATTTCAATATTTAAATTTTGTTTCTTAACACTTTACACACAGCATAAATCGCTTTAATAATTTTTAAACTTTTTTAAAAAATATTAAAAAAAAAATATTTCCATTACTACAAACAAAACATCAGTTGTATTTACCTGTGAGATAAAGTTCTTTTCGAACTTGGTCAAGAATTCCAAGTACAACAAATCATCAGGAGTCAAAGCTTCTTCACCTACGACAGCCTTCATAGCTTGCACATCCTTACCGATAGCATAACAAGCGTACAACTGATTGGAGACATCGGAGTGATCCTTGCGTGTCATACCCTCACCGATGGCGGATTTCATCAAACGTGACAAAGAGGGCAACACATTGACTGGAGGATAGATTTGTCTGTTGTGCAATTGACGATCAACGTAAATTTGGCCCTCTGTAATGTAACCAGTCAAATCGGGAATTGGATGGGTAATATCGTCGTTAGGCATAGTAAGAATGGGAATTTGTGTAATCGAACCGTTACGGCCTTCAACACGACCGGCACGTTCGTAAATGGTGGCCAAATCGGTGTACATGTAACCGGGGAAACCACGACGACCGGGAACTTCTTCACGGGCGGCGGAAACTTCACGCAAAGCTTCAGCATAGGAGGACATATCGGTTAAGATGACCAATACGTGCTTCTCACATTGGTAGGCCAAGAATTCGGCAGCAGTCAAAGCCAAACGTGGTGTAATGATACGTTCAATAGTGGGATCATTGGCCAAATTCAAGAACAAGCACACATTTTCCATAGAACCATTCTCTTCGAAATCTTGTTTGAAGAAACGGGCAGTTTCCATGTTAACACCCATAGCAGCGAATACAATAGCAAAGTTATCTTCGTGATCATCTAAGACAGATTTGCCGGGAACCTAAAGCAAAATATTTAATAATCATTGTATTTTTAAGGATATTTTTATATAAAATTCCTACCTTAACCAAACCAGCTTGACGACAGATTTGAGCAGCAATTTCATTATGGGGCAAACCAGCAGCTGAGAAAATAGGAATCTTTTGACCACGAGCAATAGAGTTCATCACATCGATGGCAGAGATACCAGTTTGGATCATTTCCTCGGGGTAGATACGAGACCAGGGGTTAATAGGTTGACCTTGGATATCCAAGAAATCTTCAGCCAAAATTGGGGGACCTTTGTCGATGGGTTTTCCAGAACCGTTGAAGACACGACCCAACATATCCTCGGATACGGGGGTACGCAAAATGTCACCGGTAAATTCACATAATGTGTTCTTGGCATCAATACCAGAAGTACCTTCGAACACTTGGACGACAGCCTTTGAACCGCTGACTTCCAATACTTGACCAGAACGTACAGTACCATCAGCCAAACGCAACTGTACAATTTCAGCGAATTTGGGGAATTTCACTTCATCCAAAATTACCAAGGGACCATTTACACCAGACACGGTTTTGTAGGCTAAAATAGAAAATGAAATACAAATTTTGAACAATAGTTTATTAAATCAAAACAAAATACATACATACATAAGTATGTACTTGCTAAAATCACTTGACATGTCAGTCAATAATCTTTACTTACAAAATATCTTGGTAATTTTTGTTAAAAAAAAATTAAATAAGATAGGTAATTAATTAATAAAAAAACGTAACTTAACAAAATAGAAAAGACAATAGATAAAGTCAGCTGACTTTGAAAATTATTCATTGAAGAGGCGAACAAATGAACAAAAGAAAACTAGTAAAAACGTAATACAAATGGAAAAAAGAGAGTTAAGTAGGAGGGTGTATTAAATAACCCATGTTTAATTTATAGGGTTGCCAAGTTTTTTTTTTATGTTTTTATTCGTTTGTTTTAATTAACGCAGTTTTATCTATAAACTAATTTGTTCAATTAACTGAAAATCTCCCGTTAATACAGCTCTCATTTATTAAATTTATTAGGTCAACTTGGGTTATTGTGGACTATTGATTTAATAGTAGTAGTAGTGTATCTAATTAATTAAATTGGTTTAGGAAGTTAAAAAACCTTTTTAATGATAAAAATTTGGATATTAAAGCTTAGAATTCTAAGTTCTAATAAAATTTAACTTATACCTATTTTAATTTTTCTAATAATCTAAGACAATTTTGTTAAAGTAGTACTAGTGAATTAAGATATACCTTTTAAAAACATGTAATTTACAGCAAAAATTTAAATGTATATTGTTTATTTATTTATGCAACTAAAACATTTTTTTCTTTTATTGATACAATTTCTCTTGAGAATTTAATTTTAAATTCGAATTGTCATATGTTTAAGTTTTAAAGTTTTTTTTAAAGTATGTATGTAAACATTTTACCACTCATTAAAATTAAAACTAATTCATGAAATGAACTATGGCTAACTGCGAACTGTTATTTGAATTATATTTGAATCTTTAAAATTTCAAAATAAAACAACATATTTTTAAACTTTCAATATTATCGCTAAAACCTCCTAAGGAAAATTGCATAAAACACAAAAACGATATATGTATGTACCTACATATATTAACAATTTTAAATCATAAGCTCCAAAATTAAAAAGTCAGGTGCTACTAAAAACAATTTACAAAAAAAAAAACCTATACAAATAATTACTAAACTGTTCGTGGCATCTCTGTAACCAAAAACAGTCAAATGAAAAAAGTCACATGACGTAAAAAGTTAACTATCTATCGCAGGCTCATTAATGCTACAGTACAACTAAAATGTATAAATAAATTCACTTTTCTTAACAATAAATTAATCAAAATGATCACCTTCTAAAGGGGTTAATGTCATTTTGTATCTATTGTACTCAGTTTTTGTAGCAAAGATTTCTTTGGATACAGAAAAAAGTGCATAAAAATAAAATTGGTAAACTTTTATTGATTTTTCTTTTACACTATTTCGTTCATACGTTCTCTCTCTCACATCTTGTGACAACGTAAAAAAGTTTTGATAAAATTAAATCTAATATGGCGACCACTGAGTGATTGCACTTTTTCAAAATTATTTTTACTTTATAACATTTAAACATTTTCCCTTTTGTTAATAATTTTACTTACTCAATCTGGGTTGGGAAATGAAGTCACGAGAAACAGCTAGAACATGCTCCTTGTGAGCTTGGGATGCAGAAAATGCCATTTTTTGTTGGTTGGTTACACTTGTTTTTCTTCGTTCCAAATGGAATTTCCTCACACTCTAGAAAATATTTCTATAAATTGTTTGATATTGAATAAAAACAAAAGAAACACACTTTAGTTATATTGGCTTTAATAAATAAATTTTTTCTTTCTAAATACACACAATTTTTCTTGATGATTTGGTATGTTTTCTTTTTATTTTTTCAAGGGGAGTCCAGTCAGCTGCGTTGCAACGTTGATGGAGTACGAAGAAAAATTCACTCTGAACTAGTAAATTCACAGTGACATCTCACGTGCTGTCATGTGATTAACGTATTCCACAATTTGTGGATTATATATTGACATTAGAAATGTCAAATTGGAAAAAACAATAGCGGTTGATTTTCTATAGCGGTTGTTTTGTTGGATTTTCATATTTTTGTATATTATAATACAACAACAAATATGTAATTCTTAATACTTAATAATTCTTATACAAGGTGAGTGCAGTAGCCCAGCTGACTGACTTTTTTTACAATTTACTTATGTTAAAAGTAATACTTTTTCAAGTATTTTTGACAGAAGTACATTATTTTACACAAACAAAATGCCTGTTGTTTCTGTTTTGTGTTGTATTTGTTGTCGATTTGCACTCACCTTGTATAGTTCCACCATGACTTAATACATAGAAAATTTTACAGTTTCTTTTATTTTTTATTGTTAATTTTAATTAATTCCTGTATAAAATAACTTTACAAAATTGATTCCACAAATAAGTATGCAATAGTAGACAGTACTGTACAGTAACAGAGTTGTATTTCATTCGTTTAGTGTTCTAAAATAACAGACAAAATTTGTTTATTTACAAATAAATAATAAATAATATTGCTGTAAGTATTAATAAAATCTTATTTCACATTACATTAAGTGAATTAGTGTTTTTTAATTAATTTGTGAATCCAATTCTAAAAGAAATGTTTGTTCTCTGACTTTGGTTTATTAGATTTACATATACCTATGTATAAAACTTGTTTTGTACTGGCTTCACAATAAACACTTTTTCAGTATTTCGAAATTTTCTTTAGATACAAAATGTAGTTTTTTAAATCACAACGTTAATAAATTGTACCATATTGTAACTAGGTACATACATACATATATGTACATATCATAACATAACATATTATTTTCAAGCACTTTTCAATGATATTTATATTATTCAGATAATTTACTGATTTTAAGAAATGCATATGTATGTATGTATATACATACATACTATTATATAAAATTAATTTAAACTCCTATAACTACAAAACTAAGAGAGATCGGACAAAAAATTTAACGTTTTTATATGTACATGTACCTATAAATATTTATCAAAATTGTTTTATTTATGAATGGCATATACATATGTATGTCTACCTTAATTTATAGTACATATCGTAATACGAAAAGTCCCTAACTCATAATATTTCGAAATCGATATTTTTACAAATTTCGATAGACCATTACTAGATACACCTCTTCCAAAAAAATCAGATGAATTCGGAAAAAAATACTGAAGTTATAGCCTAAAAACGAAAAGCCCTAACTCATATCTAAAAATTTTCTAAATAAAAAACCCCAACTAATTTTTGCTTTTAGTGTTTGCTTTGCGCGATGTGCTGCTTTTAGGTATTTTATTTATTTACTTTGATTGTGGATAGAGCATTTATGTGAGGTAGTGAGTTTTGATTAAATGCCGTTATAAATTTAGACTCTAAATTTTAGAGTAAAAGAGTGCAAAATAAAAAATATTAAAAGCTGAAAAACTATGGATTTTGTGAAAGAAAATACTGATACTGGTGCAGAAAAAAAACTAAGAATAATGAACGGATTAGAAGAATTATTCCGAAGCAATTGGAATGGAAGAAACATTAATCAAACGAAGAATATTCTAGATTTTAAGACAATAGTGTTAGCCAAGACCACAAAGTGAGGCCTGCAAATCAAACTATTGCAAAAAAAAAGTGCACTAAGGCATTGTTCTGTGTTCAGTGAGCCAACGCGAAAAGAAATATTTACTATGTTTTGGGAGATGTCACGGAATCAGAAGCATCAATATGTCATAGGTCTAGTCACTAGACTCTAGTGTCTTTAAAAGAAAAAAAAAAAAACAAATATTTTGTGAAAATTCAACACGAGCTCAGTTTAAGGCATATTTTTTAAGACATTTAACAATTTAAGTCGAATGCAAGTGTACCGCCAGATATTTCTTTCATCATTAAGATTAAAAGCAAAAACTGTTCGAAATTGGATTAACTCTTGGGGAAAGCATGACACAATACTCAGTCCCGAAAAATACTCAAGCGCTGTCATAGAATCAAGAAAAGAAACTAATAATCGCAATAAGGAAAGACGCGCGTTTCTACAAAACTTTCATATTCAAAACGTTAATTCAACTTTAGGTCGAAGTAGTGGCGACCATACTGTAAACATGCTACTGGCATTAGGATACGACAACTCAGGGTTGATTTATTATGGGATCACTTGCAAGATTTAAAAAAGTTGCTGCCCAAAGACTGTCATCCATCACTTTTATGAAAATTTACCATATAAAAACTAATATATGTACATATTATAAAGATTTTATTACTTTTCAATGTAATATGATTATAATTTTTTTTAATTTCCTTGTTTCTTTGTCTAAAAAAAAAGCCCCAACTCATTTTTTTGCAGAAAATACAACAACAAAAAGCCCTTACTCATATTAATAAAAAAAAATTAAAAAAAAAATAATAAAACTAATATAACTACGGTGACCATTTTTGGGAAAGGAAAATACAGGACATATACAAAATAATGTTAAAAGTGAAAAGAAAAACAGAAAAAATAATCATATAATATATTTATTATTATTGTTATAAAATTAAGTAACAACAAAAACAATTCTTCTTGATTAGAATAAAAAGTTAAATAAAAAGTTTTTATAATATTATAATTTAAAAAAATAAATTTGGTTTTATAAACAGTCTTCTTGACTAAGGCTAACAAAAAAAAATAGAAAAAAACTACATAAATGATAAATTTAGTTATGAAGTTGGATAATTTTCCACAGAATGGATTTTTTTAAAACATCTGGATTGTTAATTAAAAATCCTTTAAATTTTGAGCAATTCATTTTAAAACTGCATTTTGTAATTAATAATGATCTTAAAGTATTTACTTTCAATTGCGATTTTTCGGTGGTCCAAATATTATTCATTATTGAAAACACTCTCTCGGTAGCAGCATTTGAAGCTGGTAGACATAGACAAAATTCAACAAGTATCAATATATTTTTATATGCAATCACATTTGTCTTAAAGTGATTAAAAATTTCAATCCATCTTTCATCTACTGATATATTTTTTACCCTCCAGTCTTCTATTTTTTCATTATTTGCAAAATTTTTCACGCAGCTCACTTCATCAAATAAATTTTCATTATTTATTTTTAAATCATTTCTAAATTCATTTAGATAGGATAAAGTTTTTTCAATCTTGTCCCAAGATAACATATTTCGTAACAATATCCAGTCTAAAATTTCTACATCTCTAAAAGCTTTATCCCACTGATTTAGGTAATCAATGCATGTTTGGTAAAAACTTGTTATATGTTCTTTAGTTATTGTTTCATTAAAATCATTACTTTTCTGTAATTCGAGAATAATATTTTTGACAGTAAGGGGTAAAAACAGTTCCTTTTTCCGTTCGACCAATTTAAATTTTAAATCCTTTAAAATAATTGAAGCCCCAGGCATTGAAATATTTTGTGATTCTACTTTAAGAATAGCTTTATGAAATGTTGAAGCTTGTCTATATGCAAAAGATAACCATAATTCAGCACAAGGATTCATAAAAAAATTTCGTAATATTGTCGGACAAATGAGACATAAAATATAATTTTAAAGCTTCAAATAGTTTTATGATTCTTTCCAAAGCAGTCATTAAAGTTAACCATCGAGTTTTGCTATGTCCTAGTAACTTTTTATATTCTATTTCAATATCTTCACATATTTCTTTGAAATTTTCAATTCTAACTGTATAAATATAAAAAAAGAATAAATTTTGACAATAATAACTTCAATATCAATAGGTAAGCATTCTGCTGCAGTTTGTATGCAGTTGTTCAAAATATGTGCAGCGCAATTTACACCTATCAGTTTTTGGCCAATGAAGTTTTGCATTTTGTGAAAGATATTATTCTGACCTTTTCTGGCTGCACCACCAAAATTACAATTTGTGCTGTCTCCACAAAACGCTATCATTGAAATTACATTTTATTTTTGTTGGAGCCATATCTCTAATAAAATGAATGCTATTTTAACTTTTGGAAATGTAGGGAAAGTATACAGTTGGATTTTTATGATAATTTTGTATTAATGTTCGTGCAATTTGCATATCAAATTAGGAAATAAGGGACATTGTACTGTCCTGTATTTACAAAAAAAATCTCAAGGGACAGCATGTTAAAAAACAAGACTGTCCTGTAAAATACAGGACGGATGGTCACCGTAAATATAACACTAAATTTGTAAAGTATTTGTAATAAAACTTGCGTTTAAAAAAATTTTGTATAAATATTGTATCTTTTTTTATTTAGTTTTTTCCTCTTCCTGTAAAGTATGAAAAACATGAGTTAGGGCCTATTCGTATTAAGTTAACGATATGTATATGTACATATGTTGGACATTTAATAATAATGGTATGTATATGTGGAGGTGGTGTCAACGAGAAAAAGACTGTGTTTTATGTTGATCACATGAAGGATTTTATGTTTTTACACATAAAATTTGATTTGCAATAAATTCATTATTTGGTGGCTGTGTTGCAAGATTCTATCAGTCAATGATATCCATATCATTCATAGTTGGACAAAATTTAGTTGTTATCATCTCTCGATAGTTTGATCCGTTCTACGTAATCCAATTACCAGAGAAACTTTAAAACTGGCCCTATCACGCCCCCTTACCGCCACATAGCGCTTTTTCTCAACATTTGCTGTTGTATTTTTAGAAGACCAAATCCGCAATTTTAATAGCGGCTGCATAAGAACAATAATGACCAAATATATCACAAATTTTACGAAATGTTGCCTTTACACATTCACCAACAGTCAATTTTTAATTGCAATCAAAGCTCCATAAAATGAAAACTAACAGGAACTTAAAAAGAAAAACAATATTATAACAAAGAAAAAACATTTATTGCAAAAATGTACATTTTAATTAAAATTAAAACAAAAAAAGCTCGTTTTTCACGTCACAGCTTGTTTTATGCTGTCAATTTCTATTATACCGATAGCTTAATGCAGTGTTTTTGGCTTTATGTTTTTCTTTTTTTACTTCTATCAATATTTTTTGCTGAATTGTAAAGCCGTCAAGTGGCAATTTAAAAGTTCAAATGAGTCCGCGTGCAACGATAGAACAACGAGAATTGGTTTTAAACCATTTAAATCATTTCGGCGAAAAATAGCAGAAATGGTTAACATTTAAGATTTCACAGTCCAAAAAATCATTGAGCGCCTTATCCATGACAATCAGATCCATAACAAAGGCACAAAAAATAATGTTTAATGAGCGATACAGTTTTAGAAAAATAAGGGCAAATTCAAGGCTTCACAACTTTGATAGCATATTCTAATTTACCGTTGGTCTCATATAAGTATGATAGACAGACTAAACCGCAATTAAACACATTTTATATTGAATTGACTAAAGAAATATAATTAATTTTTTTTTTAAGATTCTCTTCAATAGTCCAATATCTTTATATTTTATGTGATAAAAGTTTTTAAATTATATTCTAAATGCTATTATGAACTCTATGCAATGAAATGTTGCAGTGCATACTGCGTTTATAAAAACAGCCTTTATGTTAACATAAAGGATTTAAATCCTTCTAAACAAAAACACAAATTATTATAAGAGGAGATTAATACTATACCTTTTCAAGTTGAAATTGAGAAAATCCAAATTTATAATGAGAAATAATAACAAATTGAAATTCAGAAATCCAAATTAATATTGAGAAAAAACAATGTTTTATGATGATAACATAAATTAAATCTATGTATGTATATTGTAATAACGGAAACCCCTAATAAATATACAGTGATGGACATATAATTAGAAACGGTGCTTTAATTATTATTGTATGGGACCCGCATTATATTGTACATACTGATCATATTTAATCCGTTCGAAAACAATTCCTTCTTTTTTGTTTGAAGGATATATACCGAGGATATGCATTATCACTTCCATCATATTCATCAAGATTACATTTGATAAATATGCCAACATTAAAAAGCCGTAGAATAATGCTTACAAAGAACACTTGGCGTAATTCTTTTGTTGATCTTTTTATCACGCAGCAAAGTCATCATTTCCGTGTACACATTGAGATCTGAAATAAAGAGCTTGCTTTTGTGTCTATTAACGTTTTTAATTTTAAATGAAATTTTAGGAGTTCTCCCCTCTAGCTGGTCCACCAATAGCTTAATATTAACGTTATATAATATTATTGGAGGGCAAAATGATTTCCCTGCCGATCCACTACGACTTCCACCTTTACCAGTACTGCCTTTACCGCTGTTGTTGCGAATGTTTCTAAAGTTGTTATTGTTGTTGTTGCTGTCGTCTTCAATTTCCAATTCACCCAAGATAGCAAATCTGTTTTGTGAATTTACTGAAGGAAAGCCACCACTACGTAGCGTGGATACATCAACAATTGTTGGTGAACCCGCAATTTCACATCTCCTTCTCTTCGTCAAAGAATTTTCGCTATTTTCACCGTCATCACCACCACCACTATCAGTAGTTGTCGTCTGATCACCCGCATCATCCTCGGCCAAAAACTCCATCGGCCCCATACCCTACAATCCCATAGAAGTTCACTTATCTTCAAATGAGCAACTTATTCCACTTCAAGAAATATTCTTTTATATTTATTCCAATCTAGATTTCTCCGCAAAAAAAAAATTAAAAAAAGCACCAAAAATGATGCGAAGCGAACCAAGTTGACAACGCTGAGAATCGAAGTAAAACTAAAGAGCAAAAGAGAAATCTATACACCTCTATAAAATAAACTCACCACAACTCTTTGGACTTTAAAAAAAACTTTTACGATCGATTTGATCGATCTGTCTTCATTCAGTGTTGTGGAAAATGTTGTAAAGAATAGAAGGTGGACGTACCTAAAACTATTTGGTGTTACGACGGTGTTAATCGTTATTTTCTAACCACTGATATCAGTTGTTGTGTGGCTGTTTCAATAAATATTTTGCTTTTTTTGCAATTAAATAAATTACTAAGTCATCGTTGTTTGTTTTGCTGTTGTGAAGTGTGATTTGCCAGACAGACCAAATAATTAAAAAAATTGTAAGCTAATAGAAAGTTTTTAAACATTTTCATTTAGTTTTTATTGCAATCGTATAAAGTTAACAAAAAAAAAAATAAATCAACATGAAAGATTAAATTTGGTACATACCAACAAATAAATACAAAAAAGTGTAGTGGAAGCAAATTTTTGAGCGCCACGTATTCGGCTACAAAATAAAATAAAAGTTTTACAGTTGAACTGAAACTTGAAGTCGTCGAAATAAAATTATTAAAAAAAAAAACAAAACAAGAAAAATACTGTTGCTAACCCTTTTTGGTAGAGTAGAGCCTCGAATAATAAATACTTGAATTTAGTAGGTACATTTAGTACAATAATAAATGCAGATGTAGATACATATTATTTCTTGTACCCTTTTGGTTTTTTTTCACAATAACAATATTTTTGAGTTGAAGTTTTCTGTTTCTATGTCTGTCCGTCTGTATTTTTTTTAATTTAGTCATACATACAAATACAAACGTTTGAATTTATTTAGTACTGAATACATACAGTTATTTTGAATATGTGTGTTTATAAACGAGTATGTGCTAAAATAAGTTAATGCAGTGTATTTTGTGGCTTAATGCTCTAATTAAAATCTAAATGTTTTTATTCTAGAATCTAGATACTTGCATATGCAATACATACATATGTGTATGTACAGTAGTTTTTTCATTGTTTTAATAGTACTTACATATTAAGTTTTACAAACATGCATTTTTTGTTTGTATTTTGTTATTATTATGCTTTTGTTTGCTTGGCCGTACATATATGTACATTTATTGTACTAGTTTTGAGTTTGTTTTGTTATGTCTCTCTTGTATCTGCAAATTTAAAATAACTTCAAATCGGTGTTGCCAGACGATTTTGGTGAAAAATCATCATTTTACAAAAGAAATCATATACCTATTGGAAAAAACATATTTTTTTCAATTCTTTAGTTTTATTTATAAAAAAATAAATAATAAAAAATTTAAGTTTATTGCGTTGATTGGTTATCGGGTTTTGTTATCATATTTTTACTCAATGTACAATTTTAATACATAAGGACTATTTAACTGATTGTTCGACCTTTTTATTAATTAAACAATTTTATTTTTCGAGATTAAGGTCAGCTTTTATTTTTATTTTTTTATTTTTTCCAATATTTCGCTACACAATGTGTAGCATCTTCAGGGAAACAATAACAAAATTAAAAATTAATAACGATAAAAATATTTTTCAAAAAATAACAGTAATTGTCAGAATTTAAATATTATATATATTTTCTGTTTGTGTAATATTTAAATTCTGACAATTACTGTTATTTTTTGAAAAATATTTTTATCGTTATTAATTTTTAATTTTGTTATTGTTTCCCTGAAGATGCTACACATTGTGTAGCGAAATATTGGAAAAAATAAAAAATAAAAAAATAAAAATAAAAGCTGACCTTAATCTCGAAAAATAAAATTGTTTTATTCATAAGGACATGATATAACCCAATAAACAACCAATTTTTAATAAATAATAAATAAACATGTTTTACCAAAAATATTGTATGTATACATTGTATATGTATATATCGTTGGTCTCATGTAGAAAGGCCCTACATCGCTATTTTTTCGAAATTTGTTTTTTTTTGCGATTACAATGCATTTAACGCAAATTTACCTCCTCACAAAAATTTATTGCAATAGTGTAAAAAATAATTTTTATAAGCAGTTGTACAAAAAAAGTTACGTGTTGAATATTACAGTTTCTATCTGTAAAGTTTCAAATATGCGAGTTAGGGCCTTTCTACATGAGACCATCGATATGTACATCTATAAGGTGCATTAAAATACAAATGTTTAAGTAACTCATGCTTTGTGTTATTGGTTCTATAAATGTCGGAGATATTTAGGAATTTCTCACTGCAAATGTCCGTCTGATTTTCCAAAAAAAAAATAAAATTTTTTTTATCTAATTAGTAAAAGTAAAGTTTTATAAAGCTTTTAATAGGTATTTTTTTACAATTTCATTATAATAATGAGAAGGTTTCGTACTTTTTATAATATCTTCACCAATTTTTAAACTATAGCAAGAACATCTTTTAACTAGTAAATCATCCTGTGTAAACAAAATACTTTCTAATGTTGCGTTTGCAAGTATATTCTTGTAGGTACTTAGTTTTATTTAAATGAACTTTGGAAAAAATTTGTTTAACGCTTGCTGATGAACTGGAAAGACAAATTATATTGGAAAAATTTTGTCAATGTGGGAACAGCTAAGTCGTTATTTGCACGAGTTATTTTAGAAATTGTGTTCCAAAAATCTTCACAGTTAACATTTTTTAAGGTTTGAAAATATTTTGTGAGATCTAAATGAAGAAGTTCTTTAAATTCATCGTCTAAATTTTGAGAATCATTTTCATTAATTAAATTTGGAAATCTTTCCATAAGCGGAGACAATGAAGAAACTTTTTTATTAATAATATTATGTTAATCAAGAAAAGAAATTTCTTTTAAAGAAGTGTCGTTAAATTTAAAACGTTTGGCTAATTCTAAAATAAACCGAACGTTTGCAAAAGTTAATTCAAAGAAACAATTAAAACATTACTGCAGTTAGGAGTTCTAAAACAAACCATTTATTTATAAAACTTTAGTAAAACTACTCAAAAATGCAACTAATTTAAATGATGTTATATTTGTGTGTATGGCTACCAAATTGCATGTGTTTGTTGTTGTACGTAAATCAAATTCCTACTGATTTATAATTCGTAACTGACATTTGAAAAGAATAAGTTACATTTTTGGGTACTCTATATGGGTCACTCCATATAATACATAAAACGTAACCGCAACTAGCATTAATTATAAAAAAATATTCCAACTTTTTAATTAAAAGAATCATATTTTTAGAGAAAAAAAATCATAGTTTTGGCAAAAAAAAAAAAAAATCATCAAATCATATTTTATTTGAAAAATCATCAAAAATATGATAAAATCTTCGTTCTGGCAACGCTGCTTCAAATTATAATTTATTCTTCTTATTCTCTGTTTGTTTGTTTTTGTGCTCTTATGGCCAGTTTTTAACTTAAAAATTAAAGTGTGTTTAAACTTAAATTCTGTTTAAATACCAAATTCATTTTTATAGATCATATTTAAATATAACTTAAGTCAATGAGTACGTCCATTTAAATACAACTTAAGTTTTTTATACTACCATATGAATTTAGATGAAGAGGATATGAATGATGCAGCTTTTGTCCATTTAGTTTACAACAATTTGTAAACTAAATAGTAAATCAGCCGTTAAATGACGAAGTTGTTTATATTTTTGACATTTAATAGTGCTACCATACTTTTAATATAATTTAAATACCAAACTTAATTTGAGACTAAAAAAATGAAACCGTATTTAAATACAACTTAAGTTTAAGGAAAAGTTAACTAATTTCGTATCTAAATATCAAGTTAAAAACTGTAAAGTTGGAAGTTTTGGGAGATTTGAAAGATTTTATAAAACGTAACATTTTGAAAAGGAATACTGAGAATTATAAAAGAACCAATAAAAATCATTCTGATTATAAGTATTAAGCAGAATTCGATTAAATATTGGGTGTATAATTTAAAATGCGGGATTCTTAACCGATGGCGTATCTTTTGAACGCGAATTTTGTATTAGTGACTTATATATATATGTCCCCAGCGGGAAAAAGATGCTATAAAGAGGAATTCCAAAAGGCATACTGAGTATGTATGTATATGCGTAATAAAAGGCTTACTTGAGAAAGGAAATTGCAAGGTCTGGAAGTAATGCCTCATAGAAGCCGTAATTAAAGGCCTGCTAAATTAGTAATGTTATTAAGGAAAGTAAAAGAATAAAACATAAATTTAATTAAACAAAACAATTGCAAAAATATAAACAAAAATAAAAATGTCAAAGTATAATTAAATTGTATTACACTTAGTAGAAGAAGAAGAAGTATTTTCTTTACTTTTTTAATTTGAAAAAGTGCCGCTAATGCACACCGATTGTTTACCAAAGCTGGTGAATGCGTTCCATCTATTTCAACGTGCAAGAGAGATCGCATTATTGGAGGCATAACTCCATGAATATTGATGCAAATCTCAACAAGAGCTCGCAGTATCATTGGGCGCTTCCCAAGCAGCAATTTGCGAGCAGCACTCAGGAAGCAGGAAAATTGGGTAATATTTGAATTGAAGCTGAGATACCTTAAAAGACGATTCTGCATGTCCGAAATACTACTTGAACGCTATAAAGAGAAATAATTTTGGCAACGAATTATTACGTACATTACATTACGATAACCCGAAGCGTAAGAGATTGTATGTGAAACTCCGCCACCAGCCGAATCGACACCAAACTCATGAGGCTAAGCTAATGCGCAGTATTTGGTAGGTCCAAATGAGCTGCTGAAATCTGGCCAGACCATCACAGGCAACCTGCATCAAATGCAACTGAAAAAATTTTCAAAAAAAGCAATGGCCAAAAAACACGCAGCCATGGAAGTGTAATATTCCATCATGGCCACATGTTTCAATACCGGTTAAAATCTAGATTCTTTCTTTGCCTCGTAAGATGAACAGTTCATGTGTTGCCAGAAAGATGGGAAATTATCATAGCTAACAATGGCAAATACTTTGAATAACTTTTATATTGTGCTAATGTTTCAAAAAAGAAGCCAAAACATTGAAAAAATCCTGCGTTTTTAAATCATTGATTGTAAAATATCTAAGAACGCTAACAGCACATTTTTTTTTACATTTAACTAATTTTAAGATTTTACAGTCATCTGGAAAGATCTCCTATTGTTATTATTCTCTTATCCATTTAATATAGCGTCCACTGTATATTTCAGAAGAAACTTTTTATTCCTGCTTCTTATGATTTCTTTAAAAGTTCATTGTACAAGAAAAATAATCATTGATCAGTTTCTAAATGTCTCACTACCTTATGCAGAATGTTTGTATCTGAACGATTAAATTTATGTATCGAAATATTTTCTCTAATGCAAGTATTCATGTCAGTGAATACGAGTATGTATGTATGTATATAGGATTGGTTAAAAATACAACACCACCTGCTTTATTGTTTATTGTATGTATGTACATAAACATAAGTATGTAGGTATAAACATTTATTTCAATCATAAAGGTTGTTGCTCTGCTTTGTTGTTTCTTCGGAAGATGTGTACACACTGCCAGACACACCGACATTTTTGTGTAACAAACCAGAATGTTTATCAGACACCCAAAACGAAGTCCGTAAATCGATGACACACATTGTGATGTCTGCTGCAAATATTGTTACGGTTGTAAGAATGTACAAGGATATATCCTGCTTTATAACAAAAATTTAAGATATATTTTTCACTTTAAATAAAATAATTTGTTAGTTTCTTTCGAATTTTAACTCTTGTTAAAAATATGATTCTTAAATTCAAAAAAGATTTTTTTGCAAAACCAAATTGAACACGTAGCTCCTTTTTATAGCCTTCGTTATAGATTTAACTAAATTTCATAGACTTTGAACTGACTATGAATAATTATCAGGTAAAAAATTGTAGAAAAATGCGTTTTTATCTTTTTTTTTAAATATTTATGTTAATTTTGTTGTCACATATGGGACTAGAACGTAGAATTTTACCCATAATTACACAAATTTTTCAATTATTCAAAATTGGATTTGGAGATGTGACAAAAAAGGTGCTATTCAGACCATAACTGGAAATTGTTTGCTAAACCTTCATTTATCCTCTTTATTTTATTTCCAGTAGCTGATTGGTTCAATTTTTACATAAAAGCGCTTACAGCTTATTTTATGCTGTGCATTTGTTGTTTTCAACGCTCCGTCAAAAGAAAACTAACATGAACAACAAACAAAAATAATTTATTGCAAAAATGTACATTTTAATTAATATATTAAACAAAAAACAAAAATGTCCATGGTTGTTCAACTAATGTTAAATTCCTTGTACCAACAGTGGCCTTTAGGTTTTCTCTGTTGAGTTCTGTATTTGTTTTCCGCCAAATATACAACAAGCCATCTGGATCGAATATGTATGTTAAACTTAGATTCATCGGCGAAGACGACTGAATTCCAAAATGCAGATTCCTTGCAAACATGCTCTTTGGCGAAATTTAGACTACACAGTGTGTTTTTCGGGCTTAAAAACGGGTTCTTGCGTGCAACTCTGCCATTAAAATCATGTTGGCGCAAGACACGACGAACAGTTTCAACGCAACATTGTTTGCCCAGGTCAGCTCCAACTTCGGAGGCCAGTTGTGAAGCTGATATTTTATATGACGCTTTACTGAATTTGTTATGGACCCGATTTTCAACCATGAAGGGCTCAATGATTTTTTGGACTGTGGAAGCTTCAATGTTAACCATTTCTGCTATTTTTAGCTGTGAATGGCTATTTTGAAAATGGTTTAAAACCAATTCTCGTTGTACGCGGACTCGTTTTTTTTTAAATTTACACTTGGCGTTTCAAAATCGAACTCACAATTGAACAGAAAAAACTGTTAGATGCATTGAGCTATCGGAACAGTAGAAATTGACTGCATCAAATAAGCTGTGACGGAAAAACGAGCATTTCTTTGTTTCTTGTTTTAATATATTAAAATGTACATTTTTGTTTGTTTGCTTTTAAATGACACCAATTTACTTTTTAACTTCCTGTTAGTTTTCTTTTAAGAAAGTTTTGAAACCATTGTGAGCCACTGTATGTATTGTAATCCCTAATAAGGCAGTTGTTGTGTGCAAGTTTTACAGCAACACCATTCCGTTTCTTACCTACGTTTTTGATACTTAATTTCATGATCTATACCTTGTATCTTATGCGCTGTAGTTTTCGTAGAGAAACAGATTTTTCTTTACTGACCGTAGTATTTCCTTTGTACTCGTAAATTCCTGGTTTCTTTCAATAACATTTTTGTTTTCCTTTTGTTAATGATCTATTTGCTTTATCATTGAACCGAACATTGTCAGATTTGCAGCACTCAGTACTTCTAAACTGATACATTTTTTGCCTCAAAATTCATAGTAATGTTTACAAAACAAATCAGGAGAAAAAAGAACACATGGTACGTTATTTAATAAAAATTATAGTAGTCTCTTCGAATTACACGTGAACAATGCTTTATGAATAAATTGAATTACAAAATAATTCAGACTGAATTCAAAAACCCATGTTTTTATATAGCACCATATAAAGTCCACTTCTGAAAATCACTTAAATGTGCATAAATCTTTTACAAAAATCACTATCAAGTTAAAATTAATCCAAATATAGATAAACATTGTCGTACCAAAATTCATGATGATCGGTCCAAATTTGACCGAAATCACTATCAAGATGGCATTCAACACAAACAGTCCATGTATTAATTTTATGACGATCGGTCCATATCTGACCGCTGTCCCCATATAAAGTCCACTTCGAAAAATCACTTAACTGCGCATAAATCTCTTATACAAATCAATATTAAGTTGAAATTCAACACAAATTATTCACATATGTATGTAAATCGTCGTACAGAATTTCATGATGATCGGCCCGTAATAGGTCATAGCTCCCTTATGAGGACTACTCCCGTAAACTTGCTGAGTTAAGTAAAGTAATTTTACATAGATCAGTTAGTTGGTCCATAATTGGCCATAGCTCCCATACAAGCTCCACTTCCGGAAATAACCACAGAGTATACAGAGGTGATAATATTGACGTTTCAAAAAGCCAAAATCAGTTTCTTAGGGCTCTTTAGTACCTAATTTATTGTGTGTTATTGTAAATCGCTTTATTTTACACGCTACAAAAATGTAAACAATAAAAAAGTGCAGTTCTGAGAGAAAGAGACAAATATAAATTTTTGATAACTGGAATATGCATAAAATTCTTGAAATATCGTTATTGAGATGAAATTTTGCCAAAATAAACCTAAAATAAATGGAAATAGACAATTTCAAACAATGTCAAAAAGTTTTGAATACAATTTTCTTTTCGCTGATAACTTGGCATTGTATTTTCATTCTACTCACCCCTTCCGGTAATCAAATTTTTCAAAATGAATTTTTACTGCATTATTTAGGTTAGGTTAGAAGGCCGGTGTGAGGTTGTCCCCACACCATCACACAGAGACCAATACGGTCCATTGTAATGCCTACTACATTATTTAGTTATATTATTTTTTGTTTAGTCTCACATCTCTGCTCAATAATAACAAACTATGTAGTATAGAAAAGTTTAACTTAAAAACTCGTAATCAAAAACCAATTGGCAACAACACCCTTTCTCAGCAAAATTTTGCTCTGTAATTTGAACTTTATTAATTTTTTTGTCAGGTTCCTAAACAAGTGCTAATTTGCTTATCACAATTTTTCGATTAAACTGGTAACTGGAAAAAATTTATTGCAAAAAGAGCAAAAAAACTACAATTAAATCATTACCGAAGAAAACGTGTGCGTAAAACCTGAAGGTGATAAAAACGTACTCACCATAAGTTTTAAAGAAGTAAGAAAGTATGTATAGTCCTATACCCTACACTCAGTATACTCGTAAGTGCAAAAACAGTATTACTGAAATTTGCGCTATATGGGAGCTATGACCTATTATGAACCGATCATACAAAAATGTTGTGCCATTACTTATATGGGTGGTGTGACTAATTATGGACCGATAATCATAAAATGGGGCGGAATGATTTGTGTATCGTATATGTGAAACATATTTGTGTTGAATATTATTTTGATATCAAGGCTTTATTTACAATTTATTTACCCTTATATCGAGAGAACATTTGTATTGGAGCTGGGTGAAATAATAGCTCGATTTCTTTCCAACTTCAATCTCAAACATCCAAATTTTAAGGAAATATGTATCTTCAAAATTGCGACATGTACTTTGCGCACAAAGTTTACATGGACAGCCAACCAGCCAGACGGAAACAGTTTTTTTAAGTAATAATAAAACTCTGAGTGAGTCAAACAATAATAATAGCAATACAAAACAAAAACAATACAAATTTTAAAGATAAGCAAAATATTTTTTCTTAGATTAAAAACTTTTGGGTTTTTTCAAAGATAAATACAAAAAATAGCTTTATTTATTTTTTCTGGCACTTTTGCTATAAGAAAACAATACAATACAATTCTCACCTATTCGGTGCCCTTTATTTAATTTGTATTTTATTGTTATATATATAACTATTTGTGAATGAGTGTGGTGTACTCTCATTGCCCAATGTACGAATGATAATCTAATCAATTTGAGAGTGATCGAATGATAAGCAAATATGTAGATCATTGTAATTTGTTTTATTTGTATTTGCTGCTGCGTCGGCTTCTTATTATTGCTTCTGTTAAATTCTGCTAAAGAAAAATGATGGAGCGGTTTTGGGGTGTGGGGGGTAAGCTTATACAAACAGTGGTGAGCAAAGATTTCATTTCAGTTTCTATGAGGTTGACGTAGATAATTTGTTTTTATACAGGTTAGTTATCACAAGAACATTGAACGTTATAGAACGTTTTTTATTTTTATTTTTAATTTAATCAAAAAAATATTGTTGTTATTTGTGAAACTGTTAATGTAAAAAAAATTTATTTTTATGATACATTTTGTGAAATACATAGTTTTTTTATAATAAAAAATAAGCTGAAACAAAAGAATAAACAAGTGCAGTTTTTTTCTAATTTTCCGCAACTATAAAAAAGAGAAAAAAAACAAAGAAATACAAATTTTGCAAGTGCGTTCAATAAATTTAAATTAAATTTACATTATCTTAAATAAACGTTTTTAAGAACAAATATTTTTCTTGTTTTTTAAACAACAATTTTTTTGTTGGAATTCTTGAAATTCCCTTAAATTTTATTTTGTTTTAATAACCAGTTTTATGTGCTGCATATTTTTAATATTTGTGTGTCGTCGCATTAATTTGAAATTAATAAATTTCTGTTTAAATATTTTTAAAGCTTTTCAAAGAAACGTTAAGTTATCTTGTGCTTCTTTCTTATTTTAAATGACTCACTTAGAAAATACGTTTAATTCCCAGTATGTAATAAATTGTTTGTCGGGGATTTATTTTTTTTAGGCTACACGTTAGAAATTGTACAGATTTTTATTATTTATTTAACAAAAAAAATTGTTGTTGTTTTAAGCCTAGTGAAAGTAGGATTAACCATAAATGTTGTTAAAGTATTGTTTATGCTACATTTTTTACGTTTCCAATTGGTATGTATTCAATGGGTTCCCAATATTCAAAATTAATGTTTTTGTATAGAATTAACAGAAATACTTGGAACTTTAATATTAATATCACTTTAAGCATTGTGAGAAATAAATATGACAAAAACCGATATAAAGGGTGATTTTTTAAGTACTTTCGGATTCGATTAAAGAAAAGAATAAATTCTTCAATATTAGCATCCAGTGCATCTACCGTGTTGCCCGTATACCTATAGATATGAGCCTTAACATAGCCCCACAAAAAATAGTCTAAAGGCATTAAATCGCACCATAAATAAACTGTTCACCGAACATGCCGCCTCTCAATTAAGCCATTGTTTTTCGTGCCGTGTGGCATGTGGCACCGTCTTGTTGAAACCACATGTCAACCAAGTCTTCCATTTTTAGCAAAACAAAGTTTGTGACCATCGCACGGCAGAGTTTACCATTCACATTACCGTTCCTGCTTTCGTCGTCTATTAGAAAGTACGGTCCAATAACGCCACCGACCCATAATCCACACCAAACAATGCATTTTTCGGAATGCATTCGCAGTTTTTGCAGCAAATATCACGTATCCATTCAATCAGAAATGAGCTTCGTCGCTGGACACAATTTTCCGATAAGAACAGTCTTGCCAAAAAAGCTAAAAAAATCACCCTTTATTTCAACGGCACAACAATTTAGTTTTTTGAATATTTGAATTTTTGTTAAAAAGAAATTTTATACCTTTAGGGAATTAATTACACAAATATTTTATTTTAAAACAAACAAAACATTTTAGCTAATCACAATTCCAATTATTTATTTCTTTTTTACTTCTTAACTTTTAAAACAAATTCTTTAAAATTTACAAACAAACAATTAAAAATCAATTAACTTTAAATTTATCATTATTGTTTTTTTAGGCAAAAAAATCAACTGTTATTAACAGTCACAACAGAGAAAATTGCAACACATACCAATTTAAAATAAACAAAAAATTATTTAAAAAAAAATGTTGAAAACCAAAACAAATGATGATAAAGTTGATACACTGCTGGCCAAAAGTTTGGTACCAATTATTGATCTTGCTCATTGTGGTAAGTTTTCTAATTTTAATTCCTTATATATACATGGTAAAAACAAGTGTTTGGTTAAATAAATAGCACGCTCGTAAAGTAAATAACATATTTTATTTCTTAAGAATTACTAAGTTTTAAAACGGGGTTTTCTTTAAATTTTACTGAATTTTGTATTTCGTTACTTCTTCTAATATGGGTTAAATTTGACAAGAAACTGATTGTAATTATTGCTATAATAACTAAATTAATGACTGAAATTATATATGTATGAATAACATATAAATCGAAAAGATGTGCTAACTTTTTGATCAACAGTGTAAATAAAAAAAAATAATTTAATCACCTTAGTATAAGTTAGTTAGTTAGTCATTATAATATAACTAATTATTTTTAATTAATATAATTATTCAAACAAATTCCATACGTAACGTTATTTACCTACGTTTTCAGGTGTTTCCCTTTTAATTTAAAATATGTAAAAGTTTTGCTTTAAACTTGTTTATACCAGTCATTTCATATTTATTTATTTTTTTGAATACCTTTATTTCCCTTTTATGCTGTGAATAATAATTTTTCGTTATTTATTTTCTTTTTTTTTCAAAATTTAAGATTGACTGTTTTTAAAAGCATCATCTGTTTTGTTTGCATATAACTGCGTCAATGCTTTTGTTTTTATTATTTACTTGTTTATTTTTTTATATTCAAGGTTTTGTTTTATTAAAAAATATTTAAAACATTTTTGACCTTCAACCCCGATAAATAAACTTTATTTAGTGTAAGCCGGCATAATCTTTCTGTGGCAAGTATAACGATGGGGACTTACAGATTTTTACATTTACCATTTATTGATTACGTATTGAAGATGGTTTTACTTGAAGAATGAGCTACTAAGAGTATATTTAACAAATATTAAATTTTTAAAAACATTTTTCTTCGACACTTAAACAAAAATGGAAGGGGTTAAAATTCATTCACTCTAACGGTCTTGCCAAATTGGAATAAGTTTGTGGTTAAAGCAGTGCTTAAAAAATAACATCGGTTTTTGTTTTGAACTGCGATTTTGCAATTTTATATCAATTACAAATTTCATCAGTTTTAAGTATTTTTATTTTATATAATTACGAAAAAAAAAAAAAATTAATACACTTCTCGAAAATCATTTAAATATATCATATAAAAATTAATGTCTTTTATCGAAACAAAAACGTTGTGATTTTATCAAACATTGGCTCTAAACACTTACTCGAATGATTCATGTATTTATAAAGGGTGAATTTTTAGCAACTTTCTTTTTGGCTAGATTTTTTTTTGGCAGCTCAGTTGTTTTCGTGTAACATGTTACTGTTAACATGTTCAGTTTGGTCTATAATTTAACCATGAATCGACTAACAAACAAACAACGCTTGCACATTATTGAATTTTATTATGTATCAAAATTCATGCTCGGTTAAGAAAGTGCATTGTGCACTTTTTCATTTTATGGTCATTTTGGGCGACCATCTAAGGTGGCTATTCGGAATCTTGTGACTAAATTTTGCACAAGTGGAGTGTGGGCACAGGAAAAAATTGCAACTGAAAGTGTTGTTGATGAGCATGTATTGTCGATTCGGCGCCTTTCGCAGCAATAATTAAAGCCACACGACCTACCATAACGGTAAACTTTTGGCGAATGAGCGCTGACAAAGTTTGATCCAATTTTTTTATCAGAAAATTGTGTTCAGCGACCGAGCTTATTTCTGGTGGAATATATATTTACGTAAACAAGCAAAATGTACTTACTGTTTGGTGTGGATTACGGGCTGGTGGCAATATTGCACCTTACTTTTTCAAAGACGTTACCATGCGATGATTACATATTTTTATTGCCCAAAATTTAGGATCTGGACTTGATGTCAGCCAAGTCCAACAAGACGGTGCTACATAACATGCGAAACAATGGCCAAATTGAGAGGCGAGTTCGATGAACAGTTTATTTCACGTTTGAGTACGTTCAATTGGCCGTCTGCAAAGATTGACGGGCTGGAAACTATTGTTCAAGAATTTACAGTGAGATACCGGCCGATATGTTAGAGAGAGTATGCCAAAATTGGACCCAGCGTATGAACAATTTGAGGAGTATTCGCGGTTAACATTTACAGAAAATCATTTTGAAACATTGAATTATATAGATCATTCTATCGACTCAAAGATTTTATACATTTCTCTGTTTTTCTTAATCAAAACTCTTAAAACATCACTCTTTATAAACACACTATCTTTCATTATTGATTATCATTATTACAAAATATTCCGGCAAGTGTAGTAATTCCAAAACCACAGCTATTCAAATCCATAAATATATGTATATGAAACTGCTAATACCCCAGTACATAAAAGTAGGTAAAGAAATTTTCAGCGAGAACTTTGCTTTTCAACACAAAACAAAATTTGTGGCCGAATTTTATGTGAATTATACTTTATTTTCAGAATTTGAATTGGTCTTTACATTTGGCCGTTTTTATAATTCGAATGGAAAATCTCATTTTCAATTGTTATTTTTAAAATCTGAAATGAAATATCTCATAATTCCTCTTTTATAAAATTTACCTGAAGAATTGATTTTCAAGTGTTTTTTTTTTGCTAAATTCAGAAAGGATGTTCCTTTTTTCATTTGTGAAATAGTAAAATAGAAAATTTTCATTTCACCAAATTTATATGACTAATCAATTGCATTGGTATATTGTGGCATTAAGGTTCTGGCTTAACTTAGCTTACCTGGCATACCTTAGCCAGAACTTTAATGCCATAACTTTTATGGCCATAGCGGCCATAACGTTCTGGTTTACTAGAACAAATTCCACAAAACCATGTTGACAATTTCGTAATATTTCTCGAGTTGATTGTATTAAAATTCTGGGTCATTAGTTTATTTTGTGTGCTAGTTGATTAAAGTGTGGGCCCATTTATATTTCTTATTTTAGAATAAATGTAGTAGTACATTTGTATTCTAATTATAAATCGTGAGTTTGCTTAATTTAGACAGATGATAATCAATTATACATACAAAAATTTGAAGCATATTTATAAGTGTTACCAAGCGAACGTGCAAAAATTATGACTGTACACACAATGTGTACATTACAAATGACGAATTATATTTCAAATGAGTTTTACAAGTATGTAAACACATAAACTAAAGTCATCAATTCGGAACTAAGATGTACTTCATTACTTCATCGACATTTTTGTTTTGTTCACAAACACTTGTTGTTTGTACCGCTCTAGTACATTCAGGGCATTTAAAAAAATATGTACTCGCAATTATCAATGAATTATTATTAGTCATCTGTTAGAGAACTTAACAATTTAAGTTCTTAAACATTCTAATTTCAATTAAATTGTTGCAATTTGAAGATTCTATTTAAGTGTGTTTGAAGCATTTAAGAGCAGCACTACTGAACTCTTATCAAAAATTAAATAGTAATTACTTTTGTTTTCTTCTTTGTTATATTTATAAAAATTTAGATGTGAAATGTTTATAAATAAGTAAATGACTGGCGGGCTGGGCTGGTGACTGACAAAAATATTGATAAAAATTTAAACAATTAAAATCCAACACCGCCCATCGCTGACGACACAATTTTAATTCGAAAAAGAATATTCGTACTCGGCAACAAGATTCAAAATAAATAATAACAATTCATATGGAATTCTAAATATATTTAAGCTTTATAAATAAAAAACAAACTAAAATTCAGTAAATAATTAATGTATCATAGTTGAAGCAGAACTTGAAAGAATTCATTTAATATTAGCAAGACTGGTTGTGGCAGCTCAGCTGTTTTCGTGGAACATGTTCCGAACAAATATTGGGTGAATGCACCTTTAAACATGTTCAGTTTGGTCTATAATTTAACCATTAAATGACTTACAAACAAACAACGCTTGCAGCAGATTATTGAATTTTATTAACAAATTCATGCTCGGTTAAGAAAGTGCATCGTGAAATTCTGAATTTTTTGTCTGTTTCGGCTATTCGGAATCTTGTGACAAAATTTTGCACCAAATTTACATTATTGGACATTAAACCACCAACACGCAAAAGTAGAGTGCGAACAGAGGAAAAATTTAATCTTGTATTGGGTTTTATTATATTAATTAATAAATTCTTGCACACTGTAATAATTTCAAATATAATTATTTTGAAGAGACAATTTCAATCGTAGGTTAATTTTTAATCTCTCCTGGCTGAGTTTAAAAAATAATATATTGCGAAAGTTTTTTCGTTTTTTCAGAACATCAATAAACTACCTAACGCATCTGAACTGTTAACTTAATTTATTTATTCATAATTGAATACACTGATTTAAATTTCTGTATTCAAGTGGGAATTAATAAACGATTAAATTGAAATAAATCAATTCATACATTTTTTGCAGCATGTTTCCATAGGCAGTATTCACAATATTTGTTTATATACGTACATACATACATTAGGCGATATATATTTTAATTAATAAAACGTAAGAGAAAAATACTACATAATACTAATAATTTAACAAGAAAACTTAAAATTATTCTTTACCAAATTGTATTTTTTTTTTTTATCAATACACATATTTTATTATGTTGTTTTTCACTAGATTTAATAAATATGTACATGTGTAGCTCTTTATTACTATATGTTTGATTAAAGTTTATCAGCGGCGATGTTTTTATTTATTTAGCATTGTTACTATGTATTTGTTAAATAGTAATGTTAATTTTTTGTGTTAAACTAATAGTATTTGTTATTTAAAATTTATAAGGTTTCACATTTAACAACATTTAATTAGAAGATAAAATAAATATACATACATATTTAAAATAAACCTACAAACTTTAGAATTTCATTTATTAGATAATCTTTCAATTTCATTAATATAACTGAGGTATTTTTTAATTCTTTTTAAATACCATTATATTTTCCCTAGATTTTATAAATTGCATTTTTATTATCATTTGTTCAATGAAAATTTATCAGCCCAAATGTAAACATTTATAATCAGATAAACCCATTTGGGTTTCCCACTGTTTCCACACCACAATACAAAATTTTTTTTATTTTTTTTTTAAATTATTTTGAAAAAAAATTAGTATTGTTGATAAGATATTTGAATTAAAAAAGAACGCATTAATACATAACACAGTGATACAAAATTTAATGAAATTGCAAAACCTGGGACCGGATATTATTTTTCTTGTAGGGCTTGTCGAGTAAAACAAGATTCCAATAGTTAAATGTGCCAGACACCTTTAAAATCTGGTTTTACGGTTAAAAACCCGGCTTTTGTACCTTTGCGCACTTATAAGCCTGTAATTTTGTAGATAATGAACCGATTTTCAATTTCTTACTAGATTTGGAAAGAAGAAACTGAGAATGACATACATATATATTATATAATATACATATGTATAAGAAAATTTGAGAAATTTGGGTGTTATTGTCGAGAAAATTGTGTTATAGCAAATTGTGTTATTGCTCGACAATAACACCAAAATTTCTCAAATTTTCTTAGATAATATATTGTATATCATTCGAAAGATCTCAGTTTCTTCTTGATTAATACAATTTGTACAAAATGTTTAAAAGTTTATTTTCATTAAAAGTTAAATAACTCAGTCAATTACTTATCTATTTTTAAACCCAAATATGCGTTGTAATCGTAAATAAACGTACTTTTTGAATAAATTCAATAGTATTATAGTTTTTTAATAAAATAATGTATTAAAACTTCACCAAAGTTGAAATCTTTTTGGAAAATCTACAAAACATTTCTCAAGTTTTCTTTGATGAATTATATATCATTCGAGGGATCTCAGTTTCTTCTTTCCTACCTAAAAGAACAAATAAAAGGATACATTTCCACTATTTTAAAATGTTATACGGCTTCAAACTAAACAATTTTGCATGTGTAACTAATAATATGGCTACCCACTGTACATTTGTATAGAAAAAAGTGATTCGATTTGCGTCGTTTCGGTTTGCGTCGCATTTCCCCAGTCCCTATTAACGACACAAATCGGGGCTCTAGTATGTATATTTACATCATAAGATATTTGAATTAAAAAAGAACGCTAATACATATGTAATTTATAAAAGTATTAGTGTTTGCTTATTACATCTGCTAAATAGATAATTTAAAATCTGACAGATGATAAATAAAACCTAGATTTGCAAGAAAATAAATATTATTGATACCTATTGCATTGCCACTGACTTGAATGCAACAACTTACGGAAATACTTTTAACGATCTATTTTGTTTGTTACTCTAACTCTGCGAATTTTGGCATTATTTACATCTGTTGTATATCATATTCATATGCAGATTATTGCTATGGCTCTATGTGCCGCGATCAATACCTTATGAAGCCAATTATCCTGTTCATTGACATATCAATAACATCCACTGTTGGCTACGACATTTGGAGCCACTCTCTGAAACGACTTTAATAAAGAGCAATCCCAATGTAGATCTTTAGAGTTCTACAGTTAAATTTTTGTTTTGAAAAACATTTTAACAGACAGTATAACTTTAGGTTAAAAATTAACTAGACTTGCTGAAAATGGGGCTAAATATTTAAAAATGAACAGCTTTCCTTTTGTTTAACATTTTTTGAATAAAAATTATTTATATGTACATACATAAATACATATGATTTTTGTTTGGTAAATTAATTTGTTTTGCAACATATTGCACCAAATTAAACATACAAAGATTTATTGACAAATTAAACAATGAAACAATTTTTAGAGATTTATTGAAATAATTAAACTGCAGTCAATCTCATTTTCTCGTACCCTACAACATGTTGCTTTAATTTCGTTTTACATATTTTTTTCAAATCAAATGCTGTCAGGTTTATAAGTATGTACATACATGTACATATACATATGTATGTATGTATAAAGAAAAGGCGTTCGAAAACAATTTGTTAATTATAATAAATTGAAATATATTCGCACAATTTCATTTTGCGTACAGCCAACTGCTGCTGTCTGTCTGCCTTTGATACCCGGGAGGCCACAATGAAAAACAAATCGTTTTCAACGCGTAATTTTATTAACTCTGCTACAATTATTATTGCTGCTGTTATTACTTTTATTTTATTATTACTGTTGTTGTTTGTTGTTGTTTACATTTTGTATAGGAAATTAGCAATTCTCGAAATTTTCAATTATGTATACACAAAAAAAAGTAAATAAATAAAAATTTGTCAACCATTTTTCAGTTGATTCCGCTAATGACTGCTAATTTTTGTGTTCCTTTTTATTCTATCAATAAATAATTGAATATGCCAATTTACTTAACTTTTGCATGACATATTACCTATAAATCAAGTATATAATGTATTTATATGCATACATATGTATATGTATGTAAATATGTACCTATACTAGTGAGGTATACATAAATATAAATATTATACAGCCATACATATTTACATACATAGTATGCACGTTAAGATATTGTTTTTCAAGTAAGCAATCGATTAGTCGATTACAAAATAACTAAACAAAGTTAGAAAATTTTTCCATGCCAAAGGCCTCCCTTTTGTTTCATCAATAATTGTTTACGGAAGAGATTTAGACAAAAAATGAAAAAC
This sequence comes from Bellardia pandia, assembly GCA_916048285.2. Taxonomy (NCBI): domain Eukaryota; kingdom Metazoa; phylum Arthropoda; class Insecta; order Diptera; family Calliphoridae; genus Bellardia; species Bellardia pandia. The sequence goes on along the minus strand of OU696529.1, from coordinate 20,176,584 downwards.
AAATTTATAATAAATTTCATACATTACCAGGTGATTAAAAGTAGATTATAGGTCTTATTGACTACTTACATATGTATATATATTTAAAACAAATAAGAAAGTATAGTCGGTTAAGCCCGACCATATACATAATACCCTACACCCAGTATATGTATAAAAAAGTGTTTCAGAAATGGTCGTTATATGGGAGATATAACCTATTGTGGACCGATCATCCAAAAATTTAATGTCATGATGTCTGTGAATATAAATATTATATGTGTTAAACTTTATCACGATATAAATACTTTTAAACGATTTATGGAGCTTAAAGTGATTTTCGGAAATGGGTCTTATATGGGAGTTTCGACTAATTATGGACCGATCATAATAAAATTGTACCGCATTATTTTTAAACATATGAAATATATTTGCGTTAAATATTATTTGGATACCAACATCTTTGAGAGAGTTATTCTCTTTTAAAATGTAGATGTGATTTAGTTTTATTTACCACTCATTTTTGATGAAATTTGTTTGGATACTTGCATAATTCAAACATTTATGATCGGCAAACCCAAATTTCGGGAGTACATTTGTATAGGGGCCAGTTGACTAAATAAATTACGAACATGAAAAAGTAGAGCCCGAACGAACATTTGTAATTTTGTTGGTTTAACTGATTACATTTTAGACATCGTTGTGCGTGGGTGGGGAGATAAAACGAGTGTGTGTAAACTCTCATATAAAAATACGAGTGATTTAAGAAATTATATTGTGCCGAAGAAATTTTAAGGAAATAATTGCATCAATTTTTTCAATAAGAATTGCGTCGTGTAAATTTGTAATTGGTCCAACATTTGTCAAGATTTTTACGCAATTATACCGAACATCAAATTCCTAATGAAAATTGCTGAACAAATTAGGTTTGACAATAAATTTGCAGCCGAATTCTATTGGCAAATGAATTATCTATGGAAAACTCAGCTTAGCCACCAAATTATAAGTCTTGATTTGTATTTAACTGTTTTCTTTTAAATTGAATTTAATATTATGTATTTACAAAATTATTGTTATATTAACTTGTGTCGTATCATTCAATTCTAATCGAGTTTGAAACAGCACTACTAATTTCGTAATCAAGCTTTAATTGCTTTTATATATGTACATTAGGGTGGGGCGCTTATGTATGGGAAAAAATAAATGTTAATTAATAAAGTTCTAATAGTAATATTTTGCTGTCTTAGACTTAAAAAGGTAATATGTACTTGAAAAAAAAATATTCAATTAAGTGATATCTTTAGCCCGCGCATTTGTCTTAAAATTTTTGGAATTTTCATAACAACACTTTTATTTTTCCCATACACAAGCGATCCACCCTACTTTGCAGTCAATGCGCGGGCTCTTACATTTAAAATATTTCAATAAAATTTTAAAGACTTCTATTTGAACTAGTAACACAACAAAATTTTGCTATTAGAAGACGATCTAAGACAAAACAAAATTTCACCCCACCCTAATGTACATATATATCTAATTTGGTATTTAAATTAGCTTGTTTGACTGGAATACGAGTATCTGGTATGAACATATGCTCATGCAGTCAATTTAACAACTGCGCTAGTAGTTATGTACTCGTATAAATGTTCAAAATGTCATAGATCTTAATTAACAAAATGTAAATACTATGTATGTATGTATGTATATTCATAGTATTTGTATTTTGTATTACCTTTTATGGTATCTCAATGGGAAATATTAAGTTTGTTATGTCGTTAGTAACAGCATGATAATGACAATTATTTAATTGATTGATTTCTGCTTACATTTTTACCTAAAAAAGTAATATAGTCGTCGAATCACAACGAGGTTCTCGTATGAGACATTTATTATTATTAAATTTCAACTCTGATTTTAACTCAGATATTTTTTAACATTCAACACAGGTGATGTTTCAAACAGTGTGAATAAATAATACCACGTTTTGGCGATGCATCGTTCTGTAAGCACAAAACATGCCATTAATTTGTTCACTCACCGATTTATTTCTAGTCTGCACATGAATTTGTCTCGTGTGGACAGCTCTTGTCGATGTTGAATTCTTATACTTCACTGTCATGTTTAATAGTTTAAGGAAACAATAAATTTATGAAATATGTAATAAACATTGTAAACTTATGTAAATTTCGTTCTAATTCATAACATGTAAAAGAAATATGATTAATTCCCGAAATCTATTTCTTAATAATGGTGAGTTAAATAGATGATGTTTGCAAATAGAACATTGCTAATGACGCCATCGGCAGGATAGAAAATGCATTCCAATGTGCCAATTGTGTAAAAAATATTAGGGAATTCATGATATTGCTTAAAATTGCCCTTTGTGCAATTTAGTTCACTTGCGAGACTTGTTTCATAAAGCCCTTTTTTAAGTTTTGTGCAATCTAACAACATCAGTTGTGAGAAACGTCAATTCAAAAATAATTAAAATAAAATAAACTTAAAAACAAAATGGTTTAGATTATTTAAAGAAGTTACCGGTTGTGGTATGTTAACACTTGAATTTTTTGGTAAAAATTATGGTAAGCACAATTCGTTTCCTGTAAGTCTCAATGTTATTTATCTTTCTTGATTGTTTATAATCAACTTAAGGCGGAAGAAGAGATTTTGGAAGAATTCACTTATGTTCTTGTATCTTACTCTGTGACGTCTTTCTTTTGTTAAATGCAGAATTGAACAACGCAAGTTTACGAGCCAAATTTGTTGGGAAAATGTGTAAATAATTTTTCATATAATTTTTGAAAATTCATTTACGAGGGCACAGTTTGCGAGACATTCAAACGATATCATGAGTACCCTTATTACTTTACAATGATATTCTTTGAATTCTTAATTAAAATTAACTCAAACCAAATAATAAATATACATACTTACATATTATGTATGTATAATAATAAATATTAAAAGTTCAACAATTTTTCATTAAGAATAAAACAGAAACTCTAATAACTCAAAAAGAAAACCATGAACTTCGAAAAGTTTTTCCCACATAGAAGAGCATGAACAAACGATGAACAACACGATGTCTCGTCAAGACGAAGGGTTACGGACACAAATTTGTTCATATTCTGTATACAATTTAAATACATGACGCATATCAATTGAATTTGATTGATTTTCACCATTTCTAACGAAAACTTATATAATCTAACTAGTGCTGGCACCGACATAATAAAATTTTAACTAATCCTGTAAATGATTAAAAGCATTTGTTCGGTTTTCAAATAAGTTAATAAATTAAATACACTAAAATTACCAAAAACTTGGAAATAATAATTTAAATTGTATAAATATTGTATTGGCAACCACTTATTTATTTTTTTAGTAATCGAAATGATCAAATGGTTAAAAAAAATAATGAATTACATACTCTGTTTTTTGTTATATATACTCGTATGTATGTATATGTATGTAGGTAGGGTATTTAAAGTCTTTTATAAATGCTTTTTGAATGCACTTGTTGACTGTAACTTGTTTGTATTTTGTAATTAAATTAATTAAATAATTGAATTATTTCAAGCGCAAAATTATATTTGATTTAATTACAAAATTTGTTTGCATTTATACAGGCCACTTATTTTATTGACTAAAGTCGTTACTTCAATAACTAATAAATAAAAATACTTATTTGTATATGAACTCTTCTGTCATGTTTAATAGTTTAAGGAAACAATAAAATATGCAAACATTATTAATGAAATATTACATAATAATTAAGATACATTTTTTATATATAATTTTAAAATAAAATTTTAATAAATTTTAAGAAAGACACAGAAAACTTAGCTCAAAATTACAGACACCTATTGAACAAAAATATAAATATTAACAATAGGAGAAATTAACACAATTTATGTATTTAAAAAATGTTATAATTCCAAAATGTTATTATTTAAAATGTTACTATATTTCTGTTATAATTTTTTACTGTTCAATGTTATTATCGAAAATTTAAAATTATTTTTCTGTAAAACATGTTTTCAATTTTGTCAACCCCTTTTAAACTTATATCAAAAAATTTTTACACATAGAAAATTTGTTATAATATTAAATTAACTCCTGAAGAAGATTTCCAAATCGAAATATTGATATAATTATATATAAGAATTAAAAAATCTTTTATAAAAAACAAAAAAGTGACCTCAAGCTTAAAAATTATTTAATAAAAAAAAAAATAAATTTTTCAATGAAATTAAAAAAGTTCCATATATGTACATTAGAGTAGTACTAGAATTTGACGTGGTTGTAACAAATGATTAAGGACAGAAATGTAGCCCTTACAGACCCATGAACACCGGTATACAAAATGTTATGATCTGACTAAAAGGGTGGTATTTGTAGGCGTGGCAAAAAAATAAAAAAAATATTTCTGGAACTGATACAACTTTTTTTCAAACCACTCTAAAGCTATGTGTTCACGATGGTCACATATTACAACGTTGTCATATCTACCAATGTGCTGTCAATGCACTGACATTGAAAATTTTTTATCAAAAGGTAAATTGTGAGTTTATACGACTGTAAGAAAACTAACAATTTCATTTGAACACAATTGTCACACAATGAATTTATCTGTCATTCGAAATTGTCAGTTTACACGGTTGTCAGATTGTTGTGTGGCATTGCCAAATTCGTTTTGCAGCTCTGTGTGTGTGTTTAAAATTTTTATTAATGCACACTTTAATTTAATTCTTTAATTTTCTTCCACTTTTTTTAAAAATTTTATCAATGCACACTTGTTTGTTTATTATTTATGTATATACAGAGTTGCATTTAGAAATAATTTCTATGACAATGCATTGGCAGATGCATAAACTTTCCACATATGACAATGAAAACTTTAATTTCATTCTTTAATTTTCTTCCACTTTTTTCAAAAATTTTATCAATGCACACTTGTTTGTTTATTATTTATGTATATACAGAGTTGCATTTAGAAATAATTTCTATGACAATGCTGCCATTGGCAGATGCATAAACTTTGCACATATGACAATGAACACTTTAATTTAATTCTTTAATTTTCTTCCACTTTTTTCAAAAGTTTTATCAATGCACACTTGTTTGTTTATTATTTATGTATATACAGAGTTGCATTTAGAAATAATTTCTATGACAATGCTGCCATTGGCAGATGCGTAAACTTTGCACATATGACAATGAAAAGTGTTTGTCAATTGTCTTAAAATAATGACAATGACAAAATTGTGTGTTTACACGATTGTTAGATGTCTGAAAATATTTTTGTCTTCCAATGTACTGAAAATGCTTTTTCTTACAACGTTGGAAGACAAACATTTTAAGTTTACACGGTTGTTAGACATTTTCTGCACATTTTTCGGACAACGTTGTAATATCTGACGACCGTGGACACATAGCTTAATGTACATACATTTTTGAATTACAAAAGAAACTATGAATTTAAATTTTTGATAAAGACAATCCAAAAATGATTAGAATTAGAATTTAAAAATGAGAGAATTTTAAATAAAGAGAATTTCAAACTGAAATTTTGAATTATTAAACTATACAATCGTGAATATACAGAGACGGACATAAGGTTAGCACACTGGGTATCTGTTGCCTATTAAAGCAAATATTTTCTGTTGTATCTTGTTATTTTGTAAAGTCCTTTATTTTTCAAACGCGTTAATATCACTCCACTTCACTTTTTATTTTATTACTTTGTTGCATTTCGTTGGTTTTCTTTCCAGAATACAACTACCCAAAAACAACTTTGCACGGTAATTTAGCACTAGTTAAACATTTTATTTACAAAAAGTATGGTATCTACCTAATAGTTGGTAGAATATGCAACCTTTGTTTTTAATAACAGCTGCATATCTTCTGGGCATACTCTCTACCGGAGCCATACATCACTCTTTTGGAGTTGCGTACCAAGCATTTGAGATTTTATTCCACAAATCGGCAAAATTTTTGGGTCTGACTGTGGTTATGTGTCGCTTCGCATCATTCCATTGGTTCTCAATTGGATTGAGATCAATGAGATTGCGAATGGGCTGACCGTTTCAACACATCAATTTTGTTCTGATTCAAGGAACTTCTCACAATGCGTGAGATGTGTGTTGGGTTGTTGTCGCGATTAAAACGCCACTTAATCGGCATATTGTCATCAGCGTAGGGGGAATCATTGTAATTAAAAATATATTTTGTTAAACATACTAATCTATCCGTGCATCGATCTTATGTATAGGACCAATATCATGCCCAGAAAACTCTGTCCACAATATCGCATTCGCAGCACCGAGCTTTTATGGCTTTATATATGTAGTTAAGTTTTAGTTATTTCACACTCGTGGTTACTAGTTTGCCAGATTAAGCAGCAGTTAAAGTTTAGATTTTAAATATTAATAAATTCAACATGAATTATATTTATGTGTAATAATTACTAATTATAAATATTACTATTTAGAAATATCGCTTAGGATATTTCCCCAATTTCACAACAATATCCAACACCCAGTTAAATGCCATAAACCTTATTTAAGTGCTTGGAATAAACCCCCTTGATTTCATAGTAACAATTAACAATTATAATGTGTTAATGTAATCTTTTAACACTCTATAACAATTAAAAGAATTTTTTCTCTGAACTGAATATTTATTATCGCAATATTACGTAGTATGTACAGTGGCGCACAGCTTATATCGTGTGATCTATTTCCAAAAGAGAATACCTTCATATATTTCCAATTTAATGAAACTAATAAGAAGAATTCACATTAAAAAAAAAGTCATTCCTTATTACAAAAACAAACAAAAAAAAACAATTCATTACAACAAATCGCTTTTAAAATATTTAGCAAATAAAAGAAATTGAATTTCGTGTATGAAAATTTAGCGTTAAAAAGTAGTTCATAAATTTTGCATATAATGTTTTAATAAACATTTTAATGCGATATTTTGAAGCTTAAGGTGTCAATTAGTTATAATTTTGCTCTGGGTTGTCGAACTTCAATAGAAACGCGTGAACTGATAATTAGGCATTTTAAATGAGAAACACAAAAAAAATTGCAGAAATAGTAAAGTTGAGTGCTTCTACAGTTCAGGGTGATTGTTGGGTACATATTTCGTTTCGAAAGCAAACAGTTTCGAAATACAATGTATAAAGTATACAAATTCGAACAAGTTTCTTTTCGAAACGAGTTACAAAATAACCCCACAGTTTATATGTACGAGAAAATAGAGTGACTAATAAAGGTCGGGAAACCTTAAATAAAATATTTACAGAAGCTGATGAATGTTGGATATTGCGTAAAATTAAGCAATATCCGAGTCTATCTGCACCAGTTTTGACGATTGAAGCAGAACGACTGCTTCAAAAGACAACACGTTATAAGGCGTATAATAGTCCAACAAATTTGAAAAGTATATTGCAGTTCGCCAGAGGCAACATTGACAAAGACCTGGTACACGTTCTGGAACACTGTTATATTTGCTGATGAAAGCAAATGGTAAGTCATATGTTTGGCCAAAGCAAAATAAGGAACTAAAACCAAAAAAAAAGGTATCCGATAGTATGGGGTTTGCATGTCATCAGCTGGTGTCGGAAACTTATTCTCTATCGATGACATTATAAACAAAAAAATTTATTAAAACCTTTTGGGCACTGCTACACGTTCAATAAATATCGTGATATTTGGATCGCGATCCATTTTAAAGTATTGATGGATCACGAGCGTATGCTACATGTTCAATATTTATCGCGTCAGCATTTATGTTATTTTTGTGCTGTGCGGTTCGTTTATCAATGTCGCGAGAAAACCAAAAGAAAGCCTGTTTTTATTGTTATTTTGCTTGCTTTTGTCAATTGTTTTACTTTTTTTTGTTTAATTTTTGCCACTGCGTATTTTATATTATTTTATTTCTTTTATTTGTTACTTTTTACTGACGTATCATGATTTAATATTTAATATCATGAAAATGCTACACGTTCAATATTTATCACGAGATCCACGATTTGCGATCTGGATTTCATATTTTAGGCCATTCTGCGATGTGGATCGCGATCCATCAATATTGCATGCTACACGTTCAATAAATATCGTGATACAAGAAATATCACGATATTTATTAAACGTGTAGCAGTGCCCTTTGAGAGACAGCTTATTACAAAGTGTAAAAGTCAGCTATTAAAGAAAATTTTCGGTTCTATCAAGACAATTATCCAAAGCATAAGACACAACTTGTGCAAATATCACTAGTTTATAATTGTCCTCATGTCGTTAATACACCCATCGACTTGTCCTCATATCGTTAATACACAAGCCCAGCTCTAAATGTTATTGAGAATTTATGAAGCATTCTTGAGAGAAACATTAGAAAACACAAAATAAGCAATCGCCAAGACTTAAGAATGTCCCTGCAAAAGCAGTTTTGAAACAAAAGGGGTATTCCACAGTTCTAAGATATACACGACATAAGTTAATAAGTAACGTGGCTTTACTTTGAATTTTATTATTCTGTTAAATATACTTATATGAGTGAACTCTTTATGTGTAATCCTTTTGTAATGAAAATAAAAATTTATTATTCTTTAAATTACTAACGGTCTTGTTTTAATCTTAAATAATAAAAAAAACCTCAATCAATCACTAAAAGTTAGGCACACGAAATAAGCTGTGAGCCACTGTGCGTGGATCTGTAAGATTCTCCCTAACTACTATAAAACATATATTCATGAGCAATAAATTTCCACTTTTCTACTTTTCGCTTCTACATCTCAAACTTTTATTCAATACTTCGTGCATCCGTAATCATTAAACTCGTATCTAATCTTTAGTAAATATTTTTGTAATATTTTTTTTGCCACATGCAGCAATAGAAATGACAAGATAATTTTCTTTCGGACTGTCAATCCAATTGTTATCTCAGTGTGTGGAGGTATATTGTTTGAAATTGCAAGTAAACACAAGTAAATAGTAGTATTGTCTAATAATAATGTACGTAGTACTTGAACAATAAATATTGGTTGGTATTATTGTGTCAGTGTCGGTGCTTAACTTGTTCTTTTTAATTTTAAAGGTTCTTTTGCTTAAACATACTGAATGAACGTTCTTCAATAGTTCAATGATGGTTGCGTGATATAATTTACGTGTGGTATTAGAAATAGTTTGGGGAAAACATAGTTAACATTACTACTAGATTAATTCTGCTTGAGTGTTTTTACTAGAAAATTATAGTTTTTGAATAATTAAATTTTGTAGCGATTGCTAACTTTCTACCAAATTGACTAAAAACTAAAATATAATTTTTTAAAACTGTACTCTTCAATTATTCCTGTTGCTAGTGAGTACTAACTCGAAAAGAGGTTGCAATTTAGCTCACGCGCTCATTTCTATTGTTTGCCTTATTTTTTTTTTTTTAATTTCAGAAGGTTTATTTTGTTTCCTTTGTTTTTATTTCGCATTCTATACTAATTTACTCACTCACTCACTGCATAAAAGAATTTAAAGTGTAAAACAAAATTTATTTTTAAGTTTACAAACAATAGCAATTTGTTATAAGTAGACTTTTAACATAGCAATTGGGAAACAGAATTTGTGTTTGATGTAGAGTTCTAATTTGCCGTAAATTTGTTTTTAGCGGGAAATCTTAAAAAAATCTGTGCGTTTTCGGAAATTGTGGAAATTTTTAAATACGAAATTATTGCAAAAAATGGTAAAAGTTTTCAGATTTAAGAATATGTGATAACCGAATTTATTGCTATTTATTGATATTTCAATAAAATTTGGTACATGATATTTTTTCGGCCCAATGACGGTTGGGATAAAAATTGGTTGAATTGTTTCAACTAGCTTCCATACAAATGTCCACCCTAAATATGACCCTACCGATCATAAATGATTCATTTTTAAACATATCCAAATAAATTTAGCCACAAATAACTTGTACTTGAAGCCTAATCACATCTAAAAATTTTTTTTAGAATTGTCCAAAATTTACCACATATAAACACCACTTCGAAAATCACTTTAACATGTACATTAGGGTGACAATGGTTTGTATGTAAGAAAATATTTGTTGGAATTATAAAGTTTTCTCAACGGAATATTGTGCCAATAGGTCTAAAAGTTTTGTGCCGAAAATTTGAGCCAAATCGGACAACGTTTTCTGGACGCGCATCGAGGTCAAAGGTCAAGTATTTTTATATTTCGCAGATAATATGAAATAATGTTGGGAAACTCTTAAATTTTCTACATTAGTTTACAAAAACATCTGGATTCTGTAGACTTTTAATAAAAAGGACAGTCAAACTGTCAAACTAACCCTCAAATCTCATTAGGATCAAAGTGACCGACAAACTATTTTATTGCAAGAATGTTTTGTATATGTATGTTATTATTGTCAATGTACACAAATGTACAAATTCTGTAGACTTTTGATAAAATAACTTAAAAATATTCCAAGAAAAAAGTTATGATACAAATTTTTAATTAATATAAAGTTTTAAGATTTTTTTTTCTTTTAAAATTTACAGATCAAAATCTCTTTGAAGAGAATGTAGATTAGCATTTTTCGGATACAACTGCCTATATTTTTGTACCACCTGTAAAATATTAAACCATGTTAAGAAAAAAAATTTTAAAATTTATAATATATATATATATAGTTACTTTCATTAAATGTTGTTTCTGTTCCTCATCTTTTGTTATCTTGTCATGGTATTCTTGAATTAACTGAATGCCTCTTTCAGCACAATCATTAACAACACTCAAGTTTTGGATAATTTGTTTTGCTCTTAGGTACTCTCCTATCACACTCCAAGAATGTGGATCTTTGCTAAAAAACTCCATTGAAATTCCAAATCTTTTGAAAACTTTTTTGGTATTTTTTGAAAACAAATCTTGTAAAATATCAGAGTTGTCTCTGGAAATGAAACTTTTTAAGTTTTCCTTCTTTATGATTAGCTTCTTTGGTATTTCTTCATCTTCATTTCCAGATGTATCTACAGACATCTTTGCCACTAACTTTCTTTTTGTCATGTTGTCTATCCTTTCGTCAAACAAACAAAAGCCCACACATTCTTCGTTTAAGTAATACAGATGATTTAATAGCTTTGAAATGGCTTTGTCCGCAATATTTTGATTAACTGTTTTGTAGTTTTCCAAATTTCTCCAAAAGATAATGTCATTTAAAGCAGCTTTATCCGCTTTATTTGAATCAAACCAAAAATTTGAGTAACAACTTACAATAAAACCAGTTACTTCTATCAATACAGGAATACGGCCCTTTTCCCAAAAAATTATACACTCTCTTACCACAAGATTAGCACTATCCTTTGCAGTTAGCTTCGTTGTCCTCATATTATAAAAAAAAAACTTTAAGGCAGTCCCTCTTCGAGGGAAGCTTTGAACCAACTATTTGATGTTTTGAATAGCCTATTAAAAATATTTCTTCTCTCAACGAGGGCATTGCTATATATTTTCACCAAATTCACAAAAAAATATCTCACAGAAAGCACTTTACATCAGTAATTCACACGACTGAATGCAATTTATATAATTTTTGGGAAAATACATAATTCAAACGTATTTTAAAACTTTAGTAGGCCTTGAAATTTATAGTAAGAATCCGTAATAATGGTTGTTGTCTAGGAAAATTAGCTATTTTAAAATATTTGAGTTGTAGATGACGTGATTTACTACAAAGATGTGTTTTTGTAATTATACATTACATGTCTTCGGCAGCCGGAAATTAATGATGCTTTTATTCAAAAACGTTAATGTTTGTGGCCCGCTTTGAAATATGAGGGTTAATTACCGAAATAGTTTTTTTTTCTAGTTTTTAAGAAAATCAATAAATCCACATTTTTTCGTTAAATATTGAAGAAAATACACGAGTTCAACAAATTTATTTCGTATAGATTGTAAAATATAAAAATACTTGACCTTTGACCTCGATGCGCGTCCAGAAAACGTTGTCCGATTTGGCTCAAATTTTCGGCACAAAACTTTTAGACCTATTGGCACAATATTCCGTTGAGAAAACTTTAAAATTCATAAAAAAAATTTCTGCTGTCACCCTAATGTACATATAATTCTTTTAAAAGTATTTATATCGTGATACATAACACAGACAATATTTGTATGCACAGAAGTCATGTCACTATAGGTAGGTAAATTTTTAGATGATCGGTGCATAATAGGTCATTGTTCCCATATAGCGTCAATTTCTGTTTTTACACATATAATGGGTGTATGGTATTATATGGTCGGGATTAACCATTATACTTTGTTTTTTATTGTGGCTAAAGAATTTTAATTGAAGTAACAAATATTCGGTTATTTCAATCCTAGGTCTTTTATCAAAACAGATCTTCAGTTTCTAGTATCTTTGCACTTATAGAAGAAAATTTATAAAAAATTTCATAAATTTTGCGCTTAGAAACCCTAGTACATATTGTGAATTCTAGTGAACATTTAATTATTACTGAAAAATATTAGTAACTTATAATTACATTATCATATATTTACTACATCAATACTTTTCACTATTGTTATTGTATTTTATGAAATTGTCAACTTTGATTATTTGTACTGTAGAAATTAATTATTTTATTACATGGTGCATTGTAAATTAATTATAAACGCGTATCTGTTTGACTATTTGTGCTACGATCATCAACAAACCACTTTTATCTATCACATACATACACACATACATACATAAATACGAGTACATGTATTTGTAACGTGTTCAGAGTGGGAGACACAGAATAGTCACACTTTTATGAATGAATGCATAAATTAATGAAATATTACGCTGCCAATAGCAACAACAAATATTTAATTCAATTGCAACCACATTTTGTAAGTGTTAGTAAGAAAAATATCCAAGTTTTTATAAAATAATTAGGTTTTTTGATTGCCAATTGCTAATAAAGCTTTTTTAATTTTATGGTGAAATAAATGAGGTTTTTCTGTAATAATTTGTTAAATATGTATGTACAGTCGAAATTTTTCACAACGTTTTTTTTATGAATTTTATACATTTCTGTTATTTAATACGATTTGTATAAAATTTATATACATATGGACATAAAATACAATTATACAAACTCTTTATTTTAATATTCGATTGCAAACTACACCCAAATTCAATAATATTTATTTCTTTTCTCTCCATTTTAGGCACCGAAGAATGTCCCGTAAGATCTGTTGTCAATCGTGTGGGCTCACAACTACACAAAGCTCTTTCCGAAAAGGGTATGGCTCTCTTAGTCAATCATGGCATTTGTGATGAAAAGGTTAGTTAATAGCATTCGCATGCCATTAAGCTTACTCAAATTATCATAAAAAATTTTCACTTTTTATGTAGTTGAAAACTGCTTGGGATCATTTAGATGATTTTGTCGATTTACCCACAGACGTGAAAGAGCTATATATACGTACAGGTGACGACAATCATGGTTATGTTAGTCCCGGCCTAGAACGTTTTGATGGCAAAACACCAGAGTTACGTCATGCTTTTAATATCTGCACACTAAATGCTACAAATCTGCCAGAAGAGCCATTGCCCGGTTTTGCGGATCATATATCGGTGTTGGCCGCAGATTTTAAAGCGCTTTCGCGTTTTCTTCTACAAGCTTTAGCTCTGTCACTCGACATACCACAGCCATTTTTCCTGGAAAAGCACTCACACATGTTGTCCGGTGACCATGATAATGAGACCACATTACGTTTGCTCTACTATCCACCTGTCATAGAAGATGATGAAGTTAGTAAAAACGAATTTATCAAAGGTCGTTGCAAATACAGTTACCAGCGTTGTTTATCGGATCAGCCAGACTTTCGGCCAGAATACAATCCACGCGATGAGTATAATGAGGGCGATGTTGAAGATTCAAAAGATCTAAATGGCAGCTTAAATTGTACAGAACGTCAATTGCCCAACGGTGCTGTAATACGTTGCGGTGCACATACAGATTATGGTACATTTACGTTATTGGCACAGGATTCAGAAGGTGGTCTAGAAGTTAAAATACCGGGCAGTGAAAAATGGCAAAGAGTTGGTCATTTACCGGGAGCAATTTTAATAAATTGTGGTGAAATATTATCGATATGGACACAAAGTCGTTATCCTGCCTTGGTAGGTTAAGCTTAGAAAAGTTTATTATTAAATATTGATATTAATAGTAGTATTTTTCCGAAAATTTTAGCAACATCGTGTAGTAGTACCCGAACAAGAACACATACGTACTAGAGGTCGCCATTCTATAGCTTTCTTTTGTCATCCTGGTAAGTTGAATATTTATGACAATTGTTTGTTATATTTCTTTCATGATTGTTTAATTTTTTATTGCAGATAATTTGACAATGATTTCTCCCAACGATTTACCTCTACCCTCTGATGGACAAGATCTTACCTGCAAAAAGACACGCAAAAAGTCATTTAAAGCTGCAAAAGAAAAGTAAGTTTAGAAATGCTATAACAAATTGAATAATAAATTGAAAGCTTTATTTAATATTGAATTAGTAAACAATTTAGAGCAATTTTGTTGTGCGATATGCATTTAATTAAATGGTAGAGTTAAAACAATGCAAACATTACAAAATAAATAATACACGATTTACCAAGTTTGAGAATGAAAATATATAGTACATAGGTATAAGTTCTATTTTGGAGAAACTGTATAAATAGATTTAATTAATATTTAAAATAAAAGAATTAAAACACTGTTAAATTTGTTAAAACGGAGTAACTAACAATATCTATCTATTTGTTTCTAATTATCACTTGTATTTTTATTAATTAATTTATTTCTTTTTTTATTGCAGAGTTTATAATGCATACCAACTGATACAAAAACGTTTTCGAGATACCTACCATTAATAGTTCACTATAATCCTTACGTAGCTTAGATAATAAAACCGGGACTTAATTTTAATGTCCTATATTAATTTAGGAAAAAAAAAAACAAAACAACTAAACAAAGATAAAATTCTATTTATACCTTCAATTGAATGAAATAAATGCAAATAATAAAAAGTTATTATTTTTATAATTTACAACGTATGTGTCAATATTTTTATTTCCAAATTTTTATATTTAAATTTATTCGTATGCATAATTAACTTTTACACAATACATACTATACATATTTTAAGTTAATTTAGATTTATTATATTTTTACCTTTGAGTACTTATTTAAATAAAACTTACATTAATTTTATATATCCGTTTTTTTTCGTAATAGTAATGATTTTTTGTAAAGTATTATCCTTCTATTCATTTATTATCAACTCATCTACATACTAAATATAATTTAATTCCAAAAAATACTTATATTTTTTCAAATTATTGAATGATTTAAAGCAAAAAACTCTTGGACTTTATGTGTTCAGTATAAATACACACATACAAGTAAGTAGTTAAAGAAAGTATTTGGATAGTTTAGAAACAAATCTAGAAAGTTTATTGTTTTTTGATTGCACTACTGGTAACACTAAAGTATGGCTACATTTAGCTTGCACTTGCATGTTTAATAAAATTTGTGTGGGAAAAACAATTAGTTTAACTCGTTTAATTGTTTTACATTTTGAGAATAAAATGGTGAAAATATAGAAAATACGTGAATTTATCTGATAATATACAGAATACACATTATGAACGTACGTTTATTTTTATGAATAAAAATGAGGAATGTCAGTTACATAGAGGAATTTGTGGTTAATATCTCAAAAAAGATTTTGAAATAGTTGTGTGGAATCTTTTAAGAAATTACAGTATGGTTATATACTTCAAGTTCTATTCCTAAATCTTAATATATACGAGAAAAGTGATACAAAAGAAGGTCCAAAGTCCATGGAGTAATTAATTATATACGCTTCCTATAATGATAAGACAAAAAAGTAATTAGGTGCCTATTAAGGAATGTTAAAAAAACAAATCAATTCAGTTCAAGATTTAATAATAAGCGTTGTTTTTGTGGAAAAATTTATTTTGAATGATTGTGGCATGTTAGAACTCCAAAAGAAGTTGTTCTTTTAAAACTCACCAGCATTGCAACTTAATTAAATATGTATGTACTTAAATAAATTTCGGGAAAGATGTTTTGAGCATTACATTAAAAGTTAATCAGGCAGGTGATGGAAATCGAAAACGAATCAGTTTTGGAAATACATTTTAAGGCATTTATTATCTAATTTTTAAAATTATATTTTATGTGATAAAAGTTTTTCAATACAGAAATATTACGAAAAAATTGACTTCTAAAACTCATTCGTTTTCGCTTTCCATCACATGCCTGTATATTTTTTTATTAGAGTTCTATTAGGACAGAAATTTTTACGACAAACAATTGGATTCTCAAGATGATTACTTTGTTAATATCAGAACTCATCTCCGAATGTATGTGTTAAGAGTTTGCGCAATTTATTGCTTCTTCTTCTAAGTTAAGATAGTCTTTTGTTTTTACATTTCGGACCTAAATAATTGTATTTTAATGAATACTTTCTCGATTATGTTTTAAAATTACACAGGAAAAAGCATGGTGAGTACAAATCGTCAACAAATACAACACAATACAGAAACAACAGGCATTGTGTTTGTGTAAAATAATGTACTACTTGAAAACGTATTACATACATACTTTTGATATAAGTAAATTGTAAACAATTGTAGTTACACCATGGGAAAAAGTTTAAAAATAAATAATTTGATTTTTTGATAAAAATAGCATGGCTAATGTTTATTTAAAAAACATTTCAATTATGTCATTTTTTATGTATGTATAATAAGACTATTGTGTTATAAGTATGTATATAAATTTACTTTTATTCTCTTAGATATACATAATTGAATTCTGTGTTGACTATGTTCTATATTCCACTACGAAGATAAACTAAAATCGTTTTCAATTATACATATTAATTAAACAGGAAATTATATTTTACTTTTTAAATAAATTTCACTAAAATTAGAACACAAACTTAATGAAAGTTTCACTTCCACGTCATTTTACAATTATAGTAGAATCCAGGTGTATAAATATTCTGTCAGAACACAAAAAGACGGTGGAGTTTAAAAGACTTAAATGAACGAACATAAATTATTTATTTAATTCTTAAGATTAACATAACGTGCACATAAATATTGTATTTAAATAAATATATATAGTTTATTTTTAAATTTACATTCAAATTTTCAATATTTTTTAACGTATAGTTAATTACGTTCTAAGTTGATGTATTAAATTGCCGTCAGATGGCGCAGTATATACATGTAAAAATAGCGCCATCTATTAAACGAGGAGCTCGGAAAAATATAAGAAAACATTAGTTTTTCGGGTGGCAACTCCAATAGCAAAATTAGTATGCAACTAAGAAAAATGATATGGTAGCATCGCGATTGTCTACAGTGATGCCAGATTATTTTCGTTAGTGGGATCGATATTTTACTATCTGAGTTGCCACCCCGATAAACACAATTTTTACTTTTGGTTGCACAAATTTAATAAACAATAGATGTCGCTATTGTGATGTAATTACAGCGCCATCTATGATGATTATTGCGACTGTTTATTATATACACCAACCATTTTACTTAGCAAATAAAAAAAACAATTATTAATATAAACAATCTACATATTTTTATTTAAGTAATTTATCTTTAGTATGACAATTTAATATTTATAAAAAAACGTTTACCTACAATCTTACATAGCTTTAGTTGTAACACAATTTTTACTTGACGATAAGGTGTTTTTGTTGTGTATGGCTTCTCGTACAACTGTTTGTGAAAATTGACTATGTCTATGCAAAAAATTGGCAATAAATTAAAAAAAAACGAAACATAATTAAACAATGGATAAGACTTAAATATATCTAAGAAAATGTTTCAGTGACATATCAATCATATGGTCAGACAAATTTAAACAACGAATGGCTTTTTAATACAATAGATAATATTTAGATTTATAACTATGAAAAATTTTAATCATAAGTCGCCAATATAAAGGTAATACCTAATCAAACAAACAATTTGCAAATTGTAAGTTTTTGATATTGTCATTTTATTATAATTTTCCTTGTTTTGAAATTAACGAATATACCACAAATTAACAACAAAAAAAATTAAATTATTTGAACACAATTAATGCAAATATTTTCATACCATCATAATCCAACAAAAGAGATATCGTTTTCATCCAGTTCCTGTTTCAAAACGTTTTTCACATCAAACCTGCAAATATTCGTAAAAATTTAGATGAATTTATGTTTTTCGAATATTTAGAGGATTTATACTTACGTTCCAGATTAGTTCGGAAAGCAATTACTAATGAAATTAAACTACTGTTTCATTTCCAGTAGATTAAAGCCAGTGAAATCTGTTTGGCTTGGCTGATTATCATTTCATGCGTCTATACATAGCTTTACAAATATTGTATGATTAGTAATATTTTCTACTTGTTATAAATTATTTTAATATTTTGTTATATTAAAAATTTTCATATACTTTTTCCTATGACAAATAATTTGAAATTTATATAAAAAACAATTACTAAAATAATAATTAATAAAACCAAAATTAAATTAATTAATTAGAAATAAATTAATTGCAATTATTACCTTGACCTTTTTTAATACAAAGTCGTTAGCATTTTAAATTTCTAAAATTTATTTATCTGTTTTTCTTCAATGATTGTGTTTTGTTTTGTTTGAAATAGTGTATTTAAAATAACAAGTAATTAACAAACAAAAAAACTCTTAATTTGTCTACCACTTAAAAGTTAAATGATTTTTACATTTAGTTTTTATAACATTTATGTACTCCAATGCTTTATATATTCAAGTAAATATGTATGTTTTTGTAAATGTAATGTAAATTCTTTTTAATTTTTGTAACTATGGACTTTTACAATTAACATTTTTACTTAATTAACTATTTTTTATATTACATACATTGTATTCTAATCTATTCTGTTTATATGTATTTTGTTTAAAAATATTTGTATTATATAATTATAAAATATTAACATCAGTTTTTATAGATTTATTTGTTTTTTGCTTTTGTTATTTATTATATATTCCTATTTCGGTTAATCAGTCATTTAAAACTTTTGTGTGTGAGTATTATTTTGCTGCTTTGCTGTTGTGACACAGTTTGTTTTATGTATTTAGTTTTTTTTTTGTTGCAAAATTGTTATTACATAGTTGGTTTGGTTTATTATTTAGTTGTACAATTGATATTTACTATTACATTTTATTTCTTGTTATTATTGTTCTCTTATTTATATTATATTTGTTTGTGTGTTTTGTAACAACAACCAAAAAGTTGTTAATGTGCTTTTATGTTTAATTTTTCTTGTTGTTTTTTTTTTTGTTATAACGTTAACTATTTTTTTAATGTTGTAATCAAATTTGTTACAGAGTCTACGAGTATGTAAGCCAGTTTTCTCTCTTACATTATTGTGTGTAAGTATGTATGAGTATAACAGAGTAATTTTGTTTTTGTATGAAAGAGACTATTTATTATTATTTTATTTCCTTTTTGTTTTTGAGAGAATTGTGTCATTTCCAATCAAATTGACCACGCTTCTCCAAATTGAATTCTTATCTATTCAGTACATTTATTTAGTTGGCTGTTTAATGATTTGTTTACAAATAAATTATTTTTGATAAATTTAATGAAATGATTTATTTCAATATACATACAATTTAATTTGTACCTAGAAAACTTTTATTTAATATTTAATATGACTACACTCGAAGTACTATGTAGGTAAATTTAACAGAAAATTTATTATTTGAAAAAGTAGCCACTAACATTTAATATCTCATTTGAATTAACTGGATTTTATTTTATTTTGGATATACAGTGGTGAACATGAGGCTAGCATATCTCATATTTCTCTTTTAAATGATTATAAGTATTAACTGCTCAGTATGTCCATTAATTTTTTTATGCATTTTTACTTAATACTTTCTTCTATTTGTTGTCAATTGAAATTAATAGGCAAATTGAGCTGGTCAATAATTTAGAACGTGAAAGTAAATTTAAATTAAATTTGTTAGTTTTTCGAGGTAAGTTTTTAGGAGTTAATCAGATTCTGAAAATATTTTATGTATCAAATGATTAAGAGTCCTAAAATACTATTTAGTCATGTGTAAAACAAATTGGTTTACAGAGGAACAGCGTAAGGTTATTCACCAGATGAAGTCTAGCGGGAGCACTATTGATGAAATTGCAAGTATTTTAATTTGCTCAAGAAATATTATCTACAATGCATTACGACATATTCGAACTTATGGGTATGCGTTAAGCCAACTGAGAGTTATGACCACTAAAGTCAGTACAGTTTCATGTCAACAGGCCGAGTTTTTGGATTTTCTCCTCCAAAATAACTTGGAAAATTATGGCCGAAACAATTTTTGGTACCAGGAGCTAAGAATCGAGCAGTAGGTTGAAATTGAATTGGTTTTTAAGGAAATAACCTTAAACCACATACCAACAACAGGCTAAAAAATAAACACAAAGAAGTACAACTGAATATATGTAGTTAAAAGCTTTTTAAATGAAAAAAGTTTTTTCTTTCTCGTAATACTTGTTTAGTAACATAGAAATTAGAGAAAAAACAAAGATTGAAAAATGTCAGTAAAAGTACAAGTATAAATAAGTAATTAACTAATGGTTCTTACAGCTGGATGCTGCTAGTCCCAGTCAGTGCAATATAAAACCGCAATCAAGTAAAATATAAATAATCTTAATAATAACCTTGTTCGTTTATTTATATTTCAGTTGAAAATTAAAAATGGTACTGTCAATTGAAGTCTGTCTATAGACTAAAAAAATCCTTATAAGTTTTCTTTTGTTTTTGTTATCTTTAGTAGACATTTTTTATTTTTTACATTTTATATTTTTAATATATTTAGATTGTCAAGCTTAAATAATTTAAATGAGAAATTATTAAATATTTTTTAAGAACCTAAATAAAATATAACTGCTATGTTACAGCCAAAAAAAAATATGTACATATAAGAGAGATATTAAAATACTCTACTTGGTTTATTTACACAGGCATACAGTTACGAGTACATACACTTAAACATTCATACTGTCACACTTATAGGACATGTTATCCTAGTTAACGGCCTAGAGTATTTTTAAGGTTTTATTTGGTTTTGTATAGATATATAGTTATTTTACATTAGTTAAGTAGTTACTAGAATGTGAGCTTTATATTCATCACTGCTTGTATACAAAATATTAAATTGTTATTAAGGTTTGAGTTTATATAAAAAGTCATGTTAAAATAAATTAATCAAGAGTTTCATTATTACATATGTAAGAGTGTTATATGCCAAATCTTATATATTCAAAAAAGGCGACTGATTAAAAACGCAACTGATTTATTTGCATTTTTTTTAACAAAATTTATTACTTTACTTGATTTTGGTAACTTTATATATTGTTACGTTTTTACATTTTAAGATCGCTGGTTTCTATTAATTAAACCGGATTCCTTTTAATTGCAAAGTAAAAACGTCAAGTAGTTTCAAGAAAATATAACGAGTATTTATTTATTCAAATATACACAAAAGAATTTAATTAATTTAAAGTTTTCAAATTTCCAGTTTGAAAACGCTTTGATGTTCACTCAACGATGACTCACAATAAAACCCACTTCTTGAGTGGCCCGGTTACTCTATTTATATACTAACATCATTTCTAGTACCGATAGTCTCTGGATGGTTTGGAGCTAAGTTAATAGAAAGTTAAACCAATGCCGTTAAAACTTAATGTTGCCATACTTCACAACTCCGTTACAAACCGTTAAATTTAAATTGAAATACAATTCAATACCAATGTTCATTATTATTAAATATCATATTGCTAGATTTAGGTATTTAAATTTTATCGAGAACAGAATGTGCACAGCGTTCCATTACCAAAAGTTCTATGAGGTGGCGATTATTATAACAGTAAACTTAAGGTACGGTCACACTTGGCAAATATTTACTGAAACAACAGGAAGATCATAGCTAGATCGCCTTAAAATTGTATAAGAACCTAGAATATATAATATCTACTTTTGTGTATCTACGACCAATATTTAGATTTGTTTCAAACGGAATGATAAAATCAATATACCACTAATCATTATGGCTTTGCCTATAAAATTATTGGAATAGGTCTAACTACAAATATACAGGATGGAATGCCAATATCACATCAACCAATTATGACTTATACATACATATAAAAGAGTCCTGTGATGTATAATCAATTACGATTCACGTGAGCTTTGTCCGACAACAACTCGTGTGGAAGGACTGTAGAAGGTTGTAGGACTCTAATTAAATAGTTTTAATTTAAGGAACAATCACATTGTTCAAATATTTTATTTAATTAAAATTTTTATCAATTGCGTATTTTGCGATTTTTTTAATTAAAACTTGTTTCATTAAATAAATGAATATAAATTATATCATTGAATTGGGGTTATGCTAAGTTTTAGTTTAATGACAGAATAAATTACTTGATATTTTATCGACATACAACGAGTTGTGTTTTGTGGTGTTGAATTGTGCTTACAAAAAGTTATTGTGTTATTTATGCCAAGAGCAGTGGGATATATAATAAGGTACTCGACACATTCAACTGGATAAATTAAAAAAGTCCTATTTTAGTAGAAATACATATGAATAAAAAATATGAAGTGAATTTAATCATAGCGATAATTAACATAAAGCGACAATTAATAGGGATTACAAATATACTAAATACACCAATACCTCACTTTGCGTCGGGGTTACGTTCCAAAAACACAGGACACAAAGTGAATTACAATTTTCAATAGCAAACCATGTAAAGATCGAAGATAGGTTTTAGGCTTACGAAAACACTAAGACGACGGTTTTCTTTTACAAAAAATTGGTCCAATGTATGCTGAACAGCTTTTTTCAACGTAACATAAATTTTCCTGTAGCAATTGTCTGTATTACTACCACTATCATTATCGTTGGATAATGCTTTACTTTTGGTGTCAACAAATAAGCTTTTTGCTTTTGTCTGAAATATAATTTTACTTAATGGTATTCTCTGCGCAATTTGATTTTCAATCCAAATAGAAATCAAGGACTCCATTTCGATCATCAAAGCACTTTTTATCATCGTTTTAGCATATAATCATGTTGCAGATTTTGCAAAAATTTCATAAAAAAAAATAAAGGACTCGAAACCAAATAGCGCAATCTCGAAAATCTAACGACGCACAGAGAAAATTAGTAATAATTAATCAGCGCCGCAACTTAAAAAAAAAATGCAAAATGAAAAGACGCAAAGCGAGGTATTTGTGTATAGGTTACAGTCGTATATATGTTATTTACAGATTTCATTAATATGTATTAATTTTGAGAATTAAAAAGCAAACGTTAGCTTTTCTAAACTGTATATTTTCATATACAAAAAACTGCCAATATACATGTGTATGTGTTCAACAATCAATGTAATATAAACTGTCTATTTGAATTAAGTTACATATTTGAGAAGCACTTGTCTATGGTTTATTCGATTTCAATTGTCTGTGTTAGTGTATCTACCGTTCGTTTGTGTGTTTGCCAAAATTAGTAAAGAAACTCTTGTTATGGTTCTTTAGCCATCATAAAATGATTATTAATCTTCTTAATGTCTGAGCAAAATATTTTTGTCTCCTAGTGATAGATATAAATGTAACTTTATCCTTAATCTTTAATTCTACTCGTATTATATCTCATGTTTATTTGCTATTTTTTGGCTTTTATTTCAATTTTATTGCTGTTTTATTGTTAATCTATTGTATCAACAATTTTATTTTCTTTTCATTTGTTGTTCTGTTTTCTTTGTTAAATACCTACAAGGTCTTAATAGTTTATCTACAAGTACGAGTATGTTTACATTTATATCTTTTTTAGTAACTACTAGCAGAAATTGTATAGTATTACATATTGTTATAATTTGTACATTTGTATGTGCACAACTTTTGTCAGATTGCGCATAAAACACATAAAATAAAACGATACTATGTTTATTTTAAATTAGTGTAGGTTGTTAGTACAGTTAAGTACATATTTATTTCATCAGACCATTTTGAATATACAACCAAAAATCTAAAGTTTGTACCAAAAATTTTTGGTTTTTAAGTTAAATTGTGCAATGGATATGAATGAAATGAAAAATATTCAATAATGTTCATATGTACACTGCGTTGCATATCTATAAATACATAAAAATGTTCTCAATTTTGTAAGTTAAAAAAGTAAAACAGTGAAACAGTGAAACGGACAAAAAAACAAATATTATTTGACAAACAAAATCATTATATTTTATTTTAATTCTTAAACATGTAAAGAAATTAATCTGTGTTTCATAACTATAAATACAGTGAAATAAAATAAACTTGAAATACCATACTATTCAGCAGAACTATTCGCAGATATAGATCTCTAATCATCTATAACAGCTTATTTTAGGTGATATATCCTTTCATATTGTCAGTTTTCAGCAGCAATTTGACGGCTTAATATTGCCCAAATGTTTTCAATCGGGTTCTGATCTGAAGAACATTCATATTTTCCGAAGACAATCATTGCTTTGTTAGCTGACCTATACCTGTAGCGTTGTCTTCTTAATAAAAAAATAAATTATTTTTCATTACTATTTTCTAAAAATAAGTGCCGTTATTTATTATTTAGTAATTTTGTGCAATCAGAAGAATTCTGTTTGGTGTTTGGCCATGCCAAATCAGGCATACTTTCTTCTCCCGAAAACCATCAAAGAACCGCTTTTGATAAATATAATATAATGGCTTCTGTAGGTGTTGAAACTATGCGAACTATCAATATATATAAACTGAAACTTGACGGTTTTCACAAAGGCACAAATAAATAAATCACATAATAAAAATAATTAACAATTATACTTTTGTTTTTTAGTATTCTTCTTCATTTATCATAAAATGTAATTTTAACACAATATCTCTGTTAAATAAATGAAGTGTTCTCCCAAATGTGGAATAAAAAGACATCATTACAGATATATTCTTAAAAGTAGTTACACGTTTTAAAAAACTGTTTATAACTTTACAACAAATAGCAAACATAAAGTGTAATTATAGTGATGCAACACTGTATATTAAGATCTTTGACATTAACACTTCTCAGGATATTTATATTTAGAGAAAATTGAGATCTAATTTTGTTTTAAAATTATTTATATGTGTTTTGATTTTATAAAGTTCTCTTACGAAACGATTTAAACTTTTTTTCAAATTTAATTTAGTCGAACTTAAGGTACGGTCACATTTGGCAAATATTTGCCGAAAAAGACGTAACCACTATATAAAATATTTTAGAACTCGTTTATTTATTAAAAAAAAAATTTTTCTTATTTAGGCCAAAGCACAACAAATATTTAGTTTTAATTTTGTTCATGCTGTTTTATCTTGCAAAACTCTTGTAAGGGTAAACAACGTCAAACAAATTTGTGCTAAAACAAGTGGTTACGCTGTTACCGTACTTTTAGTACTATTAGTAAGTTGAATTAATTGGTAGTTTTTTTTCACATAATTAAGATACAAATTTCTAAATACTAGAAGATTTCATATCATTATGGGTATAGTAATCATTTCGATAATTATCAATGAATCATGAAAGTTACTTTAAAGTATCAGCACAAAGGAGTATTATATTTCAGTTTTAATCAGTTATAAATTATGCAAATGGCATATAAATCAGATGATGTAAATTATCTCTTACAGAAGTTTCCGGGAATAAAGAGATTTGTTAAATATTTCCTGGAAATGCAAACAGTCTGGAAAATTAGGAACAATGCAAAAATTTGCAAAATAATGATTTAATCTTTAGAGAATTTAGTAATTTGGACTGCATTTATTTAAGCGTAATAAAGGCTCAACACTATTCTCATTAAAAAAAACTTACATTGTTTTAGAAAATGTTTCCGGGATATTCTTAACATTTAAATGTAATATGTGTAAACATTCTTACGCATATAAATTTGTTACTAATTTGTTATTTATCTAAAATCTATAAACATAATGGTAATTGTTTTATTTCTTTTGGTTTTTTTATGGTTCAAATAAATATAAAGGGTGATTCAAGTAGAAATACTTTTTTCAATAGCTTTTTTTTTGCCAGATCACGTGTGAGTCGTGCCAGCTGTCATATTATTTTTGTTTAGTATTGTTCATGGTGAAATTAAATACCAGGTGACCGCATTGCTACAACAATTACAACAAGGCAAGAACAACAGGCATTTTTCTATATGAAAAACTTTCGTCACTGTCAAAAAGTTTTTTTTTTATATAACTTTTTGGCATTTTCAAATTCACCATGAATAATCAGCTGGCGCTACGCTATCACCTAGTATTTAAATTCACCTTGGTATTGTTTAGCATTTCATAATGGATAGACTTAGGAATGAACAATGTTTACAAATCGTTCAACTTTATTACGAAAATTCACGTTCTGTGAGGAATAGGTTCCGTGCACTTCTATCAACTTATGGTCAACATAATCGGCCTACTGAGCGTAATATTTGCAACACCATCACCGAATAGACCACGTCCAGCACGCTGTGAAGAAAATATAGCGGCCATATCTGAAGGTGTACACGAAGACCGTGGAGAGTCGATTCGCCGTTATCATGCCATGATAACCGACTATTTGATGCCTGAAAATGAAGCTCGTGATCTCGGCGACATTTGGTTTCAGCAAGACCACACATCACATTAATCAATGGATTTATTAAGAGAACACTTCGGTGAGCATCAAGATCGTGTGATATCACACCGTTAGACTTTTTATTGTGGGGAAGCTTCCTTTTACTTGTTATTCCAAATAAAGTTTTTCTTTATCGTCAAATATCCGTTATGTGAGATTGCAGGTTGGAGGTCAAAGGTCACAGAAATTAAATGACCAGTTGAATTGTTTGTACCAAGTTTAATAAAATTATATTAATTATCAGGACGCAAGAATAATAAAAACAATTTTTAAATAACTCATAAAAAGCGACTTTATGTAAATTTTTTTTGGGACCATTCTATTGTTTAATATACATACATGCATATATAGTATATATATTTATAACAGTATATATTTATGCTTTATATACATATGTAAATAAAATAAAACTATCTGTTGAAAATGATATTTTTGTATCTAATTGTATAATATTCTCAGTCTCTCAAACTGAAACCATTATTTTGTTTTGAGATATTAAAATCATTTAAATTTAAACATTTTCAACAAAATATTTAATAAAAGCTTTGAAGTCATTTACAATCAATGCAATTGAAAGGAAAAAGTATATAAATTTTATTTTATTATGAATTGGAAATTTATGACTTTTGCCACAAGTTTTTAGATAAAAATGTTTCTGAAAGACACATAAATGTTACTAGTATTTCATTGTAATAATTTATTTTTTTATTATGTACTGACTAGACAGTATCGTATTAATTTGTTGTTACAAATTATTTTATACAAGAAAATATTACCCATTAAAAGTATATGGACAAGACAGTTGTTTTATGTATAAATACATGCCGACAAGTTTTAACTTTTGGATAAAGGCAAACAAATTCAAACAAAAAAAGTTTATTACAATAGCTGTCAGTAAGTATGTAGATTATGTAGTAGTAATTTCATAAGTAATTTAAATTATACTTAAAGAATATTGCTGAAAAAACATTTAAATCATTTAGCGCCTTTCAATGTTGTTTTTTTTTTTTTTTTGTATTTATTATAACTTTTCAATGAATAGCTTGCAATTAAATCTAAACCATAATAAGCTAAAAAACTTAACGTTTTTAGATAAATGTTAAACATACTTAAATTTTGTTCAATTATGTAATGAGGACTAGTGAAAGAACGGTAACAAGTTATTATCTCTATCAAAACACATTCAATTGTAGTAATAATATAGAAATTAACGCAATACAAAGTGAGTGAATGTTCATGCATCATTGTTGGTATCATATTATTTAAAGTACTAGCACAGGCATGAGAATTGTATTCAATTTTTAGTCGATCTAAATGACAAGCAGATCACATGGAGTCAAGTGAAGACGGTACTGAAATGCTGCTTTCTACATTTGATAAATTGCATTCTTATGTCCAGAACATCAAGAATGTCAGATTTCTAGGCAATCTGATCCATTGCTAATTTATGTTATCATACAAATTTAATATAGTTTGCATTTTTATGATCTTACTTAATTCTGACAATGTGTAGCAACTTATGCCTCATGAAAGAAATTCTGAATTATAATTGGAATATTCTGAAGATTCTGATATATAATTGAATTTTTCTGAAATACAATTATAAACTTCTTAAATATAATTGAAAACGGAGAAAAGGTAACACCTCAATGAGTTTTTAATCAGATTTCCCGAAGCCTTTAACATAATCCAAAATAAAATATAGCAGCCAGCAGAGTACAAGAATAAAATCTAGAGGCATTGATTTCTGATATATACTTCGTGAACTTTGTAGCAACCAAGGCCGAAGTGTCTTCTCAAATTAATTTATTCTCTGGTCTAACTTAAAAAAAGCTGTTTCCCAAAGTGTCTTACAAATCATCTTGGTTGTGGTGTCAAATAAAATTGATCAATGGTCATTCAAAAGTGATAGATGGTGGTTTACAATTACCACGTTATGAATATCGAAAATCCATTGCACTTTCATTATAATTTTTCTAAAAAAAAGATAACGAAAAACTGAACTATTAGTCTATGTAATGAAAAACCGATTTAAGGGTTTCTTCAACTAAAATCATATAAACAACCGGTGTTTTAGAAAAAGCTATTTTTCGAATAACTCGAAAACCGGAATTTGAAAAAGGCGGTTGGTTTATTGAATTTTGTAGTAAGTCCCAATTTACACGAAGCAATTTTTATTGAAAAGATTGCAAAAAATTTTTTCTAGAAATTTCTTCGGTGTTCACACATAACAATTTTATTATTTAAATCGTTCGTATTTTTATTTGGAGAGCATAGACACACTTGTATACACATATGTAATTAGAATAAGAGAGTTACACGAATTGCTCGTACAGTCAAGTGTGTACTAGTCATATCTTTCCCTCACCACGATGTCTAAAAGGTAATCAGTTTAGCTTACAGATTTGTTTCGCGTATATTGGGACTAAAGAACCATGATTTTCTTGCATCTGGTTGAAACAGTATGATACGATATATGTATGTATATCGGAATATGTAACGACTATTGTAAAATAAGTGGTAGAATCGCTTACAAGTCTCGCTATGTATGTATGTATAAAAAGCAATAACGCAAGAGCGCGTTCTTCTGTACTGTCCAATTTAAGGTTTGCTGTGAAGCCACTTCAATGTCTTCCGCTTTGATCAGTTGAAGACAAATTAGAGAAACAAGACAGAGCGAGTTAGTTTTGAAGAATATATGTACATACTTATTTAGAGATATCAGATATTGAGAATTTTTAACTGCTAATTACGAGCTACGCATGGATGTAACCTTGCCTACGATCTTGCTAATTAAACACTGAAATTTGGAATTGGTAAAAACACACAACAAAAAACAAAACCATTATAATGAATATTTATATGGTTTGAATTAATGTTGAAAATAATAAAAATATGTTTTTAATGATGATAATGTTTTAATTGCATAATTAGGAATTTTAAACGATTTGAATAAATTATATTGCACGAGAATGATTTTATTATGAATACCTCAAATATTTCAATTGTTTGCTTGTCGGTCTATAAATGTTTATGTGTGTTTAAATAAATGTATGTATGCAAATTTTATAGAACAATAAACATTATTGTGTTTTTATGTATTTATTATTTGTTTTGAAAACCACAATTTTGAGGTTAAGTTTTTGTTAAATATTTGTGTTTGCGTTTGTATTGTGAAATTTGTATTTGTGTGTTTGTTGGTATTGTTTATTTATTTTATTTTAACTTTTAGTTTAAGAGTTTGTTTTCATGGCCTAATTCTATGAAATATTTTTTCTTGGTAAATTAATTTTATTTTGTTGTTATTGTTGTTTATCTTGTTGCTACTCTAAAAGGCTAAAGGCTTTTAATCTGTGGGATTGTCGTAGGATGAAGTTTCCTATAGTATTTTGTATTATTATTTTTTATTATTTACATATTATTTTAGTTTACTAGTTTTACTTTTGTATTTATTTATTTATTTATTTATCCACCATACATATATCATTTTTAACTATTTATTTTGGTTTTGTTTTTATTGTTTTCCTTTTTTTTGTTTTGTTCGGTCGTTTTTTGTATTTGCTTATGAAACTTATTCTCATTTATCTTATAGTAAGTATTTTATTTGATCTTACTTTAGTTTATACAACATTTATTTTTTGAACTTATTTATTCTTATTTCTACTGGGAGTAGGTTTTATGTTATTGTTTATCTTTAAGAGCTCTTTGGATTTTTTTTGTAGTGTTTGTTCCAATAAGTTGTAATATTTGAAAATTGTACAGTCAATAAAATTCAATTAAAAGCATGTTATATATTTTGTGGTAAAATTTTTATAATAAAGATTATTAAAAACAAATAAATTTCTGACAACGGAAGACAATTTAAATTTAATTCCTTTCTAACCTAAAATAATATATTTTTTCTTTTGAAAATTAAGAATAAAAATAATGTGACATTTTAAAAAAGTTTGCTTTATATTCAAATATAAAAAAGTAGTTAAAATTATCGAGTATTATTGATTACCCAAATAAGAGGTAAATTTGGACTTTTGATATACTTTGTGATAGGTCATGAAATCCACCTGACTGAAATTGTTCTGTTATGGATCTAAAAATACTGATCACAAATCTTAGTATTATTGTTTAAAAAATTCGTTAAAAATTCATTGATATAGAATAGAGAGATCAAAAGACAAAATTAGAAACCGGTTAATCGGTATTAGTCTGTTTGAAAACCGACCGTTTTTGAATATTTGTTATAACATACCCGTCTAACGTATACGAAACTGGTTTTTTAGAAAATGAATAACCCCCATAAACGGATTTCCAAAAAATACTCTAATATTATATACATTTTTTGGTGCAATTGGAAAAGTTAAATATCCTCATTTCATATGTCAATTGAAATTGACACAAATTTTCTTGGAAGGTTGTTTGTGCCTATCGACCCACAATTGACCATAGCTCCCATATAAAACGCATTTACGAAAAGAGCATAATTCTCCTAAAAATTGGAGAGTTGATATACAAATAATATTCACCACAAATATTTTCAATATGCTCAAATCATTTGTCCCAATTTTATGATGAGCGGTCAATAACTAGTTAGTCATAATTCCCATAACTATAAATCTCTTACAAATGTTTTGATATAAATAAAATTCAACACAAACAAGTTTCATATATACAGAAATCATGACACCTAATTTTATAATGGTCGCCCCATAATTAGTCAAAGCTCCCATATAAGACTCCCGTCGGAAATCCCTTTAATAATTAATTTAATTTTCCTAAAAATTAACAAAAAATAATTACATGCACAGAAGTCATGCCACTAAATTGTTGTTATCGATCATAGCTAATTATATTTCGATTAGAAGCTGTTTTTAACTACAAACCAGCTAGTTTTACATATAGAAATTATCTATCAATGTCGTAACACTTTCACAGATATCATGTCAAGCAGCCCGTCTTATTAAATTTAAAATTAAATAATATTTTAATATTAAAATAAATAAAAAACAAATGCTTTTAATTGAATTTCACTCGGTGTTAAAAGATATACAAAAAATTATGATTCTAACATAAAAACGAATGTATTTATTCAGTTTTAGTCAATTATTTTAGTAGCACGAGTTTACTTTTAGTACAAATATAAATACACACATTTATTACCTTCAAATGTGTTAGTAACTAAATACAAATACATATGTATATAAGTAATGAAATTTTGTGTTTATTAGTACAAGTGTTTAGTAATTTTAGTTTTTTTTTGTTACAATACTTTCCAAAAAAAAAACACCTGAATAGTCAATCGAAAAAAGTTTTTCTTTTTTTTACCTTATTCCATTTAAACATTTATACTTCCTCCATTCATTTAGTTGTTAAAGTTGTAGTTAACTTAGTTTGGATATAATGTTTGCAATTGATTGGATGATGTTGAGGTGGCATATTGGCGGGCACGTATTATATTCATGTGTATTTCAGATGAAGCGGTGGAATTAACAAATGGTGGCATTTCACCGCCAGCACTCACCCGACAATTTATAAGTTTGTAGGGACAACAGGACTGTAAATGTAATGTAAACAAGTGAATTATAGAAGACCATCAACACAAACAAAATAAATATTACTGATTCAAGAAAGTATTTATCACTAAACGAAAATTAAATCAAATATTGATGGGAAAAAAATTAATTTAATAGATAATTGAAGAATATAAGTAGGTTTATTTTAGATTTTTTTTAGGTTTTTCTTTTTTTTTTTGGTAAAGAATGAAAAGAAAATGAAAATTAATATGTATTACATAAAGATGGAAGAAATTCTGTTAAGATATGGAACTACAGCACTACTTGCAAACAGATATGTACATGTTTATATCGACTAAATAGTATAGTACAATATGGAAATGACAATATTAAGCAAATCTTGAAAATATTTTTACAGTTGCTGAGTGGGTGTTTATAAAATTAAATTAAAATTAACCTGCTTCCACATTTTAAAGCTTAAAGTCCATACCAAGCGTTTAGGCGTCAACAAAGTAGAACCAATGTAGTCGTGTGTTTTAAGTTACACACTTGAAAACGTAGGAAGCGTTGACGCTTGAAAAGTGAAAAGTTCGTTTACTTTCTTCTTTTGAAAGTGTCGCAAGCATCGAACAGCTGACATCGACAAATGAACACTAAATTTATTTTAAAGGTGATTTCACTAATAAAAATGACAGTTGAAAAAACATTTTTTATATGAAATTGACAAACAAATCGATAAAAAAAACTTCATATAAAAAAAAATCAGCTGAACTTACGACATCACCTCCGAAAGTACATTGCCGCGAAAAATCTTCACATGTAACTTGAAATACTTGCCGCTAAAAACGTTTAGAAAGCTGTAAACGCGTTGACGCTAAAAAGCGAGTTATGGACCTCCAGCTTAATAAAAATCCCATTTTCTGATAAAACAACAATTTGAATCGAAAATGTATTCTGTTGTCAGTAAACACTAAAAAAAACTGGTGTTAGTTTTTTCCAATAATGAGAATAATACATTTTTCAGTCATTGTTGCATTTTTCATATTAACCAATGTAGGGTACAAAACTAACATTTTTTCTCACTTATTTAATGAACGTAATACACTATTAACTGGAGTGGTTCGCCTTTCCACACAAAAAAAAAAAAAGCGACACAGTGAACAAAATACTAAAATGGCGGTATTTGTAGGCGTGACAAAAAAATAAAAAATATTTCTGGAATTGTTTTTATTTCTGGAATTGTGTTTACATTATCTTTAATCCTAGAGGGTGACTCACACAACTTTTATTTTGAACCACTCTACTAATGAAAAACGAAAATGTCGAATTTTATGCGGGAAGTTTTGCTTTTCTTCATTAATTTGAATCATTTGCAATAAGCTTCGGTGAGTGGTTTCAATGTACGAGAGGTGGTTTGTGCGGTTCAGAAGTGATGATATTGACAATAAAGCAGAGCTCCGAAATCTTCGCTCGAATTCGAGTAGAGAGTGAAACTCGCTCGAATTCGAGCGCGAGTACTCCTGCGAGTGAAAAAAAAAATCGAGTATACTCTATTTTTCTATGCCACTCGAATAAGAGCGCATATGCTTCGCTCGATTTCGAGTGCGAGTAAAATACACTCGAAATCGAGCAGATTATACTCTTGCCGAGTACTCCTTCAGTCTTTCTCATACAGTGGAAAATAGAAACTGTTCGTTTTTGCCAATTTGTGTGTGCGTGTGTGTGTGTGTGTAGTAGCAAGTATAGACTATGGTGGGGAAAGGTGACTGACGAGGGAGGACTGGGAGGTCGAGAAGAGAAAAGCAGCAGAATGTATTGTTAGGGACCGGTGGTTTTTGTGTACAAAAATTGTGTTACAATAATGGTTTATTATTTATTATTGTTTATTAAATTTCGTGTTTCATTATTTATGTCTTTATTGTTCATTATAATATAGAAAATATAAGTGAACTTTTAAAAATATAATACAACTTTTATTATAAAACCAACTAATTGCTCCGCACACGCGCACTGTATGAGAAAGACTGAAAAAGTAACAAAAACCACACGCACACACAAGTCAGCAAAGACAAACAGTTTCTATTTTTCCACTCGATTTCACTCTTAAGAGTAAACTCTCACTCTATTTCGAAGATTTTTACTCCCACTCTTAATTTTTAAAAAGGAGTACTCGCGAGTACTCCCACCTAAAACAAACGAGTGGAGAGTAAACTTTTTGTAACACTCGTACTCTTCGAGTACTCTTCTTCGCGAGTGTTTTTCACTCGCGAGTAAAATCGAGTAAATCTGAGCTATGCAATAAAGACATAGGTCGCCTGAACCAGGAAAACATTTTTGAAGACCAAGATTCTCAACCAAATCGTTGGAAGCTACTCACGCAGCAATTTCGCTACGCTTGCGAGCAGCAAGATTCATTCAAAAGCAGGGAAACTATGCACCATATAATTTAAAGCCAAGAGACCTTGAAAGACGATTTCGCATGTGCAAAATGCTGCTTAAATGCAGAATTAGGAATCCATTACGACAACCCGAGATGGGTGAATGCCGAAACTTCACCAAGGCTAAATGTCCATGGCGTTTGTAAAGAAATACTCTGTATTTGATGGAACCACAACGGTTCAATCTATTATTTATCTGCCCAGACTAATAGAGAACCTGTACCGAATGAAACTAATTCGTTTGAAGCGAGAATTGACCGAAGAAATGCCCAGAATATGCGGCCACACATGAAAGTGCAACTTTTCATTTATGAATGAATTGTATGAAACATTTATTTACTAGTGTTCCACGATGCAATAGATTTACGTCGTTGATTTTATTTGTATGTAATAAAGTTTTACCCAAGTCTTTTTATGTGTTTAAATTGATGTGATTTTTATAATGAAATCATTTTTAAAATACATAATAAATCTTTTCTTACACTTTTTTTTAATAAATAAATTCAACACATTTCCACATACACTGCACTATGTACTACGTACGTGCAACTATTTTATTTACGGTTGCTAGTGCCAATACTACTGACATTGTTTATCCTTTTGTTGATAAATAGTGTGTATTTTGATTAAATTGAACAACAAAAAGTTTAAAGGTGTTTATCATGATCATGAAGAATAAATAACTTTTTAAAATAAAGCAAAAAAAATCTATTTTACATTTTTTATACAAAAAAAAAATGGAAGTTAAATTAATGCAATATTCTACTAAACACTAAAATACACTACTCTCTGTTTACGAAATGTATTTGTAATTTTGGTTGCTATTTTTTTTTTTGTTAAAAATGTTAAAATGTATGTGTTATTGTTATTGTTGTTTGTATCTGTCTGCCTGTGAAAATTTAAATACATTTAATGGTTACATGGATGGATGCTCTGTTAGATGGTTGAATTTGTAAGTATATGAGGATATAATGGGAGTGGGAGTAGCAGTATATGGAGTGGTTTAGTGTAGTATTTTAATGTTTAACACAAACAAACTAAAAAACACATTACATTTTGTCTATTTCAACATTCATTTTCAAGACAACAAAATTTCAATTTGCATACCAATAGTATAGTTTTTATTTAGATATTTTTAGAATTTTCTATAAATTTTATTGTTTTTTTTTTAGCAAAGATTCGTTATTTTGTTTTTGTTTAACAAGTGGTTGGTGTTAGACACCGTATCAGATATAAAAACGCCATCTACATAAAATGAAAATGATGAAAAGATTTGGAAAAAAGTTGTTTTATTCAGTCAATCACGAAATAGTGAATTTATTTTAAAGATTAGTTTTTTTTATATGAATTTTAAATAGATTTTTAGTTAAGAAATAGATAAAAAAGAAGAATGATTTGTTGTTGGTTGAATATTTAAACGAGTTTAATGTTACCGCTACGAAATGTATTATTAAAAAGTACCGAATTGACTTTATGTTGTTTAAATATCAAACGCTATTTTTAAATATTAGTTATATTATTTTATTTATTATTAGTACTATTGGATAAAATACTTGTTGCACAAACTTTATTCAAATAAAAAACATTTTCTTTCACTTGTTTAATGTTGGCTCTAATTATAAACCCAAATACATATCTAAAATAAGCGTTTTAAAGTGCTTCAAATAATTTGAAATTTAAATTCCGCTTAGAAATTTAAAGAATTTTATATTAATAAAACTTAAATACAAATGTTTTAAAGTACTCTCCATTAATGGGCATGTTGTACTTTTGTTTAATATTCTTTACAGAGTTCTTAAGTAATATCAGCTTTAATTCATAATATTGTCGAAAAGCAGAAAAAAAGAATAAATAAAAATAAGAAGTCAGTCAACGATAAAAGAATTCCATTAATATTTATTTTTTGTTATAATAATGATGTACATGAAATTTGTCACTGCCGACTTCCGTGGCAACATTAAACTCAATAAAATGACAACCAAAAGCAAAGAAAATAAAATGAAAATATGTGGAGAAGTTGTAGTAAATTCTTTTAAATTCCTTTTCAATGAAAGCAAAATATTTAAAGAACATCAACAAAATTACAAAATAAGCATTATTTGTTCAACTTACCTTTAGAGTCTTTTTAAATGCGGCTCGAAAGTCTCTATTGAAGTAAGCATAAATGATGGGATTCAAGGCAGAATTAAAATAACCAATCCAAAATAATATGCCCACTACAATGCGAGGTGTTGTACAGCTGTCGCACAGCGATGATGTTATATACCTGGAAACGGAAATAAACACACACGTACGGGTAAGTGCACGTTCAGCATAAATAGCAGAAATAGCGTACGTAATGTAATGCAGACATTTTTGTTTTTCAGTTGTTGTAAGCAAATGAAAATGTTTATAGAAAATAAATAAGAAAATGAGATAAAAGCCCAGAAATTGTGAAATTATTATAACTTTAATGTATGTAAAGTATATAGATGAACTGGTGGAAATGTGTAATAATATAAAAGGTAGCAAACATAAAAATACGTTAATACATATTAGCATGACTTAATACAGTAAAATCTCCAAAAACAGGGGGCTTATTCTGTATTGCGATGCGAAAATAAATACTAATCGAAAATACATAAAAGCGAACAGTTGCTATTCTCTATTGCGAAAAGTACTTTTTTAATAGCATTTGCAATGCGAAAAGGTGGCAAGTTGGAATTATTAATTGCGAAAACAATGTCAAAAATAGCAAAATTCATTCGATGGCAAAACAGCATTCGTAAAACACTTATTGTTATGCTACCTAATAGATTATTTGCTTTTAATAATTAAATATCATCCAGGGAGACGAACAATAAGACCACCAAGACGCGCCAATTTGAAATATTCAACCTAAAATTTTTTATAAAGCTGAAATATAAATATATTTATGTATGCCTATAGTGCAACAGAATCCATTTTTGCGAATAACACAATTTTTTTTTTGTAAATTAAAGTATACTCGTATATATTTTTAATAGTTAAAACCAGCAATTTTTTAACTTGTAAAACTTGTCACAAACCAAATAAATTTGACGTTTATTTCTTTACTTTGGAACAGTGTTGCCACATACTGAAATTAATTACGATTGCGAATGCGAAAGTCTTACAGAATACCAAATACCTTTCGGATCGCAATTCATTTGCACATCGCTATGGCTTTCGCATCGCAATACAGAATAAGCCCCCAGGTCTAAATTTTTTAAATAAAATAAATATATATATATTTAAATATATAAGAAAAGAGTTTTTATTTTTAATAGAATTATATTTATTTATTAGAGAAATTGTAAATGTTTATGTCCTTAAATAGGTTTATTTACTTTTGTAATTTCATTTTAATTTAAAGTACAGCGAGTACTCGTATATGTGCAAAAACAGTTTCAGAATGGGCGATATATGAGAGCTATGCCTAATTATGGACCGATCATCATAAAGTTGGACCAAATGATTTTTCTATATATGAAGCATATATTTTTGTTTAGGGGAGTTAGGCTCGTTAAAGTGATTTTTTTTTTAAAGAGAAGTAACACTCAGGCAATTAATATGCCTATATTGTAATTAAATAATTGTGTTATTTTCTTTTGGAAATGGATAGGCAGAAGAATTGCGCGTTATGTTTGTTAGTACAGTATTGCAGCGCATCTGGTGGTGAGTAGGCGCATTGATCAAAGCTTGATTTATAGCCATTATTTTTAATTATTTTTACTTCGGTGGCGTTTAAATGCTATACCACCGAAGGACGGCGTTGTGATAAATATTAGTTATGATAGGATAGAAAAACTAATAATTATCAGAAACTGTATACTAAAACCTTTAAGACGTGTTTAATTTAATTTGAATCTCGGTTGTTTTTAATAGAAATTGTAAAGTCCACCATTTTAAAAGATTTAAAAATTCATAATTTGTTTGAATTTTATCTAAATTCCTTAAAAACTATTAAGGACGAACCCAGGCCGCAAATACCAACTCATGCTTAACGATCAAACGCGCTAATCAGCTACAGCATCCTCATTAAAGTGATTTTAAGTATATGCGAACTATGGTCAATTATGGACCTATCTGCACTAAATTTGCTACAGCTTTTCAAAGTGTGGTTAAGTTTCATATAAAATTTATTTTGTGGCGAAATTTGTTTAGATACGTGCAAAGATAAAGTATTTATGACCGATAAGGCATTATTTTGGGAGGACATTTGTATGGAGTCTAAGTGAACTAATGGACAAATTTCCATCAAATCCAATCCTAATCGTCCTTGGACTAATTCTCATACTAAATTTTATAGAAATACCTTCTAAATGCGAATCTAATTGAGCCATTCAGACTGACGGAGGGTCTGTACTAAATTAATCGACACAGAAAGTGTTTCTGAGTCGATTGGTATACTATAGGACTAATTGGGACATTTCAAATTTCAACACAAAGCCAATAGGCTACATGTATTGAATTTGTGCTGGTGTTTGCATCAGCACTATGCTGGTGTATGGTATAAAAATATGCGTCTATCCTGGTGTATATGTGTCCACGATCGTCATATATTACAATGTTGTCAGATCTAGCAATGTGCTAGCAATGTACTGACATTGAAAAATTTTTAGCAAAAGGTAAATTGTCAGTTTAGACGACTGTAAGAAAACTAACAATTTCATTTGCACACAATTGTCACACAATGAATTTATCTGTCAACCGAAATTGTCAGTTTACACGGTTGTCAGATTGTTGTGTGGCATTGTCAAATTCGTTTTGCAGCTCTATGTGTGTTTAAAAATTTTAAATATTGTCATGGAACAAAAAAGAACAATTGGAACCATTTTATCTGCTTATGTCCTAATGCACACTTTAATTTAATTCTTTAATTTTCTTCTACATTTTTTAAAAAATTTAATCAATGTACATTTGTTTGTTTATTATTTATGTATATACAGAGTTGCATTTGCACATATGACAATGAAAAGTGTTTGTCAATTGTCTTAAAACAATGACAATGACAAAATTGTGTGTTTACACGATTGTTAAATGTCTGACAATATTTTTGTCTTCGAATGTACTGAAAATGCTTTTTAATACAAAGTTGGAAGGCACAAATTTTAAGTTTACACGGTTGTTAGACATTTTCTAAACATTTTTCGGACAACGTTGTAATATCTGACAATCGTGGACACATAGCTTTACAGTGAGAGTTATTAAACGATCTTAGCTCATATGTGCATTCTCTGTAGAATCTTTACAAATAAAATTAATGTAATAAATTTTATGAAATATACAAATGAACATATTTATAATTGAAAAAATCTGAAATATAAAAAAAATTGAGAAATTCAATTAGAAACTTCTGACACAAGATTAATTCAAACATACTACACCCAAATAAAAGATGTGGGAGTAAGCGCACATATGGTCAAAATAATAAGTATATACCATGATGTTACCACCATTTAGTGAACCACACAGGGAAATTCTTTACCGGGCCGTTGTCATTACTGAACATGTTTATTTTGGTTTTGCGCCACTTCTTCTCAGTCCAGTCTTGATTCAAATATTTTTTTCGAAGCAAAGGCACTTTTCTGGCTATTGGCCCGAGTGTTGTAGTCCACGCCGAAAAGATCTTGCAAATACAACACACATCAGCCAAAATTCCCCTGGATGTGGAGTGTTACAATCCTGTTATCCATTCTTGGATGCGTTTTTTTGCCTTCCACGTTTGTCTGCGTGTTTTTTTTCTGGTTTCAAAGTGTTTCGAATAAAAAGAGTAAGATATTCAGGTCTTTGGAATTGATCGCACAGATTCTTCTTGGTTTCCTAATTTAAACACAAGTCTTCGCTCCTTCGACGTACAGTCTTTATTTCGACCCATCTCAGTTTAAATTTTATTCGTCTTAATTATTTTTTTACAAGACAATAAAATAAAAAACAAGCCGTTTTTAATAAATATTAAACTCGAAGTAAATTATTATAAAATTAAATATGTACATATGTATGTACTTATTTCTTTTTTGACCAACCAAAATACGCACTTTCGCAAAAAAGAACTTTAAAAACATGTAACGGTACATTTGAGCCATTTTTTATTTTAAGCAGTGTTGCCATTAGACATCTTTAAATTCAGGCTAAAATTGCCACAATTAATTAAAAAACATAATTGCGAAATTGCCAGATAATACCAAAAAGGATATGCACTTATTTTTTTGACCATATCTGTATATAGTGCCAAAATTAGCTTTAGTTTTGGATAACCTCTTATTATTTGAAGACATATGCTAAAAACTTGATTTATTTTGAACAAAATCAGCTGTACATTAAAACAGATGTTTATATGCTTTTTTAATTTAAAATAAATAAGTTATTAGCCAAAAAGGCAAACAAAATACTTAAACTAAGCCTTTAACTTTTAACTAAAAAAGAGTACAAAAGAAAATTAAATCAAAGAGAAACGAAGAAAAATAAAATGTATTTGCTGTAATAATATTGGGCGGCTGTAGCAACTAATACAAGAATGATACATTTAACAGGCGAACACATACCAGAGGAAGAAGGGCAGCCAGCACAGCAAAAAGGCACTCATTATAATGCCCAGAGTGCGTGCTGCTTTGCGTTCTCGTCGCATTGTCGTTATGGTTGACTGCTCCACCTGTATGCTGGGGCGAGGTTTAGGTATTTGACTGATCTGCAAATGTTTCTCCAGTAATAAAGCAGCGACTTTCGACCTTTTTTTTGTTGCACGTTGTTGTATATGTATGTTGTTTTATTTTATTTGTGCGTACACCAAGCAACGAATGAAATGTGTGTTACACATGGACGATGAAAAAGTGTGAAAATTTATTAGCTCAGAAAGAAAGTGGACAGTTTATTTTTTTATTTAATTTTTTTTCTTGTTTTAAATTAAATACCAACATTAGTTTAGATGCTGTTGGCATGAAAAGTTAGAAAATGCTGAGTTTGTATGACTTTGTTGTTTTTAAGTCTTTCCTTTAAACTGTATAGAAATAAAAAAACGAAAACACAAAAAATAAACTTACCGGTAAACAAGACGTTCCTGTCTGTCAGCCTCTTGATAAATGCGATAGTACATTGAAAGCATGACAATACCAGGTATCCAGAAACTTACAGATGAACTAATGATGGCATACGCTTTATTGACTTTAAATTCACAGATCTGGAAATGAAAGTATTTTAAAAGATTGGCAAAATCTCTTTTTCAGTTTATTTTTTTTTTGTATTGTTTAGAAGGGAAGCATAAAGTTTAGGATTTCAACGGAAATGAAATGAGTTAATTTGATTTAATTTTTCTCTGTATATCCAGTTTGTTGTAATGGCAGTTGACGTTTTTGGTGTCGTTTGTAAATGTAAAATACTTTCGCATTGTTTTTTTGGCTGCCTCTTAATTTCGTTTTTATTTTAACATTAC
Source organism: Bellardia pandia (assembly GCA_916048285.2). Classification (NCBI taxonomy): domain Eukaryota; kingdom Metazoa; phylum Arthropoda; class Insecta; order Diptera; family Calliphoridae; genus Bellardia; species Bellardia pandia. The sequence goes on along the minus strand of OU696529.1, from coordinate 20,134,427 downwards.
GTATCCGTTTCCATTTTCTTTTTGCTCAACACTTGGCGTATGAGTATTATTCTTCTTTCTTTAAATTAGCAATTAAATGTTCATCATGCATACTAAACATTTAAATGTTCATTTCTATTCTAGTCTTTAACTAATGATGATTTAATTACATGTAAGAGTTTTATATTAGAGGAGTGGGAAATCAACATTTAACGTAGAGGAAAAAGATCTGTTAATTGTATATTAAAAAACCAATCAATTTAATTAAGTTGACAATAAGTTAATTTGTCATTGTTAAACACAAAATACATTAAGCAGTGTGTTTAACAATGATTTGCTAAAAATAAACCACATTCTGTAAAAATGCCACCATGGTGAGATTAAAATATAAAGGCGGTGAATTTGTGCCTTTAATTTGAGTGGAAATAATTATTCGGCAAATATTTTTGGGAATTAAAAACGAATTTTAAATGACATTAAGAGTATTTACAGTGGCTCACAGCTTATTTGCATATTTTTGTTTTCAGAGCTCAATAAAAATAAAACTAGCAGAAACTTAAAAAATAAATTGGTTTCACTTAAAAAATTGTTAGAGTGTAATAAATAAAAATAATTAATTGCAAATTCACTCCACAGCTTATTTTATGCAGGCACGTATGAGTTACGAAAACTTGAAATTAAAACTGACAATTACACGATTTAATATTTGATGTGATAGACTTTATTATTTACAACAGTTATACAGGGGTGTCATAGAAACCAATATTGTCAGAATTGGTTTTAAAACCGACAAGATAAAATGCTTTGGTGTCATAGGGCACTGCTACACGTTCAATAAATATCGAGATGTCTCTAGTATCAGAAAACAGTTATGTGTTTTGGAAACTCCCATCTCTGACATGAACACACGTGAATTTTCTTTTCGATCTGGCAACTGCTTCATATAAAAACAGGTGTTCAAAAATAACGCATCCGCGATTTTTTTTGCAATGGAAAAATTAGAAATTCGTGGTGTTATTAAATATTTAAATAAAAAAGGTTTATCGGGACAAGAAACTCACAATGATATAGTGAATGTGTTGGGTGAAAGTGCTCCTTCATATGCAACAGTAAAAAATTGGGTTGCTGAATTTAAACGTGGTCGTACAAGCATTGACGATAAAAAATGTCTCTGAAACTAACTATTCTCTTTCTGTACTAGGCTAAGAAGTGTCCAAACCGCTCTCGTACTAGACACTTGACGTTATAAATTCGGACTCACAATTCAATAGAAATTATAAAAAAACAAACTAACAACGCTGCATTGAGCTATCGGTACAGAAGAAATTTATTGCACAAAATATGCTGTAACGTGAAAACGCGAGCAATTTTTTTGTTTTCTCAGTTTTAATATATTCAAATATACATATTTGCAATAAATGTTTTTTGTTTGTTAGAATAACATTTTTTCTTTTAAATGACATCAATATTTTTTAAGTTCCGGTTAGTTTTATTTGTATGGAGCTTTAAAAGCAAACACAAATGCACGGCATAAAATAAGTTGTGATGTATGTAAGTCACTGTATGTTAAATATAAATTTAAATTTGTATACTTATGTATGTATCTATATTTAAGTCAGAACAAAATGAATTCACAAACCATATTACACTAGTTAATGATAAGCCCCACGAATTAGTGTGAGGTTTTTAAGTATTCCACAATATATATGTAGGTATTTTCCGAATATTTTTAATAAATGTTAGTATTTATTTTCTAGATTTTAAAATGTAAAGCTTTCATAATGTATTTTTTTTTTAATTTATTAGACTATTTTTGTAACTTAAGAAGTAATTGTACTAAGATTTTAATAAAAACTTATAAGCCTCCTACATATTTGCATCTGTGCCTACATAAAACTCTGCTGATACTTTTTGATAAATGCCAGCAGGTTCTGTTGGTTGTCCTTAGTACAGTAAAATCGAGTAAATGTTCATGCAACAACATTCCAGTAGTTTTGAACTACTGAGATTTGACAAAAATCTTATTGATAAGATTCTTACATTGTCTTTGACGTTCAAATAATGCAAGATTTAAGGCTTAAAATTACGAACAAGAAAATATAACAAATGTCAAGATTTTCTTCTTGTCACTTTCGCCTTAAAAATAAGAATCTTATCAATATGACTTGCAACATGTGATTAATAGTTTGACAACCTATTGTCATTCACAACAAAATAATGACTCTAGATTTGCATTTTTAACCAATGTGCTCTGGATATTTCAAGGGTGTGCGATAGAGTGAAAAGATTTACCACTTCACTGCACATTATACATATTTCTAAATGACATTCTGTGTAGAATTTACACAAATGATAGCAACATTTGTCACTTGTATACATGCAGTCATCGCATGGACATTTTTACATTTCATAATTATTTATATTTTAAGCACCAAACACAAAGTGATATTTCGCAATAACATTTATACCACATTTTATATGCACTTAATTCAATTAAACGCATATTCCTTTTAAAACTGCTTAATTATTTAACAATATAATTTAATATTTAAATATATAATTTGTTATTGTTGCTATGTTTATGCACATGACACTCTCACACACAAACCCATATTGCAAGTTTAGTTTATAGTTTATAGTAATTGTGTATGAGCATTGACTTGTGGAAACTAGTATATGTTTATAACAATATTGTATCCCAATTAAATATTTAATCCTGACCAGGGATAATAACAGATAGCCAGTAAACATGCATCAGGGATGTAAATTGATAATTGCGAAATGTACCAGTGAAATAAAAAATTGTATAGGAGCGTCAGAAAAGAACTAACTTAAGAAGTGGTAAACTAAATACTTTATAAAACTCCTAACAAGTAAAGTAAAATTATAAATACAAAGAGCTAGCTAATACATAGCAAGCAGGTTGTTAAAAATATTTGCTTTTTTAAAGTCAACATGCCACTTATAAAGGTTTAAATTTAAAATAGCGAGATAACTCGCTCCCTATGCTTTTCATCTGACCTGTTATAAAAATAAACCAAATTTTTGATTTTGCGACATGAAGAATAGAAAGTGAATAAGTTGCCGCCATGGCTAAAACGATTTCTGGGATTTACAGTGTCTCGATGTGTCCATTTGAAAGGTTATAACGCAAGCGTTGATCTTCTGATTTGGAAGGTTTTGAGCAAGCCACAGACTACCTGCTACCGTTAATTACCATTAACCTTTTGAAACCTGTTTTCGTTACCTTGAGTAAAGATCCAGAAAAACGTGGCGCAAATCTAAGAAATTTCTGATCAAATACATTTTTAAGTTATTTTAAATTTGGATTATTTATATTTGCTTATCACTAATTTTTAACTGGAAAAGTAAAATTTTAACAAGTAAGAGTTTATATTTTACTGTGCCGAAACTTATATACCAAATCACCTATTATTAGGCGAAATTCATAAAATATTGTATCGTAATTTCTATTTATTTTAGATTTATTTTAGTAGAATTTCATCTCAATGCCGATATTTATAATAATTTTATGCATATTCTAGTTATAAACAAGAATTTACACTTTGTTTATATTTTTGCAGCGTGTAACATAAAGCGATTTACTTTAACACACAATAACTTAAGTACCAACAAGGAAACATATTTTGGCTTTTTGAAACGTCAAAATTCTCACCTCTGTTTACAAACATTTCGGTAGATCAAAGAATATTTGGTAAAAATTTCATTGTTCTATGTCTTTTTTCGAAGCTCTATCGTGCTTTAAACGGACAGACATGGTTAGATCGTCTTAGAATCTTATAAAGACCCAGAATATATTGACTTTTTGGATATACGACCATTATTTCGATGTGTTACAAACAGAATGACAAACGCAAAATACCCCTCATCTTTTTAGTGGTGGGTATAAAAACAATTTCATTCCTACATAAACATTTCGATGAACGAAAATATAAGTTGTCAATGTGTTTCTGCGACTTTGAGTAAAATAAGACGGAGAAAATGAAAAGAGAAAACAAAAGGAAATAGTAAAATTTACTAGTACTCTCAGGTATGTGCCCTTTTTCCCCTTTTTATTTACCCAAAAATACCTATACTTGCCTTGAAGAGTCAGAATTGAAACGTGTGAAAGCACACAATACAACTTGTTCTCGATACAATATCTAATTTCTACATAATACAAATTCTAACATCTATAAACACATAATGGAAAGTTGCATGTTTCGCAATTTTTTGGGGCCCTCCTAATGTATATAAGCTAATACATGCATATAAGTATGAGTGTTTTTTCGTGATTGTTTATAAATACTTATACCTACATAAACACTCATCGGTCGGTATACACAAGGATAACAGAATACAAGAGTGTCAAGCATAAGCATCAATTATTTATTATTATTTATAATTCAAGGATACGTATCCTTATTTGTTTTCATATAACTATGTGTGTATGCCACTTTCTACATACAAATGTAACTAAATATACTTACATATCTACACATATTTGTTTACCACAAAATATTTATATTAATGTAAGTAAATATTCTACTCGCATTCAACTTTATATGCTTTTATTTACTAGCTCTTGTCTGTTTTATTTTATACTACTAATAAATGAAGTCTTAAAAGTCTATTAATTTAACACTGAATGTTTTACGTACTTTAAGTTTAGACTGCAGCCATAAGGTGAAAGGAAATACTTTTGAAACAATTTTTGCTCGAGTTTAAAAGGCAACTTAAGGGTTAGATTTATGCAAACTGTTTGTATTTCAATGAACTGGTCAACGATAAGAAAGACAAAACTGATTTCAGTTTCTTTGTCAAGCTATAAATTCTATGGGGTTTTTATGAATGTTATTTAGTTATTTCTTTATGTACGCTTTTTATAATTGACATTAAAATTCAATTAAATAAATTCCAATGAGTTGGATTAAAATGATTTTTGTATAAAAAAAAATTTTAAAAGTTTTAAAACCTCAATATAAATCTATATACAGTTATATAAAAATGAAATGGTCCATGTATGTAATGGCATCACGTGAGAACGGCTGAAGCGATTTGGCTGATTTTTTTATTCGATTCTCAGGAGATGGTTTGTAAAGAAAAAAATTAAAAAATTCCGAGTTTTACCCGGTCCAGTCCAGTTGACTGTGAGTCCAGTCAACTTCACGCTGAAATTAAACTACACACTGAAACATAAAAACATTGACAACACTGACGAAACAAGAAAAAGCAAACGTGCACTCTTTATTCCACAAGCGAAGCAAACGGTCAACTTTTTGTTTTTCAAACCGACCAACGCAAACTCACACACATAAAACTAACAAATCAAACATTTCACTATTATAATTGCTAAACCTAAATTACTTGATTATAATTGTAATTTATTACATATATTCTGATCTATTAAACTTTAAATCTAATTCAATTTAACCTAAACATAAATGTGAATTGCCTAAAATATAAATAACAAAAAATTTAAAATCTATACATAAACTGATATCTGGGAACTAAACATAAATTATTAAAACTAATTGAAATTTAAAATACAAATATAAATAATTAAAACTAAAATTGAACTAAAACAAAAGAATTCTTAAACACCCAATAAATAATCACGAATTTTATTAAAATCACAAACTAATGGTGTTCCTCATTTATTTCTAAAAAAAAGTGTTCATCCTATACCGCATTTGATCAGCTCTGCATTCACCCCTGTGTGCATATTGGTCCCTGTTCCGACAATATTAAGTAAGCCTTGGCTTATAAAGAAACAATTTGTTCCAACATCTCTAATCCCAATTGGTCAATTTTGTTCAAGCCCCCTAAAGTATGCTGTACAAATTTAGATATTTTATTTGCAAATAAATAAGAACAGGCAGGTTGTGAATACATCTAAAGCAGAGGTTGGCATCCTATAGCACAATCATAGCTGCCAGATTTGACGATTTATCGTCATTTTGACGATTTTTGGTTTCAAAAATAGCAAAATGACGATTTGACGATTTTTTCATTGAAAATGACGATTTCCTGAATTATTAAAATTTTCTATAAATTGTTAGTTTTATTTATGTTTTTGTTACCAAATTCTCTCTTTTTTTGAGACAACAACTATTTCAAAAACAAAACTAAGTGATAGTAGTGTTTTCTTAATTATTGTTGTTAAGTTCAAGTAAAATAATTGCAAATAATATTGAGACAGGATAGTCGAAATTACTTATTTATCTGTAAACATAAAAATCAATTTTAAATACTGAATTCCATGAACTAAAATTTTAAAAAGAAACAATTTCTGAATTTCCACGGGGAAATTCTTCTACAAAAACTTCTCATATTTTAACAAAACGTCGAAAGCATATTCAGCCGAATAAATTTAAATAACAAAAATACGGAATTCTTCGAATTCTATACTCAAAATGTTATTTAAAACTTAATAAAATAAATTGTTTTGACATTGTAATTTAACCTGAATTAATAAAATATGCTGAATTCAACAATTTATTTATAAAATACTGTTTCACACTATTCAGTTTTAGCAGACCAGTTTTTGTCGAATTCTCTTTTGAACTTGCCATTTCATCAAACATGTCAATTCAATTTTCGTACTTTTTAATGTAAATCAACATGCATGAAAAAAAAAACAAAAGGAAATAAGAAAATTGACAGTACCGTCAAGTTTGTACCCCTTTTGTTCTTATTTCCCTTCTCTTCCAAAAATACTTGCCTTGACGAGTGAGAATTATAGAAGTGAAAACGGACTAAGATATTAAATATTACACAAATTGTGTTTAACATAAAATTTTTTGTGATTTGTTATGTAAAAAGTTAAAATTTACGTATTTTGATATGTATTGTACAAGAGACTATATAAAATTGAATTTTTATGTTTTCGTTTTAATAAAGATTTCAAAATACTATTAGAAATAGTGACTTTTTATTTTTCCGATTTTTTTGACGATTTTTAAAATTCGAAATGACGATTTTTTTCTTTTTTATCGGGATTTTGACGATTTTTTCCGAAATTCATCTGGCAGCCCTGAGCACAATAGTGCAGAGAGCACTTCACACATACGCTTAATCTCTTTCATTCAGTCGTCATTGAGACCACAGAGTATAACAGAGGGGACAACTTTGACAGTTCAAAATCGCTGCAATCAGCTGACACAGTAGGTATATTAAAAAGAGAAAGAAGATATTTTCTGTTAGTAAATTTGTAATGTGAAAAAGCAAAGCACTATATAAAAGACGAAATTTGTGAACAAAGCAAAATAAACAAAACAATTTTGTGTCAAAGCAAAATCTGTGGCAAAATAAATCAAACAATTAATTTGTGTTGTGTTAAATTATTTAATTTTCAGTGATTCCTTTAAATATAATTAATTATAATCTGTGCTTTGTATATTTTACGGTTAAGTACGTTGTGTTTTGTATAATCTGCTAAATAAAATTTAAAATTTTAATAGAAATACATGCACTTACCTTTTCCACCAAAATTGAATTTTATTAGAGTCAGAAATAAAGAAAAATAGTAACATAAAGAAACCGACAAGGCAGTTTTCAAAGAAAGAGACAAGAAAAAACCTACACTATCTTTGCTCTTCTGTCACCTCTGTTATACTCTGTGATTGAGACAGCAATGTGTGCACATGCGGCGGATGCTTCTATATTTTTTTCAGAAATACTTCCCAACAAACATTTAAAATTAATAATGAATTACGAAAAATATTTTATAATTGATAATGCATTTGGTAACATGCATGTAATTAGCTTTTGAAGTATTAGAAGTTCCGTTTGTATATCAATCTCGTTGTTAATTTCTTATATGTTACGGAAAATACATTGTGAGTGTATGTTTCCTATCTAAGTTGTTTTGTATAATTTATATAATTATGTTTATGTTTGTTGGGTAGTTTTCTCACACACACAACCTCATTTTACGCTTTGCCGACCTCTGATCTAAAGCTAGATTTACACGATTGAAATTTTCTTCAAAATTGCTCTTCAAAATGCTTCAAACAGCAAAAATTCTTCACAATTTATTTATTTAATAGTTATTAAATAAACAAATTTTTTTAATAGTTATTAATAGCTTAATTTTATGAAATACAAATCGTTAGTAAATACCGAGCGAAACCGGGCCGGTAAGCTAGTAATGTATAAAAAGGAGTTTATTAATGTCATTGTTAATTTTTTATTCTATTAAACAAAGCCTTTTTACTGATTTTTTCAATGTGGAAAGTTGTTAATAACCAAAATAAACTGTTTTACATAAATATCATCATAAATATCTGTGTGAAGTATTATGTAAACTAAGCTGTATTAACTATGATTTATGATTTACTTAATTACACTTAATTTCAAATAAATTTCTAATATTTATACTCTAAGTAAGATTTCATTTACTACATACAGATAATTTAAAATACACACTTTCTTGTAATAAATCTTTAAATACTTATTACTCCTCCCAAATAGGTGTCGCATAACACCAACCAACCTTAAAACTAAACCTGTAATTGAAAATTAACATTGAGATTTATTGCGAAAAATAATGTTCCGTTTATATACATTTTCGCTCCTGTTTCTAACACATGCATAAATTAAATGCTGATTATGTTAATGAACATTCTTTTTACTTGTTTCTTTGTTTTTGCCATAAATATATCAACAATCTAGGTCATGAGTTTTGAAGATCAGAATGTTTGAATATTAATTAAGTTAATTAAATCAAACTAATGTTTTCATTTTGTCTGAAAGGTAGTTAAAATTAAACATATAAGTATGTATATGTATGTATCAGTACGTGTGAGTGACATTATATCAGAAGTTAGATAAATATGTAAATATGAACATTAGAGTAATTCTAGCTTTTAAGGAGGAAAATAAACTTTCAGCGCCAAAATTCTCTTTAGATTATGTTTGTTCAAATCGCTTACTAAGCAAATGAATTGATGTCATTGTGTAAAGTATGATTCACATAATATACGGCAGCATAAATGGTTTAAAAGAGCGATTGAATACTTTTGAACCAACAATTTGCACTAATTTTTATGTCTAAGAAATGCTAAAACAAGAACTTTAATTTCCTCTTATAAAATATTGTTTTTTAGTTTTGATACTTAGGCTGCTACATACTTAATATTCTTTTATTATCCAAAACTGCGGTACCACTCCACAGTGTGATAGAATTTTTTCGGAAATATAACTTCAATTTCTAAACAGCTGATCCGATCGAAATAATATTTTACATGCACGCTACTAAGGAGTATTCGTGTTTAGGTTTTATAAGTGGACCCTATACGCTGTCCAGGGTCGACGCTGTGAACAGTACATTTTAATTCAAATGTCTTAAAAACACATGCGTGCGGGTGCTTTTATCTCTTATAGTTTCTGAAATATACGCATCAAATATTTAGCATTCATAATTAAAAAAATTAAATAAAAACTTGTTTAACCCTGGTTTGTCTTTTTTTAATCGAACAGAAATTTTAACTGCTTTTTAACTAATTTAATTTTTTGGTAAACGAAATTTCCAATCATACACAAGAAGTTTAAAAAGCTATCTCTATTCTAGGTCGTAAAATATATAATTTTCAATTTCAAAGTAGAAAAAATAAGATTTTAAGGCCCGTTCTCTTCAAAAATATACAATCTGAGAGGTATTTTTATAGACCTACGAGGGCGGTTCGGAAACTTTTTTATTTTTCAATGTAATTTCATAAAAAATAGTATTCCTCAAGGCCTTCAAAATAGTGGTTTACAACTGTAATTGCATAGCTTACCAGCGAGGAATTTTTTTTGGATTTGGGAACAGGTAAAATACACTAGGAGCTAAATCAGGTAAACTTTACTTTAAATCGTTGATTTTAGCAATTGTTAAAACACTCTTGTGCGCTTGTGCGTTGTCTTGATGAAAAATTATTTATTTGTGTTGTAAGCCAGGACGTTTTTCTCGAATTTTTACATTTACATATTTTACATTGATCCAAAATGATGCAATAGTACTCTGAATTTATTGTTTTACCCTTTTGCAGATAGTCAATCAATAAAATACCTTTGAAGTCCCAAAAACCGTTGCCGTAACCTTACCAACCGATTGAATTATTTTTCCATTCTTCTGGATTCTGCTTGGATTGCTCTTTTGTCTTTGGAGTATATTGGGGGATCCATGTCTCATCAACAGTTATGAAACGATGCTTAAAATCCATTTTATTTTTCTTAAAACGATTCAAACAAGCTTGAGAAATTTTCATTCTTATGCGTTTTTGGGTGACTGCTAACAAATGCGGCACCCATCTTGCAGAAAGCTTTTTCATCTCTAGTTCTTCATGCAAAATTAAATGGACTCGATCATTTGAGATGCCCATGATATTAGCTATTTCACGCACTTTAATTCGTCGATCATTTAGTACCATGTACTTTGGCTACAATTTCTGTTGTTGTTACTGTTTTTTAACGTCCACTACGCAACCCAATTTTTACTGTTGCATATGAAGGAGCACTTTCACCATATCATTGTGAGTTTCTTGTTCCTATAAACATTTTTTTAAATATTTAATGACAACACGAATTTTTAATTTTTATATTGTAAAAAAATCGCGGATGCGTCTGTTTTTAACGACTGTTTTTATATGAAGGAGTTACCAGATCGAAAAGAAATTTAACGTGTGTTCATGGCAGATATGGAAGTTTCCAAAATACTTAACTTTTTCTGTTTATACCGCGCTTTCTGTTCTAGAATACGAAGTTTCCGAACCGCTCTCGTAATTTTAATACAAAATGTTGCCCCTATAACATTCTGCATTTGGCCTAATTTTCTTTTATTAAAATTTCAGGTTTTACAATTCCAAAATTGAGATTACAACACGGAAAACAGTTTCGAAAACCTTCATGCATTCCGTATTTATCCTTAAAGTTTTTACCAACCCCGATAAAAATATGGACATAATTTCTTTTAAGCAAACACAAAACTTCGAAGCCTTTTGGCTTGTCTGCCGAAAACAACCAGAGTCTTTGCCGGGAATGAGGGTGATGTAGCTTAATTGGTTAGCCCATTTGATCATTAAGCATGAGTTGGTATTTGAAGCGCGGGTTCGATTCCCAGCCACTGCCACTCAAACAACATCAGTTTTTGATAATTATTAGTTTTCTTTCTATCTATCATAACTAATATTTATCACAGCGCCCTTCTTCGGTGGTATAGCATTCAACGCCACCGAAGTAAAATAATTAAATAAAGGCTATAAAATCAAGCTTTAACATTAATGCGCCTCACCACCAGAGGCGCTGCAATTCTGCACTAAAAACAAACATAATGCGCAATTGCAGAGTTGTGATATAAAAAGCTAAAAAGCTTTCCTCTTTCACCACCTTTACTTCTTCAACTATTCCCTTTCCAAAGAAAGTAACGCATAGGCATATTAATTGCCTGAAAAAAAAATAGAAAAACTAATTTAATCTATTTTGCAAATTTCACTGCATTATGTTTGGAAATAAAGATTTCATAATATACTCGTATTTGTTTAAATCTTCTAAAAACAATATTTTTATTAAAATTTTGATACATTTGCAAATACCAAATGCGCAGCAAAAATTTCACTTGCAAATTAAATGAAAATGTAAAAGCCAAAACTCGGATACTTTTTCCATATACTTAACAATTAACCCAGTAGAGTAGATTTAAGGTGAATGACTCCAAAATTCGTTCTTATTTCTAAGAAGCATGCTAATTTAAATCTATAGACATGTTTGCCTAATGATATGCTTTCAATGTAAAAGCTAAGTAAACATTTTCTTTTTAAAAATTCAAATGCAAATACATATGTAAATAAAAACGTATTTTTAGCATGTTATGTAAAGTTTAATATAAATAATTCTTTTGAGTAAGCAATCAAATAACTTTAAAGAGCTGTAATTGCAAAATTTATAATTAAATAAATATATATTTTTTTTTTTAAATTAAAGGAATTGAAACAGATTTATGACAAATAAAAATCATATTATTTTTTGAGAGTGTGGGCATATTTAAATTTATATATGATATTTGGCTTAAGTTTTATTTAATGAAAACTTAATATTAAAATCGAGTTCATGTTCTGCTTAAAGAATTCACAAATTACTTTTGATTGTGTTAACTTAACTACATTTTTCTTTTACTTAACATTCGCCCACAATTTTTATTACTTTTGTCTTGAGATATTTATTAGGTTATCGTCTACTAAGTTGTTAAAATGTTGTTTGTGTTCTCAAACCCATAAAGTAATTATGTTTTTTTGCATTAACATTTACTTAATGTCTTTTGTTTCTGTCGAGCAAACAGCAAAACAAAAAAAAAATAGAATTGAAAAGACTGCATGTAAGAAACTCCCAAGACGAAAGATTGATATAAAAAAGGGTGCTACTAAAAGAGGTATTATATGGAAAATACAATAGTATTTTGTTAAAAAAGCATTCGATTTCATAGGTATAGTTCAGAGTTAGAAAAAAATCTTGTAATGTTAGGAAATTTACTTCAGGTAGTTCCAACAAATTTAAAAAAAAAAAAATATATTGAATCTGAATTTACAAATAATGAAATAATATGATATCAGCCAACATTAACATGACGAATCTATAGTTTGGCATGATGTCAAAATGATCAGTTAACAAGTGAACATCGATTTGGTTCTTATATAATATTTTAATTCATTAATCTTTTGCCTGGTCAACCGCTAAGACTTAGTCTTTTCTACAAACAGAACTAAAGCTTTATTAGTGTTAAAAACGTTTTAACCAAATTTCTTCAAAATATCATTTTGCTAAACTTTCTCTTTATCTACTACACTTTATACGACTCACTTAACTCCTACTTTAAAATTTGTGTTTAAAACTAAATATAAGTGATAGCAAAAATAATAAAATCTAAATATGATAATGGAAAAACCCAGCTCCCACTATTTGCATAAAGTACTAAACACATACCAGCACATCATAAAATTCAATGTACGAGCACTAAACGCATTTGACATCTCTGATAAATCAATTTCCACATTCAAAACAAAAACAACAACAACAATGTTGTGTTTTATCCAACTCATCTTGAGGCATTTTTACCTTTGACATAATGTATAAAAACAAATGCATTAGATATTTACTCATAGAGTAAAAATAGGAAAAAAAGTAGAAATGAATTGGTTAGAAAAAAGTAATGTCTGCCTGCAGGTCTAATTTATACGCATACATATTTCTACACACCCAATAGTTCTGGGTGTCGGTGCCACCTATCATTTATTCAAATACTCGTATTCATGTAAAATTTTATCTTTATTTATTTATTCATATTATTTATTTACTTCAAAAAATTTTCAATTCTTCCCCACTGTGCACTGGCATGTTGGCGAGATGATCCTTCCCCATTTAGTCGATATTGTCAGGAAGGGCTAGGACATGGCGCAACCGAGAAGCACCATATTAGAAACTGGAAAGAGTTTGATTGCTATACCCCATTAAACTTGCAGCTGATTAAAATCGTATTTAGTTCCACTGGACTTGTTACAAACCGGGGACTTGTCCCTAAGCAAAGTGATCAGACGGACAATAGTATCGTCTAAATCGGACAGAGGCCTAGAAGTAGGGGCTGTAACGAATATTAAGTGAAGAATGACCATTACACCATGTACGGGGGTGATTGGTCAGGCCTGTCAGAATCATCTATGACAGCGGTGACGTTAGGGGTCATGGAATACAGGTACGAAATATTTTGTCTACTGCGACGGATTACATATCATCTTATTACAAATAATCCACCCATATCCGACAAGCTAGGTTGTGCTAATTGCAAGCGTACTCGAGTGATATGATGATTGCAGAATTAAAGCTACGTAATTAGTGAGGCCTCTTTCTAAGGGCAAGTGGCGGCTAAACCCATAATCGCAGAAAAAAATATAGTTGGTTAAATGACTGATTTTTGTGCTAGTAAAAGACTTCGGGTAACCGTATTGTCTCTAAAGGCCCAACTATAATATGCATAAGCAAGCTTAAGCAAATTGCAAAAGTTAACGAAAAGGCCGTCAAATGCATAACCAGTTCAGAGTTAACTTTTAGATGGCTACAATGACTTTGAAACTTTTTGTCCACAGTTGCTCATTTATGTTTAAAAAAATGTTTTTATTTTAACAAAAACCCATTAAATGACTATATTTTATAAATATTATTATATTATTTTATAATTAAAAGAAAACTTCGTACCAGAAACGCATAATTTTTCCTTTTTGTTAATTTATCGGCAAAAGTACTAAAATGTACAGCTGTGGCAGCACTACATTGTAAATAATAATAAACGTTTACATATGTTTTGTTAATTTTCGTATTGTGTTTGCAAAAATGGAGAAAAAACTTAAAAAATTTAAATAATATAAAAATATTAAAGTTAGCGCTTGAAGGCCTGTGCACATTAAAAGAAATAAGTGAACTACACTGTAAAAGAAGAAGACGCTCTTATTCTGTCAGAGAAATAAACCGCGACAGAAAGACATTTTTGTTAAAATAAAAAGGGCCTCTTTTATTGTAAAGGCACTTATTTTTTCCACATTTTCTATTAAATTTAAAATAAATGTATTTTCTTCTTTCTCCATTTTGTTAGAAACACAAACAAACAACAAACAGCTGATTCCGTACGGAATATGCGATCAGTTTCGCTTTTTGCTTAAGCAAATGACAGTTGAAAAACTTAACGAAAAGTTTCGTTAAGTACATTATAGTTTGCCACATACAATTTATATGTGTTCGCACGTTTGCTTAAGCTAGCATATGCACATTATAGTTGGGCCTTAAGTGTTATTGCCGCAACAACAGAGGAATGTATTGGAGGAAACTGAATCTGAGGCATGAACGGTCGATGGCCCGTTTCCGGACGGAGTCAATGGTGCAGTATGGTTAGTTAACAAAGGTTAACTCAATCGAGCCGAAAACACTAGTAATCGGTGCTGTGCAGCTAGGATGGATTAACGATTAGATAGCTTAATCACTCTAGCATGGTATTTGCTCAATGGTCTGTGCAATCGCTGTACGAAGAGTTGCGAATTATATGTCTTGCGAGACCTGCAATATTGTATGTTCTTGCAAGGCATACAATGCGATGGGGGTCATGATTCCATTTTAAATACACTTGCCTTGAGTTACTAAGTCTAACACTGCTGTATTAGCATTAAAAAATAACTTTGTTATTTATGGTTTCATTAGCACTGCAAAGAGCATATACTACGTCTCAAGTGACCCTAATTTATAACTTGGATTCAGCCAAATGATTATTACTGAAACTTAACGTCTATAAGGGAATCATTGCAAAACTGCCGGGTAGGTTCTGGCTGTGGTTAGCTGTTAGCAAAGTGATGTATTAAATCCAGTTATGTATGTTCCCCTAAGGAATGTTATTAAAAGTCCAGAGCAGTAATAAGGGAAGGATTCTATTCGTGGGTTGTACTATGTATGCGTAGAATTTATTTTTATAAACAATGTCGAAGACCTTCAAAGTTTGTAGACATTTTATTTAATAAATATGTAGAAACATTTTGGTTTCACTCACAGAAATGTGTATCAATATAAAGTGAGGGAGTTGATACACGTTCTAAGAATTTTAGTATCACAATCGTGATACTAAACGTTTACAATTAAATGCCCTAGTTTCATAAGCACCTAGAATAGAATGTTTTTAACAGAATTTTTTAATTTTTTAGTTCCAAATGTCTAGTAAGTTGTAACAGTGTGTGTTTATTAATGATTTGCAGATTATTTAATAATGGAAATTGTAGAAGTTAGAAGCATGTAGAATCTTGAAACTAGAATTACACAAAGTAACGCGAATTCATATATGCATCAGTAACACTTTGTTAGTGATAATGGCGCATATTCAGAAATCGTAACTAAAGTCGAAACTTATTAAACAGAAACTAAAAAATAGTTCACAAATAGTTAAAGATCTTATTCACAAATCATAACTAACTTAGCAACTGTTGTTAAAAGAAATGCAACACTGCATTTAGTAGATTTTTGTTGACGAAAAACACATCTCTAGTTTGTTTTCTTTTTTTTTGTAATTTTTTTGGTCAAAATTTACACAATTAGAAAAGAAAATAAGGTAAGTTTATTATTATTGTTAGTAAAAATATGTATTTATTGCTTTGTGGATTTTAGAGAGACTCAAATTGGTCGCCAAATGAAAAAACTACATTTAAAGAATTGGTGGCCAAATATGTTAACATCATCGACGACAAGAAATAAAATCAATCAGCTGTTCTTTAAATGTATTTGTTAGTTGACATTTAGTTACAGCTTTACCCATAATTAAGTTGTAACTTTTTGTGCTGAAAGTAATCAACTAAGAATAACTTAAGTTGGTACTTAAAAAAGTTTAAACTTAGTTATCATTTCTGAATATGCGCCAATACTTTTTGAATAGTGTAAGAAATATAACTACAAGCTACGAGGGCGGTTCGGAAAATTCTTAGCCTAGAACAGAAAGCGCGGTATAAACAAAAAAACTTAATTGTTTTGGAAACTTCCAACAGTTGTTAAATTTTTTTCCGATCAGGTGTTCAACAAAAAAAAAAAAAAAAAAAATCCGCGTTTTTTTTTACAACGAAAAAATTAGAAATTTGTGGTGTCATTAAATATTTAAATAAAAAAAGGTTTTTTGGGACAAGAAATTCATAATGATATGGTGAAAGTGGTCCTTAATATGCAACAGTAAAATATTGGGTTGCTGAATTTAAACGTGTTGAGGATGAACCATGTAGTGGGCGTCCAAAAACAGCAACAACAACAGAAATTGTATTAAATGTTTGACGAATAAAAGTGCGTGAAATAGCTAATATCATGGGTATCTCAAATGATAGAGTCCATCTAATTTTGCATGAAGAACTACAGATGAAAAAGCTGTCTGCAAGATGGGTGCCGCATTTGTTAACAGTCGATCAAAAACTCATAAGCATAAAATTTTTTTCAATCTTGTCTGGATCGTTTTAAGAGAAATAAAATGGATTTTAAGCGTCGTTTCATAACTACTGATGAGACATGGATCCACAACTATACTCCAGAGACGAAAGAACAATCCAAGCAGTAGACTGAAGCTTGCGGAAGTGCCCCAAAGAAGATTATGGGAACTTTTTTTTTTGGGACTTCAAAGATATTTTATTGATTGACTATCTGCCAAAGCGTAAACCAATAAATTCAGAGTACTATTGCAACATTTTGGATTAATTAAATGTAAAAATTCGAGATAAACGTTCTGGCTTACAACACAAAAAAATAATTTTTCAGAGTGTCTTAACAATGGCTAAAATCAACGAATTTAAGTACGAGTTGCTTGACCACCCACCTTATTCTCCTGCTCTAGCTCACAATGACTTTTACCTGTTTCCAAATCTAAAAAAAGTCCTTGCTGGCAAACGTTTTACCTCAAATGAAGATGCAATTTCAGTGATTAACCAATATTTTGAAGACCTTTAGAAAAACTTTTTTAATCAAGGAATATAATTGATAGCTAAGCGTTGGCTAAGTGTATTGAAGTTTGAGGAGATTATATTGAAAAATAAAAATGTTTCTTAAAAACTAACTATTTTGTTTCTGTGCTAGGCTAAAAAGTTTCCGAACCGCCCTCGTAATTGTTTTGAAAATAGTTTTCTTGTTTAATACATTTTTATGATTTTGAATACAATATGCTGAAAATCGCCATTTGACTGCAAAGTTCGAAGGTTGATTAAAAATAAATTCAAACTAACATAAACAAACTCCGCGATACGGGTCTTCTAATTTAGCCTCTATTTTCACCCCTCACTCTCAGAGTCGACCTAACTTTTGCTAACCTGAATTTCTTCAATAGTGTTATTATTATGCATGGAGTCCTTCAACAACAGATTTAATGGATGTTGTAGGATAAGAGAAAAAATCAAATTTATAAATGTAAAATTTTATTAAGATTTTTTTAACGTTTAGTTTTCATAGTTTCCTTTTAACTAACTAATAAAATTAATTTACTCAAATTCAAATTTAAATTTATCTCTAATATCTACATTCCCACTACCATTTCCAAAAACAGACCACTAAATGCCATTCATTAAAACTTATTAACGTCACATGTATTACTGTAATGCATAGTACAATAGTACATAAAATTTCCATATAAATATTTACATATATTAAGCCAGAAATTGACATAGTCTCTTACACGCATGTGTTTGTAATTTCAATCTTCATTAAGAAATACTTTAAAACTCGTAGACTTTCCCCGATGTGGCACAATTTAATAACAACAAATATGTCAAGGTAGTTTAATAGTTCTACATTTACTCACTCAAGAACAGACACAAAAAAAAAAAGAAAATCAAATATTAACTTACAGCACAAACAGTGCATACGACTGAGGAAAATGAGAACGATGAACAAAAAATACAATCTATTCAACATACAAGACGGCACAACACAATACAAATTCTATGACTGGCAAATGTAGAGGAAACACTAAGAAGACCCGAGTTTGTGACAGGTTGTTTTTTGTTTAAGGGAGGGTGTGAATGTATACATACTTGTATGTACACTAATGTATATAAAGTGTGTTTTATTTAGATGTATAGAACTTTATGTTGGAAAAACTTTATTTATGTTTAGTTTTGTATCGCATTACAACATAAAGAGACTGACGCTTGGACAATGCGATTAAGCTCACTTTTGGTTGAATGGATACGTCAATTAGCAAAACTGCCGTATTTGGAGTGATGATAATCCTCAAGTGCATGTTGAGACACCATTACATCCAGAAGAACTCAATGTTTATGGGCTGGTGGAATAAATGGTCCGTACTTCTTCAAAAACGAAACTGGCCAGAAAGTTACAGTCAATGGTGACTGCTATAGAGCCATGTTTACTGACTTTTTTGTTTATCAATTGAACAATAATGATGTGCAGGAGTTGTGGTTTCAACAAGACGGCGTAACATATCACACAGCTCGTGCCACAATTGATTTATCGAAGGAAACATTTGGTAATTGCATAGTTTCACGTTTCGGATCCATTAATTGGCCTCCAATACCGTGCGATTTAACACTGCTTGACTACTTTCTGTAGAGATATGTAAAGTCGCTAGTCTACTCTCATTAGATCGAAACGATTGACCACTTGCAGGACAACATTCGCCGCGTTATTGCCGATAAACGGCCATATATGTTGAAAAGACTCAACAGAGAATTAGACGTTCAAGCCAGCCGTGGCGGTTATATGCCAGAAATCATATTTAAATTATAATGCCAGAAGATAATATTTCCAATGAAATAATTTTCATGTCAATTTAAAAAAATCATCTTTGTTTTATTCCATTTCAAAGTTCAAATTTCTATAAATCTTAAAAAAAAACACCCTTTATATAGGTATTGTAAACGGAATAGGAGAAAACTGACTTAGAAATAAAAAATACAAATAAATTAGAATTTCCTTTTAAGACAGTTATCGTTAATATCAACGTTGTCAAGTTTCTTTTTTCTACGTTAAAATAAGATCATGCCAGCTGACCAAACAATCGAAAGTTCACAAAAGCTAAATTATTAGCGAAATTATTTAGATAGGACCATAATGATTTTACAAAAGTTAAATCCATAAAATTGTAGAGATTTGTATAAATAACGAATCTTTAAAATTGTAAACAAATATTTTCGCTATAAATTTACCAGCAGGTGCATACTTTTGGAATCGTTTTAAATGTATTGTAGAATAATTGTAAGCGAATTTTGGTCATTTGGGAAGTGACATAGTACATCATGGAAAATGTGTGTATATCTAAGAAATTGGTTTTTAAACTTATTAAGGAGTACACAACTGGAAGGACCAACAGAAAAACTTTAGATACGCTTAGGATAATTTTGGAACTACAGATGTCGCAATTACTTCTGGAACCAGTTTTGTAGAACGCTAGTGGTTCTTGAGAAACCAGTTCTATGGCTACACTGTAAAAAATAAGAGATTAGTTCCCAAACAACTTTAAATTCACTTCATTGACAAATTTGTTTCGTAAAAAGATTATCCATCAAGGAATTGGACAAATTTGTTGCAAATAATATATTTGATTCATGAAACCGTGCCAAAAAAATCACCTTTAAACTGAATTACTGATCACGAAAATTCTTCCATAATTCTTCTCCGTTAATATCAAACAAAATCATTGACAAAAAAAAAATGTTCCAGAACCCTTTAAAATAACGTGTGCTGTATTCGAAATGGTTCATTAGAATTAGTTTTGTAATTTCAAAAAAATAAGTAATTACAAAAATCAATCATCCCAACAACAAATTAGAATAGAATATTTTGATCTGGAAAGAAATTAACCTGCAGACACTCACATTTCTGACCAAAAATGTTTAGTATTTGTTATCGTTACTCATTTTAGTAAATTCTTATGCCATTTATTTCCATACAAAATTTGCTTTATAAACCTGTTGTAAGTTTTTATGAATAAGGGAATTAATAAATATGGCAAAATATTCATATTTTTTCAAAATACGCTAACTCAAATTTCTAAAAAATATGAAAAAAATACCAAACAGTCATCACTTATATTTTTTTGTTTCAAAAATAAATTTTTAATATAAAATTAAAAATTCAGCATTTTAACGGCAAAAGTTCCTCTTTGCAATTAAAAATCGATTTTTGGTATATAAATTCTTTTATTTAAAATTTAAGTCAACAATTATTTGCAAAAGTTGCCCCATCAGTGATATTTCTGAACTTAAAAGTTCTACTGTTAAATAATTCAATAACTATGCAAAAACTCATTTAAAACAAAAAAAGTTTCTCAATCTGTAATCATGCCTATTTGTGGCCAGAAAGAAATTCTCTTTAATTTAACTATGTATCTTTGATTTAATTATACAATATATTTCATATTCATTCAATGTTTGTACAGGTAGTTAAGATTGTTTTTCATTGTGTAGGAAATTGTGATGTTAGAACATCAATTACAATTCTTTTAAAAGTACTTTGCGTTGGTATATATTTTGAGTGAGAACATACTATACAGCCAGAGAAAAAATATATACTTGCACAAGTTTAACACAACCATTTCATAAATGTTCTTATTATTTAACAATGTTATGATCACTGTAATTATTTAAATGATTGGATTAACCATAATATGTTTATGCAACGATTCACATGTTTATAGTAATCATATATATGATTAAAGTAAATATATATATGTTTGTGACAATAATTTTATAATGACATACATATAACATCACATTATGTTACTCTTTACCTTAATCATATAATAACATACCTAAATTATGATATAAAAATTCATCATAAAATTGATTGTCACAAACATATACATTATTACTACAATAATATATGTATGCATTTGTCAGGTGAATCTTAACTTAAACATATTATGATGGCCGCAATAATATGAATAGTAACAATCACCCAATGAAAATTGCTCAGAAACATTTCAAAATATTGAAATGTTAATGGTAAACATGTATAACTATATTTTTTTCTTTTCGTGTTTGTTTAATTATAATACATATTCATTTATTTAAATGCAATACTGTACATACTCATATGTATGTAGGTAATATACATTTGATTCATGAATGCCATAAAAATTACTGTTTTTGTAGGCTTGTAAACAATTTCATTTCTGTTACAAATTAATTACACAAAAGAGAAGGAAAAATAGGGGAAATAATATACATTTTTGGAATTTATTTGCAAAAAACTTACGTCCGGATTTGATTTTAAGTAAGTCCAATTATCGCCGGTCGTATACCAACCGGAACATATAGGTAGAAATGATAGAAGAGCGGGCGCCAGCCAAACAATAATCAGCATAATAAACACACGCCTGTATGTCATAATTAGAGGATAATCCAATGGCTGGACAATGGCATAATATCTGTAAATAATATGAGATGAAAAACCAAACAAATAGAAACCAAATAGATTTGTAAATATGTGTGTGTAGGCAACGATGAATGTTTTGATGATTAACCCTTAAAAGCAAAAAAAAAAAGATATAGTTTTATCGGCGAAAAAATTTTATCGGTCAAATGACAATGCTGCAGTACTAATTTCAGTTCAAACTGTGCTCCTTTGAATGTGGTGTTAAAGTGACCAATAATAACTTGGTAGTCTTCAAATGATTTGTAAAATTTTAATAAAGCCTTTAGGGAATTTTTTAAATTTTCGTAAATTATTATGGAGTATTCGAGCTGATCCACAATCACCACTTAATGAGTATAATTTTCTATAGCTCAGTCACTATTAACATTGAAAAGATACTTAACTTTTTATATTTTGTTTCTCGGTCTTTATAGGGTTAATAGTTTATTTGTTTATGCATGTGGTGGTTGCATGTTCATGTAAATAATTCACTCACCTATCCACTGAGATACAGCATAAATGCAAAATACTGGCTGTTGAAAAATATACATCAAAACTATTCCACATATCACACATTACTGAACCAAACATCCATTTACCGGATATTTCAACGGAAGCATTAAAGGTCATGGCACATAGAGCCACCAACATATCCGCCACTGCCAGTGAGACCACAAAATAATTGGTGATAATGCTGCAACAAAAATAAGTAAATATAAAAGAGAACATTAACACGGAAAAATAAAAACAGAAAACTTTAAAAGTTTGCAAAAATTCTCATCATGTGTGTAAAAAAATATTTAAAAATCTACAAAATTTAAGGTACATTTTAAAATAAATTCAAAATTATTCATAATCTGATTTAAAGATTAGGCCACGATTATCGTTCACAACTTTAAAATGCTGTGTTGTCTTGACTATAACAGAACATGCATTTTATTAAGATTAAACTGATAAGTGTTGTGAATCGTAATTGCAGTTTACAACATACAACATCAAAATAGTTAGTGTTGTGAACGGTAATTTGTGGCAAATATTTAGTACATTATGACGATTGTGTTTGTGCTGTGACCTATTAAATTTTAAATATTAATTTAAAAATAATTCATAGAATTCTACTTATTTTGAAACTTTTTTTCTTTTCTTTACCTTTATTTCGAAAAATCAAATCTTGTAACGTTAATATAACCGCCTTTTACTCAATGCAAATGGATGAAACTTGAATACATGGGAGTAGCCAGAAAAAAACCTAGGGGGGGGGGTCAACAATTTTTTTTTTGGTAACTTTGCAGGCATTCACCACTATACACAAAAAGCAAGGTTCGACTGTCGATCATGCTGTTATTGATTTTGGACCAAGAATATTTGCAGAAGGACAGACTTACGTTGCATTGAGCCGTGTACGATCATTGGACGGCTTACGAATCGAAGCACTACAATGCGAAAAATTAACAGGGTCTAAACCATGCAATATTAAAGCATTGGAAGAGATCGAGAGACTGCGAAATTTATCATAACATTATATACTAATCCACAAGTGTAAAGTTTTATTTTATGAATATACTAAATTTTTTTTTATTATATGAAAAAATTTTCTTATTTAAAAGTTTATGTTGTATGAAATGTTCTTATTTTTTTACTTTCAGTCGAGTTTTTTAGTATTTATTATTATTTATTATTTATTAATAAATTATATAATATTTTAATATACAAATTCAGTTTTTATTTACAAAATTCAGTCTTAAATATTATTTTTAATCTATATATGGCCAAACATATTTGTTGTGAGCCAGATTGGTATAAAATGTGATTTTTTCTATTTATGATTTATTATATATAAAATATGCGACTAGGAAAACTCATTTAATATTAGCTTACGGTATTTTAAACATACATAGTTCAATATATTTATATAAATTAGAAAAATTATAACCATTTAGAATACTGATAACATCACTTACAGAAAGATTAATTTTATTAAAACAGGTTCTACGTATTTCATTATAAATTGGACAGACTCCCAAAAAGTGAAATGTATTTTCTACTTCATTAGTATTACATATTCTACAATAAGTTGATGTAGTATTAATAAAAGATCTGCCATTCAGTTCTAATAATCCACCTCTAGTTTTAATAAGAATACAGTTGACACGTGACGAGTAATTTAATAATGGTACAGGCATAAAGTTATGATTAAGCTGTGGGTACATATCATGATTTTGAGAATTCTTTGCTCTTAACATGTTTTCTTCGAGTTCTTTACTTTTTAATAAGGATATTATTTGTTTCCACTGTGTGCAAATTGGACTAGTAATTGTTGGTACATATTCTAGTTTTTGGCAAAGAGTATTCCATTCATTAGCCCAGGAAATATTTTTGGTTATAATGGCTTCAGCTAGTATTCGTGGTAATCTTCTAGAGTTCATATTCAGTACTTTGTTTATATAGCAAAAGTGAAGTTTAAGTGTTGAGATATATAAGGAGTCAAGTTTGGAGTTGTTGATGGTAGGTACAACATCTTTTTAACAAAGAATCTAAAGAGCTTTTCGACCACATCATATTTCACGTAGCCCCAAACTTGTGCAGCATAAAACATTATAGAACGAGACGCGGCGACGAAGATCTTGAGCTTGTTCATATTGGAAATTTTTGGATTATTTATATATTTTAGCCAAGTTGTGTTGATTGCCAGTTTAGCCGTAGCCAATTTGTTTTTTAGGTGGGTGTTACAGGACAAATTATACGTAATATCAAAGCCCAAATACTTGTATTTATTAACTATTTCAATATTATCTCCACCGTAACTCCATTTTAAACGACTTGAGATTCTTGTGCAAGAACGCATTACCATAATTTTAGATTTATTGAGATTGACCTTTAGTTTCCACGTTTCGCAATATTGATGCAAAGCATCAATCATCATTTGCAGGTCTGTTGGAGAATTCGATAACAATACTATATCATCAGCATATAATAAAATTTTGATTGATGTGTTGCCAATATTAACGCCCCCAGGAAGTATATCCACCAAGTCGTTCACATATAATGAAAATAGAAGAGAACTTAAAATACAGCCTTGTTTCGCACCTACATTAATGTTAAATGAATCAGACATAGAATTCCCGTCACAAATACAGCTAGTAGTATTTTTATAAGAATTTTGTAGTATTCTAATTATTTTTGACGATAACACGATACAGGAAAGTTTGTAAAAGAGACTATTCCTTGGTATCGTGTCAAAGGCACATGAAAAGTCCACGAAAAAAGCGTAAGTATTATTACCATTCTGTTTATTAAGATTGACAATGTTTACAAAATTGAATATGTTATCAACCGTTGAATAGTTCTTTCGAAATCCAGCTTGGAATTCGTTTAATATATTATTTTGATCTATCCACTCAGTTATTCTGTTAAGTATTATGGTATAAAAATTTTACAAATTGTGTTGATCAACGACAGTCCGCGATAGTTCGCTGCATTGTTTGGATCTCCTTTTTTGAACAAAGGAATTAGTAAAGATGTGCAAAAGCTTGTCGGAATATTCTCGTGTAAAAAAATTTTATTAAATAACGATAAAAGTTCATTTATTAAGCAGCGAGGAGCGTATTTGTAGAACTCATACGGAATTCCGTCTTCACCAGGCGATTTATTTTTTTAGTATTCATATTTATTTTGTGTTCACAACTGATCAATATATTAAGGTAAAGAAAAGCGTTTTATTACAAATAAGAAGAGTTTTTCCAATGAAGGTTACTTCATTTTTTCGTAAATGATGATGATGATAACAATATTATCGATATTTGGCATTTAATTGCATATACATATGTATATTCAAGCATATTAATATTCTGAGAACAAAAACTCTGCGGGATATTTGCAGTTTCAGGCTTATCATCTCCATAATATTTCTGTAATGACAGCAAGGGCAAGAATTGCTTAAGGTACTTGCTGAGTTAAATGAAAATAAGCCAAATTTAATTGTATGAGAAGGTAGGTATTTTTAGGTTATTGAAAATCAACACGGAGAGATTGACACAGAGTAATGTGCTATTGTTATTATTTTTATTGCGCAAATTATGTCAGATATTGACATTAGAAAGTATGTAAATCTGAAAAAAGAACCAATAAAGCCATTCAAGTAAACTGGTAATATTGGGCGTATACTTACTATAAATATAGGATTTATTTAAACTCAATATCAAACATACGCACAGTGGGGTTTCATTTAAATGTGAAATTTAAATGTGATTTTCCATATTATGCTTTAATTAATGGAAAAATTAATTAAAAAATATTTTATTAATAAGCTTTCATAACTTTTGTACATAAACCTTGAATATTTCATTAATTACAAAAACTGATTGTTGTTTCCAAAGAAAGAAAAAATCATACATATTTATTTATTTATAATTGTTTGACATGGTAGCACATTCATTGTTACGATTTCGTGTGAGATTTATTTAAACAAATTAAATTTAAAAAACGTGATATTGCGTGTCGAATGCAAGTTGCTAAATCAAATTTTAATTTACAATTAATTTCGTTAGTGGCCTAAGTCAAATTTAAAACATTATTTAACTTTTGATCGTTTTGTTTTATTAAAGGGTGTTACAAAACGGTAGATGAATATAAATATAAATAATTTGCTTTCAAAGACAATCAGTAGTGTGCAGAATATAAGAAACGTGATAGGGTTTCTTGAAAGTTGGAGGTCTGCTAATTGGACATATTTGGTTATTATTATATACATATATTTAAATACTTATTATTAGAAAAAATCTTATTATTTCGGCTTGAGTTTATTTTATTATTAATAATTAGAAGAATATCATTGCAAAGTTATAATTTTATAGACAATTGGCACATTGGAATGCATTTTCTACCCTGCCAAAAAAAAAAAGTTCAACCAATTTTCATTAAGAAAAAACAGTAGTCTCTAAAAATATATTTAAATACTTTTCTTGACTTGAAAAACTCCAAAGTGCGATCTTGTTTTTATGTAGCTAAAAACATAGTAAAATGAATTACCACTTCTTTAGCAAAACATTGCATGTATTTTACTTTAAGACGTTGGAAAAAATAATAAAAACAATAATAATTTCTTTAGAATTATTTTAACTTCCTAACAGTTGAACTTTTCAGTTGAAATATTATGATTTATAGATCCCACATGTTTTGGACACATTTAGAAGGAAATATGTAATTCCATTCCGGATTGTTTTAGGACTCTCCAAAGACCATGTGAATTGTGGCGGCCACTCCATAACAGGGACATCTTTTTTTAAGCTAAGACTTAACTAGTTTGTATGTGTGCTTGATATCATTATCCTGCATTATTTCCCGTAGGAGCGGCATTTATTCTCTGGCATATGGTAGCATTTGATGTCTACGTAATACAATACCTAAAAAATTGGACCGACAACAGATGACGAAAAACAACTTCATGTCATTAACGAAGCTCTTCCATACTTCACAGTGTATATGTAATACACTGAGTCTTCTTAGTATTTTGTATAAACTATTACTACAACATTTTCTATATCCTTTGATTTAGCTAGAATCTGTCATTATTACTATATTAGGTAAATGTGAAATAATTAAAATGTATAAACTAATGATGAGAATTAATAAAATTGCTACATACATATTTGTATGCCAAATACACACCTACTAACACTCCTCTCTAAAGCCGCAAAAACTGAAACAAACTTGGCAAAATTTACGGTACATAATAAAATTTTGAAAATATTCCAAACTCATAAATTAAAAATATCATTCGAAAAATTATGAAAACCAAAATACATAAAAAAAAACTTAATGCCACATAAAAAATAATAATAATAAAATCAACAGAATTGTACATTATCATAAAATGTACATAAATCAAAATTAACCGTATTATTATATTAATGCTAACACAAAAACAAACCAAAAAATAACGAAAAAACAAATTTAAACCAAAACAAACAGCAAATAAAATAACAAAAATTCCATCAAGTCTATTAAAACCACATTCATTATGACATACACTCGTACCACGTTGTAATAATGCCACCATGAACCCTTAGGGCCCTGAAATAATAGACTGTAGAAAACTTAACAGTTCAAGGCACACAAAAAATCTATAAGCAACCACTAATTTCTAGGTGAGTAACAAAACTACTTACTCATACATAAACACTGACCCAGCAGTTCTGAGTGACTAACTCCAACCATCTATCATTTAGGAAGTGAACTAATCCTACATAGATTACAAAAACTTTAACCCAAAATAGTCTCTATAAAATATACTATATTCTAGTATTCAGCCCTTACTGGTATCATCTACCAAATAGTCTGTAAGGACTCATTCTAAAGGAACGCTTGTATTAGTTACAAAGAGATAGATTATCCAAGTATTTAACGCTCTTATCGGGTGAATACAATACGTCCACCAATACCTACATGCATGACAAATACTATACACAAGTAACAATTCGAAGTCATTTATGTCTTTCACTTGGTGAAGAGCGGAGCCTATCTATTAACTCTTTCCATTATATGAGACACGGTAACCGGTTGCAGCGCAACTTTACATAGAGCTGGCGCTTTACCCGCAATTTAGGCATAGATCACTGCCACCAACTTGTTCCACAATAATCAGACTAAAACCAAAGTTCCAGGAAAAAAAGCAAAAAGACAGCGTGATAATGTGTTGGATGATTTTGTTTTCTATATAATACTGAAGCTAGGGACTTATACATAAACTACAGCGATACTTGACTTCAAGCTAGAATTAACTTTACAAAAAGATTACTATGTACCAGAGAACAGAATGAAAGAATTCGCTTTTATTGCATATTCACATCATTCGTTGCTTTTGCTATGCAGTCATTCAACAACGTCAATTATTGGTGTTGTCATGTAATGCATACATTGTTTTTGTTGACTGTAAAATGTAAATGTAAATGTACGAAATAAAATGATGATACATTAAAAAACTAAAAACATTCGCACCATTAAGTGAAAAGTTTTATTTAGGCTAATAGTTCGAATAATCAAGAATACTATTGTAAAGTACTGGAACAATTGGCAAATTGGAATACATTTTCTACCCGGCCAAGGGCGTCATCAGCAATCTTCATTGTCCACTATCACTCTGTAAATATCATCTATTTTACTCACCGTTTTTGAGAAATAGAATATGAGAATTATCATATTTCTTTTTAACGTGTTGTGAGTTAGAACGTTCAGTATTCGTTGACCTGTTGGAGTAATTAATGCATTTATGCATAGTTTTGGCCTAGTGATAGGTTTTTTTTATTACTTCTAATAATGCAGCACTAAGAAATTTTGGAAAAGTAAATAGTGAAATCATTACAAAAACTCAAAAAGTAAAATTTGCATTTGTATGTTCCATTCAATCAGCATTATAACCATTCGTACCATTCGTTTTATATTCGTTGCTTTTGTGAGTGTTAGGTTACAATAATAGAAGACATGCAATGCCATGCATGTTTTTTTCATACTTATTTTTTTTTAATGGTGTCATGTATTGCTTTTTTCAAATGATGTGTATTGACAACAACATGCTCAGATTTTGTAATTGCATTCGACAGCATAAAATTCTGCATTCAAACCGTTCGAAATTATCCAAAAATATATTAATATAGTTACTTTACACAAGATTACATAGTGATACTAGAATGAAAACTGACTTCACATTAGATTAGCTGGAATATATAAAGTAACCATTGCACTACAAAGAGCACATGTATTAATTTGAAATCACGAAATGATCAAACATAAAAATTAGAAAGTATTAAGGATACAATGTCCCCTTGTAAAACTATTGGGACATTTTGCAAAAGCTTTAAATGTACTAAAAGGGCGAACATTGTGATAAATGTAGATGTAAACTTTTTCGTTTTTGCTAATGAACTAAACAAGTAATTAAAGATTTTTGGCTTTTCAACCCTTTTCTGTGTAACAAGCAAATGTTTTACAACCACAGACCCACATCAGAAAATAACAGACGCACTTGACAGACTATGAACATTTTGTTATAATGTTAAATGTATACACATACAAATTTTCCTATGTAAAGCAAACTGTCATGCAATACAATATATGTATATTATACTGTACAGTGTACTCTTACACTGACGCAAACAGAGCTGAGAAAAATGTGTAACAGGTGTTTGAGATTTTAAAAGCTTTTAAGGTAAACTGAAAACAAATAAATTGTAATCCTTGTAAGACTCAATTTTACTTTTCACAAAACTGTACAAATGATTTTAAAGTAAACAAAACTTAACGTTTTTTTTTTTGACAAATAAAGGATAATAAGAATGTAGTATTTGTCAAGGATTTGTGGCAAGATATTGTAAATTATTATTGAATATTAGAAATTATTTAAATGTTTGCGATTGCTATTGCTAAACAGAAATGTAATACTTGAAGACATGCACCTAAAAGTTAAATGTTAGATATATAGGGTGATTTTTTAACAACTTTCTTTTTGACAAGACTATTTTTGGCAGCTTAAGCTTGTTTAGTTTGGTCTATAATTTAACCCTGAATTGACTTACAAACGAACAACCCTTATAGATTACTGATTGCATCGTACACTTCTTCCGTTGAAAATTGTGTTCAGCAACAAAGCTCATTTCTGGTTGAATGGATATATAAACAGGAAGAAATGATGAGCAACCAGAAGCATTGCAAAAACTGCCAATGCATCCCGAAAAATCCACTGTTTTGTTTGAATTATGGTTCAGTGGCATCATTGGAGCGTACTTTTCAAAGACGACGAAGGCAGGAATATTACTGTGGTTAGAACTACCGTGCGATGATTACAATTCTTTCTGCCCAAAATAAGAGCGAAACATGGCTGACATGTGGTTTCAACAAGACGGTGCCCCACGGCACGCGAAGCAATATTCCAATTGGGAGGGGATTTCGGAAAACAGTTTATTATAAGTATAGATTGGTTGCCTAGAACGTGTCTTTAGACTATTTTTTGTAAGGCTATGTTAACGCTCAAGGACAAGCCCGCAAAGGGATGCACTGTAAGCTCATATTGAATAATTTATTCGTGAGATAGCGGCCGATATGTTGGTCCATTTGCGGCGTAATTGCAGTTAACATTTACATGAAATCATCTTTAAATATTGAATTATCGTTCTATCGATTCAAATAAACATTTGACTAAATTTGATTTTTTTTTAAACCACATTTACTTAACTACGAAATTCAAAATTTTTAGATTGGGAAATTATCTAGTTTAAATTAAATACAACTGACAACTTTATTTAATAACAACTGAAAAACATAACACCGCTCCTGAGCGGACTACGGGCGTCGTCTGAACTTAATACCAAATATACTTATAGAAACGCAAAGAAATATTGTCGAAATTATAAACTTACATAACTCCATGTCACCACAAATATTATACATAAATGTGTTATAATATAGCTCTTACTTACTTACATACTTACTTACTGGGTTTTATTGGAAATTTATTTTCTTTAATCTAAATATAAGCAGATAGTTTATTATATACAATACAATTTTGTTCCTCACTATACGAGGTCTGATCAAAAAATAACCGTTATTTTACATTTTTTCAAAAAGTATTTATTTATTCATCAATAACTATCTTGTCCCCTTCAAAGTGATCTACCTCAGATATAATACACATAACCCAGCGTTTTTTCCAATCCTCGAAACACTTTTGAAACGAGCTTTTCGGTATCGCCAACAGCTCCTGTTTCGATTTTTCTTTTATCTCCTCAATCGTTGCAAAACGCTTTCCTTTCATTGGTGTCTTTAGTTTTGGGAAGAGGAAAAAGTCAGCGTGAGCCAAGTCCGATGACACCGGTGGTTGAGGTATGATAATGGTTTTGTTTTTTGTCTACGTAATACAATACCTAAAAAATTGGACCGACAACAGATGAAGAAAAACAACTCCATGTCATTAACGAACCTCTTCCATACTTCACAGTGTATATGTAATACACTGAGTCTTCTTATTATATTGTATAAACTATTACCACAACATTTTCTATATCCTTTGATTTAGCTAAAATCTGTCATTATTACTAAATTATGTAAATGTGAAATAATTAAAATGTATAAATTAATAATGAGAATTAATAAAATTGCTACATACATATTTGTATGCCAAATACACACCTACTAACACCCCTCCTTAAAGCGTGACCATTTAAATTACCGCAAAAACTGAAACGAACTTGGCAAAATTTAAGGTACATAATAAAATTTTGAAAATATTCCAAACTCATAAATTAAAAATATCATAGTGATTCGTTTCCTTCACTGCTTCAATGTTTTCATCGGTTGTTGACGTGCTCGGGCGATCATTGTTATCTTCTCGGCCTTCATTAAACCGGTTAGACCACAATTGAACTTGTGTTCTGCTCATAGTAGACTCGTCCTCGCGCATTTAATTTAATTTTTTACACAAAACTTAATACAGTTTCTTTGATCCATTTTTTCGAATAGTAAAAAATCGAAGAGCACACCAAAACACGAATAACCTTTTTATCTGTCAAAAACAAACTGAAAAATCAAAATGGCTGATATTACCAACATATATAACAGACATGTGTACCAACATAACAGAAAAAAATGCGAAAATCGAACATACGTAACTCAAGAAATTTGAAAATAATGGTTATTTTTGATCAGACCTCGTATGTCTATTTATATATATTAAATAGCAATTTTAAATATGTATGTACATAAATTATAAACAAGGCAGCAGTAAGTAAATATTCTTGTTTCTACTATTAAACGTTAATGACATTAAAATAATTTCTGTATAAAAACTTTTTCCATTTAAATACATAGATGTGTGTTAGCGTGACACGCAGTGAGCGTCAATATATAGTAAACACCTAAAACACATTTAAAACAAAATATATTGCATAATTTATAAGTAACTTCAGCAAAATATACCTCATTAATAAAACTAGAAATATAAGGAACATAAAAAAGTTATTTAATTTTAAATAAAGTAAACAACATAGTGTAAAAAATTGTATTTAATATTTGATTTTCTTATTGTCGTTTGTCTTTACCACAGCTGACTACCTTTTAGACATAGAATCAATCACTTATTTAGTGAAATCAGGCAAAATTTTCTTGCATTCATCTTGTATTAATACTGCCTTTAGCTTACCTTTGCAAAAAATATTTATTTGCCTAATTTTTGGTTCAGATATTCCCTGCTCAATTGGGCTCTGCGGAAGGTCATCTAAAGTTTTTTAACAATGATTGTGCAACTACTCTATCACAATTTTGGAGGTATGCTTATCACAATTGTCCTGCGCTAGTTCTAATTTCTCTACACTAAGGGCTACATGGCTTTTTTTTTAGTGTTGTGATAATCTTCCTTTTTTATTTAAGATTCTATAAATATAAAATTGCCGACCTCTGATGCCGCCATACAACCGCAGACCATGTTTTACCGTCTTAATAATATATTTATTACTAAAGGCTTTTTTTGGGCTCGCCAAATTTTTGGGAGGTCTTTAACTCCAAATATCGAAAAACTAACTCTAATCGGTGAAAATTTTTTTTGCAAAATTCAAACGTTTGGTTTGGTTGTTCTTTGATATAAAGAGCTTCTTACGTGGTACTCTACCATGTAAGGTATTTTGATGTAAAGCTATTCTAGTCATATTGACGTTTACAGATTTTTCAGAAGTTTTCGTAACATTTTCAGCTTTTTTACAAAACAATATTTTGGGTTTGCTCTTATTTCTTTACTATAGCTCTAACATCAATTGTTGTAAGGCGTTTTGGTCATTTTGTGGCACGCAAATTTTCTACGGTATTGTGTTATGTATACTTGTCTCTTATGTTTTTGTGCAGTGATGCCTTTCAACGATTTTATATATTTCAAGCAGGGATTTACCTCTTCTATGTAAGTCTATTATGATTTAGCGAGTCTCAATTGTTAGTTGTCTTCCCGTTGTAAATTTTTCACTACATAAAGTCACAACTTAATATCTTTTAATGATAAAGTATGAAACTTGCAATTATTTTAAACGGAACTTTACCCTTATTCACTCAAACAAAGAAAAATTAACAGAATTGAAACTACCTTTTGAATGACAGGCGGGTTCTTTTACAAAGAATGATGCTACGTATTACTCTTATTTTGACGCGCAAAAATAGACCATATTTTAACAATAAATCAATTAAATTTGTATATGCTTTTGTTTTTGTTTCTTTTTTTGCGAATGGAATTCTACATAAATAACTATATGAAAATGCAATATAATTTTCTTATATAATATTATTTATATTAATAATATGTGTTGTTGACTTTATGCTAACACTCACAGTACATATCTATGACTAAACTGCAGTATAAAATATTGACATATTTGTATTATATTATTTTCTATCAGTCTTCTACAATGGATTAGCGAAATAACTAGATAATGGTAGTATAGAAGATGGGAATTGGCTATTTAATATTTATTTTATATACTTACATAAATAATGTTAATTTGTAGCGCCTTTGCCATTCTTCATTGGTTTTATGTACTGCGGGTTTTTTACCTCATTTGTTATTTTGGAAATATATCCGTGAGTATGTTATATAAATTTATAAGCACAAACTGTACAATAAAACAGAGCTCCGAAATCTTCGCTCGAATTCGAGTAGAGAGTGAAACTCGCTCGAATTCGAGCGCGAGTACTCCTGCGAGTGAAAAAAAAAATCGAGTATACTCTATTTTTCTATGCCACTCGAATAAGAGCGCATATGCTTCGCTCGATTTCGAGTGCGAGTAAAATACACTCGAAATCGAGCAGATTATACTCTTGCCGAGTACTCTTTCAGTCTTTCTCATACAGTGGAAAATAGAAACTGTTCGTTTTTGCCAATTTGTGTGCGCGTGTGTAGTAGCAAGTATAGACTATGGTGGGGAAAGGTGACTGACGAGGGAGGACTGGGAGGTCGAGAAGAGAAAAGCAGCAGAATGTATTGTTAGGGACCCGTGGTTTTTGTGTACAAAAATGCTCGCGAAGAAGATTTCTCGAAGATTACGATTCACTGTCATAACGAAAATATTTTCGTGTTTCATTATTTATGTCTTTATTGTTCATTATAATATAGAAAATATAAGTAAACTTTTAAAAATATAATACAACTTTTATTATAAAACCAACTAATTGCTCCGCACACGCGCACTGTATGAGAAAGACTGAAAAAGTAACAAAAACCACACGCACACACAAGTCAGCAAAGACAAACAGTTTCTATTTTTCCACTCGATTTCACTCTTAAGAGTAAACTCTCACTCTATTTCGAAGATTTTTACTCCCACTCTTAATTTTTAAAAAGGAGTACTCGCGAGTACTCCCACCTAAAACAAACGAGTGGAGAGTAAACTTTTTGTAACACTCGTACTCTTCGAGTACTCTTCTTCGCGAGTGTTTTTCACTCGCGAGTAAAATCGAGTAAATCTGAGCTCTGCAATAAAACTAAACATTATTCTTCTTAATATAATTACAGATATGTAAGTTTAAGTCTTGTAATTACTATGACAAATCCATAACTATTTGAAAGTTTTAATATAAATTAAAGCAATATAAGGAAAACTGGTTTTAGAGACTCATTTTTAGCTTCAGAAGATAATTAATGTTTAATTTTTAAGAACAGCCGGTGTAAAAAGAAATTTATTAAATATTTGTAACACATATCAAATGTTACTTTATAATTAAACTGTAATTTCAAATAAAATTTTGATAAACTCTTTGTATTATATATGATATGTCAGACTGTGTAATATAATCAAATGACACGCAATGTTCAAAGAAATAAACATAAGAAAAAATGTGACGTATTTAAAAAAACAATATACATATCTCCTCCAGGTATTTAGATTACATTACTTTACTTCTTTAGTTTTTTTTCTTTTTTTTTATTTATAAATAAGCAAAAAATCTAAAAGAAAGTGTAATTTTTAAACTTAATAACTACATCATTTCTACATATATTGTTGGATTACAATGTAAAGGCATTGATTTAATTTTTCAAGAGTGTTGATTTTTTTTTTTGAATTTTAGAATTTTTTCCCACATTTGTTTTTATATTTGATTCTATAACTTGGGGCGAAAATGTGACATAAAATTGGTTATTTTTGGAAAGACACATATTAAAAACTCTATAGTGATCTAGACAAATTTAATAATTGCTTATAATTATTTAAACATTTATATCTGAAAGTTGAATTAAAAGTTAAAATAAACAGTTCTTAGTTTTACTATATAATAGTGTCTAAACATTTTGACAACACCATGATCTATATATGTATGTATATATGTATATAAAAGTGATTGTGTGTCTGTAAGTATGTATGTATGTATGTATGTTTATTATTATTAGTTTGGGATCTATAGACGGCTAATCGGCTGAACCGATTTGCTTGAAATTTTCACAGTATATTTCTGTATGTCTGGAAGGAGCTATAAACTACTTTTTTTCCGAAATTTTAAGTGAGCGTGGTACCTCCCATACAAAGTTAATTTTAAAAATCAAATACTTAAGAAACTATAATAGCTATAGTACTCAAATTTTGCATGAGCAATTGTTTGTTTAAATATTTGCGTAAAATTTTGCTCAAATTTTGCATGAGCAATTGTTTGTTTAAATATCTCCCCTATGATGATAATTTAAAAAAAATCAAATATATGGTAGACAATAATATATGGTACGGTTATTCTACCATCAATATTAATATTTAGGACAAGAATGGGTGGATTATAAATAGTGGTCGTGGCACCTACCATAGATATGATGACAAATTATATAAGGAGAAAGCTGTATCAGCTATCAATATTAATATGTAGGACATCAATGCGCTGACTAGCAACAATATTAAGTAAATGTTAAAATTTGTATACATTTGAAACCCTTATCTATTTCATTACTATACGGGTAGCGAAGCACACCGGGTTTTAGCTAGTATGTATATAAAAATGAAATGGTCCATGTATGTAATGGCATCTCGTGAGAACGGCTGGAGCGAGATGGCTGATTTTTTTTATTCGATTCGAAATTCTCAGGAGATGGTTTGTAAAGAAAAAAATTCAAAAATTCCGGGTAAAACTCGGAATTTTTTTTTTGTGAGTCCAGTCAACTTTAACTCATGGACGCCCAAATAAAAACCATGAGCTATATCTAAAATTAAATTTTTATTATCAGTTTTAAATATCATTTCTAATGCACTAACAAAGAAAAAAAAACGGGGGAAAAATGTTCTAAGTTGTGTTTTTAGAGGTGTACTAAGTTCAGTACAATGGGCGCTTATGAGTGGTATTTTGCAAAATATTCTCTTTCCAAATATAGCGTTTTCAGGCACTTTTTACATGACGTTTTTACTCGATTTGACCACATAGCACATCTAAGTTGACTACTTGGTAATTTTTGAGGGTTGGGGCCATTATTTTTCCTGTTTTTTTCTTCAATTCTAGAAGATGTTTGACGGAATTTATTGTCCTTTTTGTCGCTTAGATAAGTTCGTGCTGTATGCCTGCAAAACCATAATTGATCGACACGATTATCAGGGTTTGTAATGCAATATAACCTACATGCATTTAAAATGGTCATATCCAATACGTAAGTAAAAACAACCCATTACCAATTCTTGTCTTTCACAGTAATTCCGTACAATCCTATAGACTGCTGCTTTATCGGACACCATCTTGTTAATTTATAAAAAATAAGTCGTGGGATCTATTGTCAGTTTTGTACAATTTAAATAAATTGTTTGTCATTAAAAGTTAAACACAAATGTATTTTGGCACGTTATAGCAAAGGTAGAAATATGATATTAAGAAGTTTTTTATATCAAACAGCGGAATAGACAAAAACAAATTTTTATTTATAAACTTATTTTAAAGGTATCAAATTCTAAATAATAGATATTGAGACTCTAGAAGAAATTTAAACGTATATTCAATGCAGCATTGTAAAAAATATTAACAAATATAGAAAACACCTTAAGTAATTTAGTTTACACCTAACTTTACATTTAGCTACCTTTTATAAAACTTTCTACATACATACATACATATTTCGAATAGTCTATAAAACAAGTCATCATACATAAGTAAGCTGTGTGTTTGAGTGGGTGTCTGAAACAAAAACCATTTGTATACTGTTCACGCTATTTTATTTTATCAAGATACAAGACCCCAGCAACAAAAGAATAAAGACCAACTCGACTGTCATCCACCAAAAAAAAAAAATTAAAGTCAGTGAGTGTAAATAAAGTATTTTGGCCAGTCTTAAATAAATATAATTTATTTTATTTATTTTTTATACAATTTAAATGAAATGAGCTGAAATTTAGATCTGAAACGCTTTGTGTTTTTACCAGCCGTTAGTATTTCTGGTAAAGCCTTCACAAAAAGGAAATTTGAAAGGTTTAAGGAAATTATTGTATATAGAAATAATTTGTTTTTTTTTCTTAAACACAAAATAATAAATGGTGTTTTCTATTTGTGGTAAAAACAAAATAAATATCATTTGCATGTTAAAATGTTTAATTTTTCTGCCATGTTAGCGTTTAGTTATTTAGAGTTTAACTGGTGCTTATTAATTGTAACTAATTTATCTAACGATAAAGTTATACAAACACAAAAAAAACGCTCACACATAATTTTTAAAGGTGTGTGTACAACACACAATATTCATATAAATCTATTAATCAATGTTTCGTTTGTCATCTACAGTTCAATGACCAAACAATCCATATATTGTAAATTGTTGAAATTTAATATTCATTATGTTGTTTTTTTTATTTTGTCTGCCTGTAATACTGTTGACATTCATAAAGATTTATTATGCCACTGAAATTTATTATCATGTCATGATGTGACATTATTTTAATGCAGCTACAGAGTGTTTCAATAAGTAGTGTATTTCAAAAATCAGAAACAAATATGTATGTATGTGTATTATTATATAAAATAATTTTTTATTTGTTAAAACCACTAAGTTTTAAGTTATAAAAAGTGATTTTTTAAGTGCTTTATTGTTTGATTAACAAAATGGCACATACAATTTAGATAAATTTATCTTTATTTTAGTCGATAAAACGATCTATCTAATTTAATGCTCTGAAATAATTTCATCTATATGTTGACTGTAAATGTTGTTCATACGCTGGGTCCAATTTTGTCTACTCTTTCCAACATATCGGCCTGTCTCTCACAAATAAATAATTCAATATCGCTGCGGGCTTGTCCCCATAGAAATCAGCCGGAGCAAAGAAAATCTGAAGGCGTTAAATTGCACGATCAAGGCAACCAACTGGCCCCAAACGTCTGATTAGTGATCAAATGTGCTAAAAATTTTAGATCTAGAATTTAATAGAAAACGTTAGAATAAGTAGTGTCTCCTGTAAAATTTGTTCAAATGGATTTATTATACGCTAAGCTTTAAGTGAGGAAAAAATTTATTTTTAGTTTAGAGGTAAATTTTCCTATGATAAAAATTAAGAGTAGCATTATAATAATTTTGAATACCTCATTTTTATCCTTTATTGGGACTTTTTATACTCAGAATCATTTTCTGAGTCGATTTAACGATGTCCGTCCGTCCGTCTGGCTGGCTGGCTGGTTGTCCATGTAAAGCTTGTGCGCAGAGAACAGGTCACAATTTTGAAGATATTTTGATAAAATTTAGTAAATGATATTTTTTCGGCCTAAGGACGGACGGGATTGAAAGTGGTGGAAATCGGTCCATTATTTCACCTGGCCCCCATACAAAAGTCCTCCCGAAATTGGGGTTTACCAATCATAAATCTTTGAATTATGCAAGGCACCAAACAAATTTCGTCACAAATGAGTGGTAAATGAATTTAAATCACATCCACGAATTTTGTGCAGATCGGTCCACAATTAGTCGTAGCTCCCATTTAAGGCCCACTTCCGAAAATCACTTTAAACAGCATAACTCACTCAAAAATGTTGGTATCCAAATAATATCAAATATATCTTAAATGTATACAAACAATACGGTACAATTTTATTGGGATCGGTCCATAATTAGTCGTAGCTCCCATAAATGGCACACTT
The DNA here is from genome assembly GCA_916048285.2 of Bellardia pandia. NCBI lineage: Eukaryota > Metazoa > Arthropoda > Insecta > Diptera > Calliphoridae > Bellardia > Bellardia pandia. Next base: position 20,094,437 of record OU696529.1, on the reverse strand, counting down.
CCGAAAATCACTTTAACGTTCATAAATTTCTTAAGAATGTTGGTAATCATATAAAATTTGACACAAATAATATATAGAAATGTTGACACCTAGTTTTATAATGGTCGGTCCGTAATTAGTCAAAACTCCCATATAAGATCCTCCCGGCAATCAACTTTAACCTCCATAAATCTTTTAAAAGTATTTATATATAATAAATAAATCTTTTAAAAGTATTTATATATAATAAATAAATAAATAAAAAAATATATCGCGATAAAGTTTAACATACACAATATTTATATTCACAGAAATCATGACACTAAATTTTTGGATGATCGGTCCATAATATCTCCCATATACCGCACATTTCTGAAAAATTGTTTTATACATATACTGGGTGTAGGATATTTAATCGTCGGGCTTGACCGAATATACCTTCTTACTTGTTATAAAATAAGTTTCATCTGTGGTAGTGGGGGCTCATAATAATAGAAGCGAATATTCGTCCCCATTATAATAAATATGAAAAAAAAGTTCAAACATAGTATTCTCTAAAGAGTACCAACATATAAATACAAGTTTTATCGCTTATCAGAATTTGCTTAATAATTACGAGTAAACTTTAATTTCCCATTTTACCTCTTCTTTTACTTTTTTGTTATCAATGAAGATGATTAAAATTTTATAGATATAAATTTCATTGAAAAAAAGTAACAATAAAATAAATACAATTTTTATATTCCGAAAAGTACCAAGTTTATATTTGGTTTACTTTTGTTAAGTAAAGAATACAAAATCAAAATTTATTTTCATATTTATATACCATAAAAGATGTAGAAGGTGCAAAAATACCAAAATACATTTTTATCCGTTTCCTCCGTTTGAAGTTTAAAATTTTGAAGTTAATATTAATTGGAACTTTGTTTTATTTAATGTTTTATAGCCAAAGTGGTCTTTAGAAAGTTGATTGACACATACGGAAAAATGGTTTTGGCTGACAAGCAAATTAATTTTACAATATTAATTAAATATAGAAAAAAAAATTTCAATAATACCAAAAAATATCTGTCAAAGTAAAAGCTTTCAACACTGCAAATATCCTTGAACTTTCAAAAGAATTCTCACGTTAGTTTGCTTTAAAAGAAAACTTCTGATTCTACTTAATGTTGAATTTTCATAAGAATAGTTGCTTTGGTTTAAGCAACTGCATTAACTGGGTTTATTGTTTTCACACATGATAGCCATTAAATTACACATGTCACATTATTTATCAATAAACATTACATTCTTACATACACAGGCATACAATAAAATTTGAATTAATGTTTGTATATTTGTACACAGGGACATACATACATACATGTATGTATATACATATGTGTGTATTAATAAAATGAAAATACAATAATAAAAATGGAAATAAAAAATGGAATAAATGGGTTTATTTGCCAAAGATACTAACTAATAAATTTCTGTAATTCGACTTTAAAAAATCTTGACTTTTCCTATTAAGTTGATTTTCAGAATTGTCTAAAGATTGTATTATATCGTCATGTGAAATGTTTCAAAGGACTCAATCACAACGCTTGAAAAATTATTGTTTAAATATAAGCATCACAATGGACCGTATTGGTCTCTGGGTGATGGTGTGGGGACAACCTCACACCGGCCTTCTAACCTAACCTAAATAAAATCCAATTCCTGAATTTTACTGTTTTGAGATTCATAAATTGTCGAATATTTCCAAGAAATTTATAAATAAAACCTGTTAATATTATCTGCAGATAATCTCTTCTCTATCTATGCAACACCATAAATAAGTTTATTTTATTATACACACATTATGCCAACTTACCGCAATTTCCTGTGTTGCATGACGGATACAATCACCAGCATATTACCGAGTATGGCAGCGAGTATGATGAAAATGATAATGAAGCATTTGACAATGACAAATGTTAAATGTGATTCGCTTAGGGCATCAATAGGAACTGAAATGCTGCCACCAACACTACCATCCACTCCGCCACTCGCATCCGCGACACTTGTAACACTGCCAACACCAACACCAACGACACCACCACCGCCACTGCCACTCGCTCCCATACTGCCAAACCCACTTATACTAAATGCTTCATCATTGCTACCACCTACTACTGCTCCTCCTCCGATGACCCGACTTGTGTCCAGTAGGCCATTGGCAACAAAATTTAAATATTTCGTGTTGGCATCTTGATCAATGTGTATCAGATTATGATGATGTTGCTGCTGGTGATGTTGTTGATGATGTAATGTTTGCTGATGATGTTGTTGCTGTTGCATTTGCAGTTGTTGTGTATGATGTGGTTGGTGCGGTAGTGCAGAGGTGGAATTTGTTAAAGAGGAACTAATATTTGTCATGTTTATTAATGACATTAATAAGGTGGTTGTAACCGTATTTGTAGACAGTACAGGTGGTAGAATAGTAGTTGTAGTTGTTGCGGCTGTTGTTATCAGGGGTGTCATTGTAAACACCATTGATGACAGCAATATAGTGTAAGTAACTAGATACAAATTATGTTTAAACTGAGCAATTGTAACACAGTCTTAATGTAAATGTTTCTTTTAAACGTTTTACTTTCACTTTTGTGACTTTTTGCTTTCTTTTTGTTTGTTTTTTTCTTTATCCTTTGTTTCTTTATGTCTGCTTATTTGTTTTCTATTTTTTTGATATCATTTACACCAAATGTTTGCTAAGCGTTTTACTAAATGGTGCCATTGCTAATATTACACTTGTTGTTGCTTACGTTCTATTGCTGGTAATTTGGCTTTTAGTCAGACCTTAAAAGAAATGATTTCATTACTATTATTATTGTTAAACGAAATAGTTGAATAATAATTTTTAAAAACATGCTAAAATTATTTTGCATATAAAACTTTATAAACCGATTTAAATAATAAATTCTTTAAAATATTTAGGATTAAACAATGTAAACCATGTGTCAGAATATACGAATGTATATTAGGATGACTCTATTTGTTTGGAGCATAAACAAGTTGTCAAAATTTCCAAGTAAAGTAACGTTTGGCATCAAAGAATATGTCATTTCAATGGCAGGGCTGTCATTAATTAGAGTTCAATGCATGGTGTAACTATACAAGGTGAGTGCAGTAGCACAGCTGACTTACTTTGTTTACAATTTGCTTGTGTCAAAAGTAATACACAAACAAAATGCCTGTTGTTTCAGTATTGTGTTGTATTTGTTGCTGATTTGCACTCACCTTGTATAGTTACACCATGGTGCCATGTTAATAAAATTGACATTTTTTATTTTAATAATTATTTTTTTTTAGTTATAATTTTATTCAGCTTTAATATGTTAAATTTATTATTAAATTGCAAAGTTGTATTCAATTGAAAACCAAACTGTTACCAATGAATTATGACCAATTCCAACTCTTTAATGGATGCGTCTAAACTCAAGGATCTCCATCTAAGCTTTGTATTTTGTTTCTTTGCATTACTGCTGCTTCTGCAAAAGTCTATAACCTACCAATCAGTCTGAGCCAAAGTAGCAGCTAGAAAATTCCTTCGGCTGTTAGATACTCAGGTGAGGATTCTAAATGAATTAAGTTATCATTAATTTACGACTGTTTAAAATTTGTATGCGATTTGCATTGCACACAGGTTACCATACATTAAAGACACTTAAGGGCGCCCATTGAATGCCTTGTTCATGAAACAGGCGGCAGTCTATTCTCTAAGAATCGAATTGCGAATTTTTTTCCATAGCCTTTTTTGACAGATCGCGTGTGAGTCGTGTCATGCTGTCATGTTATTTTTGTTTAGTATTATTTGTCATTTCATAATGGAAAGACTTACGCGTGAACAACGTTCTGTGAGGAATGTGTTTAGTGCACTTCGCTCAACTTATGGTTAACATAATCGGCCTACTGAGCGTTTTATTCGCAACACCATCACCCATTTTGTGACATAGCATTCATTATTGGTTAGTATTCAACCGAATAGACCATGTCCAGCACGCTGTGGTGTGGTGTGTGGAATCATCGGTCCATATTTCTTTAAAACTGTTGCCAGTGAGAATGTAACCGTCAATGGCGATCGTTATCGTGCCATGATAACCGACTATTTTATGCCTGTCGTGACCTCGGCGACATTTGATTTCAACGGCGTCAATACCCTCACATCGTATCAATCAATGGATTTATTGAGAGAACACTTCGGTGAGCACATAATTTCACTTTTTGGGCTGATCGATTGATCACCAAGATCGTGTGATATCACACCGTTAGACTTTTTCCTGTCGGGATATGTAAAGTCTAAAGTTTATGTGGACAAATCCGTTTCGATTCAGGCCTTGGAGGAAAAAGCGTGTCATTCGCCAGTCACCAGTCGAAATGCTCGAACGAGTCATCGAAAATTGAACTCAACGGATAGACCATTTGCGAAGTAGCAACGGCCAACATTTGCCAGACGTAATCTTCAAAAAATAAATGCCCAAGAATGTTCTTTCAAATGATAATAAATATTCATCATTAAATTTGAATATTCTGTGTTTTTTTTTTCAAGTAGCGAACATCGAAATGGATCCCGCTTTTTTAGTCAACTCGCTTCTTATAGAAATTATTGCGATTTTGAAACGTCGATAAAAATTTGTTTGGCTAATATGGCATACGCCATTACAATCCATGTTTTTTATAGAAGCGATAGCTCTCTATGAACGAAGAACTGTTCGGATATTTTGCCATTCCAAGTGCATCCCCATCATTCGTATACTAAATATAAATAAATAGTCCAGTGGTGTTCATTACATGATGAGGCAGGTAATTATTAGCTGAATTTCTTGAACTTATGCGATCGGAAGATTTGATGGTTGTCTATCCAAAAAACTTTAGAAGGATTCTTTGATCCACAAACATAGAACATAGAAGAACATTTTCAGTTACATAGCTTCTTGAGAATGGGGCCACACTAATGAACTAATACATGTTCATTAGTGTGGAATAAGTATATTTGTATGAAAATATGTATGCATGTATGTATGTATCTATGTGTGATTATACTTACAATGATTATGAAAGCAACCAAAAGCTAAAGACAAATTCGTAGTAATAGTGGTAGCAATTGGAGCAGTAATAGTGCTAATAGTGTAACCAAAACAGTTGTTGCTATACATAAGGGATTTGTGGCTAATGTATCTTAGCTTAAGTTGTTGTTTCTGCAACTGCTGCTTTTGTTGTTGTTGCTGTTGGTATTGTAATTGTTGCTTTTGCTGTTTTTGTGGTCGTAATGATTTTAAGTATTTAAGCTTTAAACGATAATAATGAGAATAATGTTGACGATGATGATGATTACAGCAGTCACTCGGGTGGTGGTAATTGTTTAAATGATGATGTCGATGTTGCTGTTGTTGATACTTTTTCATTGATTGCCGCCACATGGCTGTAAAAGCAAGAAGATATGTAATCAAGTATTTAAAGAAAACGTTTTTGTATTATAAATAAAACATATTAAAATCATTTTTAACAAGCACATATGTATGTGTGTATGTATGTATGTATACAGTGTTGGAAAAATGTATAAGAAAGACATTTTTACTTTCAATGAAGCGAGGAGGAAACATTTAAAAGGAATCACTAAAAATATTCTTCGAAATGTTTTGAGTATAGACAGTAAGAATTAAAGATATTCGTTTTTAAGTTCAAGCCGTTCTTATTATTTTTTCCAACACTGTACATCTCAATGATTACAAGAGATAAAAACCAAATAAGTAAATTAAACACACAGTTGACATCTTTTAAGTATTTCAATGCAAGGCAATACTTGCGGAGTTGAAATTGCCAACATTAGAAATTTGTTTTCTAAATAAAATGGTTTATTTATTTATTTTTGTAATTGTCTTCCCAGTTGTGCCCCAGTCTGTGCCTGAGCAGCTCATTTGTTTTGCATTGTTTTCAATTTATATTTGTGCTGGGTTTCAGTCCAAGTATCAACAGAATTTTTACATGATTATAATGATTTCTTTTGTCAGCAGTTGTTCGTTATTAATAGAAATACAGGCAAATCCCGGTATAACTAATCAGACTTCAACTTGAGTAAAATAATTTTTTATTGATTATATAAGGTATAATACGTTGAGAAAATTAAAACAAAGTAGTCAAAAATATTATTCCTAAAACGAAAAATTAATTTATGAGAATAAAACACATATTCCAGTTAATTGACATAATTCATCATAATCAAAATTCTTTTAATAAAGCATTTATTAATTCATCATACTCCATCAACCTCCAGAATAACAATTCGGGAAAGCTAGAAAAATTGGAAAAATTTGGACGAACATTAGGCCTTCTAATGACATCATTTCATTTGGAAAATAAATCTCCATATGACAAGTTTTTTAATTTAACAAATAGGTCTGACAACATATCGTTCATTATACCCGGTTTTATCTGTTTTTTAAATGTGTGTAGGAATACATATATAAAAGAATAAGTTTTCTTATTTGAAGGAATTTTTATTGATTTTTTTCTATACAATTTCAACTGCAGTGGGTTTTATTTATGATTATGTGAAATAATATAATTGGGATTTATAAATAGATAAATAGATAAATAGAAAATTAAATATAAATTCTGTTAGAGATGAAAGAAATAATTTCATCAACATAAAAATAATGAAATATATAACGATATATACAAAAAAGTCATTAATAAAACACAATTCCGCAGGTTTTTTAAAATGCTAAGACTTTACTTCAGTTGAAGCAAATCAGGAATTTAAAAAATGATTACAAAACTACCTAGTTTTCACTCGCAGGTGTAGTGCACTTATACAACATTTTTCAAGATTTCACTTTGCCGCCACTTGTACATTAAAATATTTCTAGGTCGGCGTCATGGATGCCATATGACCAATTGATATTCAGCCATATGGTTTTATTGGTTCAATAAATAATTGATAATATAAGAAAACAAAACTAAATTTAAATCTTGGTGCAGCTTTTCGGTATATAATGCTCGTCAAAATCATAATATAATTGAGAAAATTTTTCCTTAAACTTTATGTCTCCAGTAAAATGTATGTAAAGAAACTCGCACACTAAATCGACACTACATCTAAATTCTAGGAAATTTTAACTTCAGATTGCAATAAAATGCTTTCAAATTATAGCCAATATATCGCAACATTTATTGTATAACCTACATTTATACTTTTTAAATTTATTCATAAACTTATTATAAATTATAGATTCATTTATAGATCAACGAATAAATATAAAATGTAAATACTAATATCTGTGTGTGTGAGTCGACAAATATTGCATAATATGTATGCAAACACAAATGAATATTTAGCTCTGTAAATATGAATATATTTCTCCTTTCTCTCTGTGTATATTATCAGACATTTCCATTCATTGATTGCCCTTGTGTTTATGTATATGTGTTCTTGTGTTTTCTGCACATATGTTTAGTATTTGTACATTTGTATATGTGTTTGAACTTTTTTTTTTCTTCTAAATTTGATAATGTTTGCCAAAAATATTTGAATTCTAATGATGCAAATGGCATATAAAAACACCCACGTACAAGCGGATATACTCTAAAATACACTTATAATCTATACTTTTATATGTACATACGAGAACATATCGAGCCATAACCGCCGAAAAAATGTATCCCACAAACTCAAAATTTTACAGGGGAAGGTTTTTTTTAAATAAAATCAGTTTGAATAAAGCCATTATTTTAAAATTTATAATGTAAATATTGTTTTGTGTAATACATTTAATTTTAATAATTTTAAATGATGTTGAACTATCGATTTCGATAAAAAAACAACAATCGATTATGGTGTGGGATACATTATTTTGGCGGTTATGGCTCGATATGTAAACATAGTTGAGGAGGTCCATAACAAAACGCAATAATTACACCATCACATTTTTTTGGATAAACGACAAAATGTAATTTAAGTTAGTAGCACATAATTTTTTTAAAAAATAATTATTGAGGTATTATTGTCTACAAAAAATAATATTAATCACAAATTAATTATTTTATCTGTCAGTTTGTTTTAAAGTTATTTAGATAACAACTTTGGAATTATTGCGTTTTGGTCCGAACCATAGTATTTATTTCATTTTGCTTTGAACTGTATGAAAATATTGCGTTCTGATCTGAACTAGGGCTGGAATTTCTGCTTTTTGCTTTGAATAGATTTGTATTATATCATTTTGATTTAAATTGCAACCACTTGTAGAAAAATGAAAACACTTTTTTATGTTAAACACGTTTATTAAATTAAATTTATTTAATCCAAATTCATACAATTCATTAAGAAAATACAAGAAATTATTATTATGTTACACTTTCATTTTAACGTCATCCTCCAAACAGTCACATGAAGTTAAATCGACTTCATCATTGCCGCTATTTCCTTGCTGATTCGAAAATATATTTGCATAATACACTAACTCCGAAATTTATGACCACCCTTGGCCATAATGTTTTTCTAGTAGTTTTAGAACATCTGCTTTCTTTTCCAAACTGATTGCAACACCAAGAGGAATATTATCAATTATTATTATTTGTAAATATTTAAATTTATAAATTACTTTATTCACAATTAACTAGGCTTGTGTCGTTAAATGAAAGATTTTGTCCAATATATACTACAATTAACTTAACAAAAGCAAAATGTATTAACTAAACAAAAATTCCTTACGTCTTACAGTTATCTAAGAGTTACCACCAGAGCATAATTTATTTATAAAGTTGACTTTTTTAAAATTTCTTGTAGCGATTTGTTGCAAAGATGTGTAATTATTGCATTTTGCTCTGAACCATTATATTTGATATTGAATTGCAGTGTAGTTATTGAGTTTTGGAATGCTTTATAATAAAGGTAATATAGATTTCAATGTGTAAAATAGGATTCAATCAAAAAATCAAAAAACTTGAAAAATGTAATTATTGCGTTTTGTTATGGACCTCCTCAGTTGTACCCTACAGTTTTAGCTTGAGGTTTTCATATATTTTTTTATAACGAATCCTAAAACTATAACAGCATAAACTCAAAGTGTAAATAGATTTGTGTTTTTTGAGAAATTTTCGAATTTCTATGTTATCCAGTTCTAAAATTGTTATTCGTGTCATCGGATAATGTTTAATTTGTAATTTTTTATTCAAAATAAAAAATTATTTAAAAATATGTAAAATAAATATATTTGTAAACCTGTGAATACGATGACTCCTCAGACTATCTACAGACTTTTAGGGGTATCACAGTCGTCTATTATCATCTAGTTATGTGTTCTGCAGGGTAGTTATAAATATAAATGAACTTTGTTTTTACATATGTACAGTGTTGATAAAATTAATAAGAACGGCTTCTTTATTTTCCATGATGCGAAGAAGAAAAACTTCAAAACAAATATCTTTGATAATTCTTACTATAAAATGACTGATTAGCATTCTATGAATCACTTTAATGGCCATAAGTTGAAAAGTCTAAAAAATAAAAACACTGTTTTCCATTTTGTATTTGAGACACTATTGAATTTTATTTCATCAGAAAACAATAGAATCAATAGTTAAAACCCTTTTTCTATAATCGCTTATGTTTTTAATGGTCTTTAGTCCAGAACAGCTTTAATAATAGGTCTTGCAAAGCACTGCACTCTATTTGAAAAATAAATTATCTTAATGATTCGAAAACAAGAAAAAACAAAACATAGGTTTTCAAGCAATTTCCAGAAAAGTAAAAACCGAGATAAGAAGTAAAAAAACGGCATGGTTTGATCAGTCGACCATTTTGATCATCTGAAGAGCCCAAAATTAATTATGTACATCTGCTAGTTGAAATATTATTAAAAAAATATGAAAAATAGGTTTTGGGGTAAAAATTTGGAAAATGTGCATAAATTTTTAACAAAACTGAATTGTGAACTATTGTTCTTATTATTTTTTCCAACACTGTATGTACATGTTCCTTGTATGTGATTTTTATGAGATGCTGTATTATTATATATAACTAACTAACTAACTACACAATTCAATTCACTTAAAGACTTTATGACACAAATATTTAAAAAAAAAACTTTTATATCACAAAATTGCTTCCCAATTTTCAACAATCGTGTTAGTGACGCCTTAAAAACTTCCCTTGAAATGAAGTGCTGACATTTCGAACATATTTTTAACAGATTTGAAAACGACTTCTAAAAATACTTTGTATTTTTTATTGGTTTCATTAGTGGTACCTTTTCTAATATAGGTGAATGCGAGGGTATATGAGTGTTGGATATTTTTAAACTACATATGTATGCTAAACTATAGGCAATCAATCAAATTTATTAATTTTTTGAAACCATTCATATTTACTTAATAAGTGTATTATTGTAAAATCAAAATAACAAATAATAGATAGCTATTCGACATTTAAATTGGTTAATCAAATGAGAATAGGAGCCACTACACTTTATATAAAATTTTTACACAATTGTTTAAATATTAAAATAGTATTTTTACTAAATACTCTGGTTGTTTTCTGCAGACATGCCAAAAATGCTATACGGTTTTTGTTTGTTTGTTTTTTTTTTTAACAAAATTAATATTGTCTACATACATACAACTTTAAGTTAGCAACACTTTTTTTTATCAGCTGTCAAGTGATTTATGTTTGGCATTTCAACATAAATAGACTTTAGGTGTCAGTCTATCAAATTGTGTAAATTTATTTTTGAAAATCATGGTTCTGTAAAATTTTGAAATGGAATAAAACAAAGATGATTTTTTTAAATTAACATGAAATTTATTTTATTTTAAAGATAATCTTTTGACATTAAAATTTAAATATAACTGGCTTGGATAGTCTAATCTGGACTTCAAACTTAAATAACTGGCGGTGATTTTGTCAGCTGTCAAGAGATTTATGTTTAGTTTGCTTTGGCATTGTAACATGAATAGACTGACGTCTAAATAATGCTTCCAAATTGTGCGAATTTATTTTGAAAATCATGGGTCTGTAAAACCTTGAAATGGAATAAAACAAAGATGATTATTTTAAATTTACATGGAATTTTTTTTTTTTTAAATATAATCTCCTGAGTTTAAAATTTAAATATGACTTCTGGCATATGACTAGCTCGGACCTAGTCTAATCTGGACGTCCAATTTTCGATGACTTTTTCCAACAATTGTAGCCGTATATCAGCAATAAGTTAGCGAATGTTGTCCTCCAAGTGGGTAATCGGCTCGGGCTTATGGGATTAGACTAGTGACTTTAAACATAAATCACTTGACAGCTGACAAAATGACCGCCAGTTAAAAAAGTATTGCCAACGTTAAGTTCTATACATCGAAAAAAAATATATATATATGTATCAGAGATCGGCAATGAATCGTTTTTTTACGATTCACAACTACTCATAACATTTTAAGTATAAGTGGTTTTACATCATGGCAATTTAAACTACTCTGAGTTACTCAAACTCACAACACCGTTGACTTATAAATGCAAGTGGATATAAGTATGAGTACTACGCCGACATCGAGCTCATACCATTCCCAATATGTTTGATTCATAAACCGCGGTATTTAGATTTACATTTTAAGAAAAATACTCACATACTCATAAAGTATTCAACTCAGTTAAGTCATTGAAAAAAATTTTCAGCTTAATCCGTTAGGTATTTATACAAAATAAGTAAAAAAGAAATATAAAAACATACAAGTAAGTTTATAGGAAAACATATTTGGGAAAATATAAAATTTATTATTTTATATAATTTTTATAAGCAGGCTGTAAAAAATGAACGACACTCGCATGAGTGTATGTGAGTTATACTTATTTTTTAACGTCTACGTACATTGAGTTAAGGAGAGTCAAAATAAACAACATCATACATGAGATAAAATCTGAATATAATGAGTACTTCAAACTTTAAAGATAAATATTGGTTTGATGATATTGAGACAAGTATGAGTACGTATAAGTATAACAAATTATAAGGCATGATTCGAGTATACTCACTTTTTCAGTACTCATAACTAATCTCTGATATGTATATATATGGTGAAAGATATAAAAAATACGCATGTTTAAAAAGTTGAAACTTTTTCAAGGTTTCTAAAATACAGGAAGGATAACACGTAATGCCACTTGGAAAGGAAATAAAAAAGAAATTCATGCCACTGAGATGTGCTTAAAAATAACAACAGTTTTAATACCCACACAGATACGTATTCTATATACAGTCGAACACGATAATAGCGAACTCTTACTTTATTGAATTATATATTAATTTTGCAACGATATGTACGTTATATCTGTGCTCATCCGTAATTATATACATACATATAAAACGAAAGCACAAGAATTAGTAAATACTATTAAAATCCGTGTATCATGTATAAAGACATGCTCATTGTGCTAATTGACATGGATGGATCTAATTTTGTACTTTAGTATTTAACACATATTGAAGCAAATTTTTTAGGAAATCAGCTAATAGGAAAAAAATGTGCCAAAAATGTTAAAAGTATGTATGTATGTAATAATATACCTATTGTTTTGTTTTTAAACTATGTAAACTATGAATGACTTTATATTGTCTCTACATAAGACATAAATAGATTTCCTAACAACAAAGGCCCGTCTTATTGTTTATAGCATAGTGTATAGTCCGTTAAAAAATACAATGCTACAATAATCAGGTAAATACGAAGATGGGCTGAAAATTGTTTAAATTCAAGACATCAAAAAACATGTTTTATTTATTGCAGAGGTTGAAGTATGTAAAAATTACGATTCTCATGATTATATCAATTAAATATATGATTGTAGTAATTATGTATACGTTTTTGGCAATAATTTTTTAAGAGGAAAAAATTATAATCAAAGGGCAATAATTTACCCCCTGGCCCACGATGTCGAAGAACAACGTTCGCTAAGATAAGACTTAAGACACAAACTTTTTATCGTATCTATTTTTTTACCCAATCAAGTTTGTTTATTCCACAATCAAATTTATGTCTTAAGTCTTATCTAAGCGAACGTTATCGTTCGACAGCGTGGGCCAGGGGGTTAATATATTATAGTTGCCGCAATCATATAAATAATCACAGTGTATATAATATTGTTAAACAACATGTAAAAATGTTGAAATGGTTGTGGTAAATAAAAATATTGTAATTTTTTTCTTTTCGTAAAGATAGAATTGAAAAGCAACCAACTTTATCTGAATGTTTGATTTACTTTATCCAATATGAATTTTTCGGTATTCCAAACTTAGAAAATTTGTGGCACATTTCAACCAGTTAGGTAGAGTTTGAAATTTAAAGAACCAAAACAATGAAATGCTTTCAGATTTTATCCAACATAAATTAGAACCGCTAGACTTTGGACATTTTTATAGTCTATCAATTTTTACATTAGCATTTTAAAGATGTGGCATTTTGCGACAGTATATATTGAATAGAACACGTCATTCTTAGATTTTGAAATAAATGCTATAAATTTTTTGAAAACTTATATTTTGTTCAAGTGATTTTTTGATGCCACAAAATTTTAGAAACAAAAGTTCGAGCTGCATAACAAGCAAAATTATGCACACTATTATTAGGACCGCTCTTGTATTTTGTAATGATTATTTGTTTGCTTTGTTGGTTGGTTCTTTTGTTACATACTTTTAGTTAGTGCTTGTTAAGTAGCATAAATAATAAAAAAATTAAACAAACATGTTTTTTTTTATTTCATCTGCTAAAAAACCACAGTGACATATTTGCAAAGCTTGATGTGATTTTCTTGAAAAAGTGTCGTTGTGAAATTTGCTAAAAAGGTTTTTGGCTCACATGTAGGGCTAAAAGTGATCAAACGATTCTAGGAATTACTTTTTGCAGTACTATAATTGCCCTAAATTAAAATATCTTACAAATACAAAAATGTTAGATTTATTTACCTACATACCTCTTTATCTATAATCTTTTTACAAGTGTACAATTGTGTTTTAAATATAGTTTTACATCATTAAATTCAGATTGTTAAAATTTAAAAATTGTTAAATTTTTTGTATATTACTTTTTTTATATTTGTTTTTGTTTCTTTTGTACACAACAATATTTTGTTTTCATTTCCTTTTTGTTACTTCTTGTGTGTTTCTATTCTATTCATCCTGTAATAATATTTGTGGTTTCAAATGTAAATATTGATTTGTGGTATCATCACCTGAACCTGAAGGTATGAAATGAAATAGAAGAATAATGAATAATAGAAGCTCAATATCATTTTGAATGGTAGTCATTGTGTGCTAAAAGATTTTCTTTTTTCTTTTTTGATTTTATTTCAAAAGGCAAAACCAATCTCTGTTAAGATATAATAGTAAACTCCTTAACAAAGGATATTATTATTTAAGGAGGTTTACTTTTTATTTATTCCATTTGTGAAAATAAATAAAAGTAAAAGTATAATTTTTATTAAAACACCTGAAGTAGGTGGTTCAGGAAAGTTTTATGTTAACTAATGTTTAGTTGGTTCATTAGAAATAAGAAAAATGAAAGGTCATATTTACTTTAGAAGTTAAACAGATGTTGGTTTTAAGGCAGCAAATAAGTAAAATTTAAAATATTTGTTTGTTTGTTGGTTTTTTCAGTTTTAATCAACAAGTTACAAACAAATTGAAATTTTAAAAATAAAATAATTATTGGAAATGGAATTCGTGTACTTAATAACAAGTAAAATATTCTTAATGGAATATTTAAAAAAATCGGTGTTTGTTGAGAAATAGATACAGATGACAGATTATATATTCCTCTTTTTCAGTGATCAGACAACTAGTGAAAATGAAATATATATAAAATATACATTGACTACTTGTAAAACTGCAGGGATGATGAAAATTTGTACATGTACATATGTATGTACATCAGTATATGATGAATTAGTTGTAAATAGTAAATATTGCTTTTTTTAAATGTGCTTTCAAGATTAAATTTAATCAAATTTCAGTGAAACGTGTTCTGAATTTAGTCTCGTATGTTTGCCATGCTTTATATTCGAATTAAACTTTTTCATTCTGCTCTCTGAAAATTACGTTTGCATATTAACAAAAGTTATAGTTGCTGTTGTTGGTTTTTAATCAAAACATTTGCTTTTGTAGGCTTTCATGGAAAGTAAATGTACTTATGGAGGAGGATCTTAGGATTAAAGTATATTTACGCTTAAATTAATATTACTAAATATTTGTTGTAAATAAATACTATTATATTGAGGAATAAATGTTTTTTTTTATAAACATTTGTTTATTTAATTTCTGTACGTGTGACTAAATAAATCTATCCTCTTTTTACAGAAAAAATATATCTATTTATATTTGTATTGTATTATGCAAATGTTGGTTAATATTTAATGCTTCTACTACAGCTATCATCATGTGTTTAGAGATTATTTAGGAAAATAAGCCAAAAAAAAGGCCTTTCATTATAAATATAAATTCAAATATAGCAAAAAATAACAAACAAAAAAGTGAGATAAACAAAAATTATGGCAGTTTTATTTAGACAACAGACAGACATATGCACTGGTATTTATTGTTAAAAATCTACTCGCACGAGTATTTCAAATGTTTGCTGTTATATGTACTGTGCGGGGCAAAATTAAGTCAACACCACATATTAGAAAAGCTTAGTTATACTAAAACAAGTAATATTATATTAGAAAATTATATTTAATATTTTTAATATTTATTTAAGTAGAATTGAATTCAAGTAATTGATTTATTGGTAAAATAGATTAACTTTTACGCGTCAAAATGAACTAAACAGTGGCATCATATTTAAAAAAATTAAAAATTAAAAAAAATGTTACAAAAAATTTTGGAAAACCTGTAAGCGCAAGTATGATTAGCAGAGCTTTACATCAAAAAACAACCAAATCAAACGTTTAAATATCGCAGAAAAATATATATTAACGAGCCTTAAATTTTTCGGAATAATATTCTTTTTACCAATGAAAGTAAGTTTGAGTTATTTGGAGTTAAAAATACTGAAAAATATGGCGAAGCAAGACCGAAGAAAGCCTTTAGTAATAAATATGTTACCAAAACGGTAGAACATGACGGGGTGGCTCAGTAATGGTCTGGGGTTGTATGGCGGCATCAGGCAGCGGTAATCTTATATTTATAGAATCTAAAATGAAAAAGGATTCTCGTTGATTCTATGTCTAGAAGATTGTCAGCTATGAAAAATACAAAAGGACCACAAACAAAATATATACTTGTTTACTTTATTTTGAATATGCATACATATTTATATTTGAGAGACAAATATTATTATTATTTTTTGCTACTTAATTATATTTTGCTTAAGTTACTTACAAATTATGCAGTATATTAGATTTAAATTTGTACTGATAGTGTTTGTAATAAAATATTTTTTAAGCAATATTAGGTGTTTACTGTATATTGAGGCTCACAGTAAAAGATGTAAAACTCCTGTTCTGCAACACACTCTATCTTTCATCATTGTGTGTTTGTTTTATTTCTATCTAACAAAAACAAAAATAAAAGAAAAAATTTTTGTTTTTTATACTAAAATAAATGTGTAATATATGTAAATGAATCTATGTCTGAACAAGTATGTGAAGAAAAGTAAATGGGTTTTCCAGAAGAACTTTGTTTTTCAAAATAAAATGAAATAAAACAAAGAATTTTTATGGAATTTAAACAAATTTGTCAATGAAAAGTGAAATCGAAAAGTTGGCTTATATCAAAATGTGCGCACCCATATTGGAAAAATGTTGAGTCTATTAAGTTAATCACATCACAATCTTGTGATCTATTTAATTAGCTCTGTATAGACTTTATCTTATCTGAAATCGCGTGATCGTGCCGGCCAAGTAACAGTTTAAACTTGCTATTTATTCTATTACTTTAACATTTAACATTATTGTGTAAAAAACAATTTTTTTCCACGTCCAACTGCTATTTCTTTTTCTTTGATGCAGTAAGCATTCTCTGGGATACGCTTCACTTCAGAGCAGGGCATCTAAAATTGGCGTACTTCGTTCTTGACATTTTTATGTTCAAATTTAAAATTTATTTTAAATATTTTTTGTACTTAATAATCTATTTCTTTATAAAACAAAACTTTTTATAAAAATAATTAAGTTGATATTTTCTTGTATAACACAGAGTTCATAATTGTATTGTTACAAAATTGTATTTCAATTTCAATTTAACGGCCGGTATCAACATATAGCATGTTTATCAACATACAACTTGTTTAGCAACATTTGCATTTTTAGAAGTTTCAATTTATAAACATTATTGATAACACCCTGTTATAAACATAGCTGAGCAGTATGGTCAATATTAAGTTTTAGCGGTTTTCGCTAAATATTCTAGACACGAACATTCTAGACTTGCAATCATGAACATCATGAAGTATCTTAGCTCTGAATCATCTAGAAATTATAATTGGTGTAAAAAGAGACTAACAGTTAGTTATTGTGAGTCATTGTTGTGTGAACATCATCTCAAAGTGTGTTCTTAAACCGTAATATAAGACAGTGTTCATTTTTAATTGTTTTTGTGTACATTTAAATAAATAAAGACTCTTTATATTTTCTTTAAACTACTTGACGGTTTTAATTTGCAATAAAAAAGAATCCGGTTTATTTAGAGGAAATTTTTAAAAGGTAAAAACGTAACAGTATTAACAAATATCATTGTGTGCATATTTACAAACAAAAATTTAATTGTATATGCCAGCACACAGTGCCACATTCATGAAGCAAAGGCTTCTCAGCAATTGCTCTTAGATTTTGTAATTTTAAAAACAAAATTCCAAATAGAGGTCTCTGGAGGACGATAATAATGACCGAAATTCATAGAAAATATTTGTGCGTAATTGAATTCATTGTAACAATTGTCAAATTTATAATACTGATATGGCAACTTTCTTATTTAACTTCCTGTTGGCAAACAAAGTTCTTGTAGAAAAATCGTTTATATACATAGTTGTGTTTGTTTGTGCTGCGTGAGTACAAAAGCCTATTTGTATGCTTTATACCTTTTTAATAATTCACAACTTATTTTCCCTTTCTCTCATTAATTTTTATATACACAAACAAATACGTATGTATTATGTGTAATACTTTATTATGGTAAACCATAAGTGTCTGACAAGCACACGCTCCTACATATATACTTTCATGTACCTATACTTTCACTTATTAAACCTACTTACATATGTATATCTATTACGTATTCATATGATGAAATGCAGATTAAGGCTTATAATAAACAATTAATTAAATTTTAAAATATTATTTTGTTCATACACTTTCACACACAGAACAAGTCTACTTTATGGTTGTTGCTGTTATTCACTTACAGTTCATACTCGTGTATTGTTCTTCGCAATTAACATATTTCATATATTAAATTCAATACAAAAATACGTATTAATACGCGCAAATAGGGAGCAATTTCATGCACCCATACTTTTAATTCGTTTAATTTCTATTAATTTGGAATTAATTAATTTCCTAAATATTTAGATAAAACAAAAAGCAGGAAATGATAAAATAATCACAATAAAGCTTTTCAGTAATGGATGGATTAAGGCAGCATTTAATATTAAATACTTAAGTATTTTATATACAAATTTCAATTAATATATTTCGATTGCTAAAGTTATGACATTATTTATTGTCAAAATGTTTTTTTTTTTTTAATTGAGAAATTCATATATATCAGTACGCTTTAAACCATAATTTTATAATACTTATGATCATAAGCACAATCAAAACAAGTAAGACCCTACCCCACACCCAATATATGTGAAAAAAACAGTTTATCAGAAATGGACTTTAAATGGCAGTTATAACCTATAATGGACCGATCTTCCAAGAATTTAGTGGCATGACAAAATGCAGAAAAAATTTGTTTTTTTTTTGCCACATATTTTATTAGTGCTGTGAATTTTAAATAACACCCATTCAGAATACTTTCAGATACTGCTAAAAACTTTTCGAAAGTTTTACTAAAAACGGACAAATTGTAAAGTTCAAATGTCAAATTTTGTTATATTTGGGACTTATAATCGATAGATAGTGAAATGTTATAAATGTCTGAGTTAAGCACAAAGCTAAATTAACCCTTAAACGCACTTGGCACAAAAACTGATCCCAAAAGCTACGAAACCATGAAAAATACTGTAAATTTGAATGATATTAACGACCATATTCACCAAAATTAATATTATATGTTTAACTGAAAGGTTTACTAACTTTCAGTTTGACTAACGAACACTTTTTAATTACCAGTTAAAAATTCCCTTTTCATCATAATTTAGCAGCCCTGTGTATTTTGACAATAAACGTCAAATAATTCCTTATTATTAATTGAAATAATAATTCATATTAATATTTATAGACAGAAAAAAGAAAGTACGTTAAAAGGTTTCACGGTAGAAGACTAATTCTTAATTAAAGGTCACATTAGTATATCTCACTAAACTAATTTGCATATATGTACATTTATAGGAAATACAAACAAACCGTTCAACTGTTCACTTCATTCTCTCTCCTCTACCGGTAAGAAATCCTTTGTTCAAATAATTTAATAAATAATAAGAAAAAATTCCTAATTTCCTTGTTTTCTTTCATTTCTTTTCATATTGTTTGTTAAATTATCTGAGTATCAAATTCTAAACGATTTGGTTTCAGCTCAGAGAGTTTGATTATCTCTTAAAATTGCCCATCTACTTTAAAGAGCTTTTCAGCTAAACATTTGGTATACTTACAGTGATGAAAAATGTTTAATGGATTTTGGTTTTGTATTTATACTTTGAGAAGTTTCTTGGTATGTCTTTCAATACTTATCCCAAGTATTATTTTTTAATCCCAGAAAGATACGATTAAATGGACTGGATCATTTGCGATGCCCATGGTATTAGCTATTTCACGCACTTTTATTCGTAGAACATTTAATGCCATATCATGCACTTTGGCTACAATTTCTGTTGTTGTTGCTGTTTTTGGACGTCCAATACGTGATTCCACCTTAATGCTTTATAGACTTTTATATATAATTGAGCAATATTTCGGGAATATTTTTGTATGGAGGCTATGAGAAATAATGGACCTATTCTTATTATTTTTCTTACACTTTCTTCTTTTATCATAAAAACAACGTGTACAAAATTTCATGTTATTCAGGTATGTGATGGAAATCGAAAACGAGTGAGTTTTAGAAGTTAAGTTTTTCGTAATATTTCTGTATTGAAACAGTTTTATCCCACAAAATATAAAGATAATTTGCTATTAAAGAGATTCTTAAAAGAAAAATTTTAAAAATTTGATTATTAATACTTTAAAATGGACTTAAAGAGTTCAATCGTTTTCGATTTCCATCACATACCTGATTATCTTCAATATACAAGGTGGCGCAAAAGTAATCCTCCTATCAGAAAATGCTATAAATTTTGCGAAGCCCCTAATGTCAGTTCTGTTTTGACATTTGTGTAGTAAACACATGCGAAATACACGTTAATAAAATATCATATTTTTACGAAAGTTGTCTCACATTTTGGTCCATAACCCTGGTTCTACTATACCGAACCAGCTAGTTTTCAGTACCAAAGTTACCTGCAATATTTTTCTGGATATTTCGTTTAGTTAAGTTGTGTGTGCAAAATCTTTAATATCTCAAGGCAATATTTTTCGACTTGTGATGTTTTAAAATATGCCAGGATTCTATTTCAGCGATTTTTTTGGCCAACGATTTTTGCTTAATTTTAAATTTAGCTGACAACACCAAGAAAATAAAATTTTACTTGAAAATATAACTTATAAAGTCTGGATTTTTTTTTAATAATTCAATATTTTCCTCCATACTTAATTATTGCTTAAGATAAAAGAATGTTATTTCCAATAAATCGCTGTTCTTGAAATAAAACGTAAATAAATATGTTTTTGACACGTACACTTATTGCTATAGCTTCAAGAAAGAAAACGATTTACTTTGTTATAAGTGTAATCATGCATGTTTTTTTCGTTTATGAAACATAATCCAAGTTTAATAAGAAAATATTTTCTATACTTTTCTTTAATAATAGTGCAGCTTTAATCTAAGTAATATAATTTACGCGTATACCTAACATTACCTTACATTATCAAGTATTTTTGCTATTTAAAGTAGTATTATAGTATTTTACTTAAAAGCATACAAGATAAATTTTAAAATTTTTTGGCAACCAGATTATTTACACCACAAAGTGCAATTTGAGTTTTTTTTTTTGCAAAAAAAAAAAATCATACAATTGAAAAATTCCAGTAGAACGAATTTCTTTTTTACCAGCACATTTATTATGTTTGATAAATAGAGCAAACTCAACAATACACGCTTATACGTGTAGTAAAATAAAAATGTGAAACGTTTTTTTTCTCGAATTTCTACATGACATATTGTGAAAACCATTTTTACGTTGCTAGATTTGTATATAATATTGCATACAAATTGATATCTTGGAAAATGTTATAAAAAAAAAGTTATCAATTTCAGTGATTTCTTTGGAAAAACTCAATATGTTGCTCAATATGTTTTGTATTCACAAAATCAAAGTAATCTGGTAGAGAAAAGTTTATTTTTTGTCCTTTAGTTGATTTGGGTCAGGGTCATGCTAAACTTTAAAGTGTCTTAAGTAGACAAGAACAAAGATTTCAGTCAAGTTAAGCACGTTCATGTGTAGTAAGTGGATAAAGTTGTGGAATAACTTTGAAGTCAAAAATAATAATGAATGCTTACTTTGCAAAAGAGTCAAATTTAGGTTTTCAGTATCAAAAAGCAAATTTATTTAATTATATGTATTTGACTATATTAAACCTTTTTATTTTAAAGATTTAGTTTATTCAAAAATCAAACGAAATAAAAGAGTTGAATTTAAGAACTTAATGCTATTGAATGTTGCTTTGTTAAAAGAAATACCATTGTTATATACATATTTAATTCAGCTTGACTACTTGAAGCTTGGAATTTTACCCTTTTTAAATGTTCATTGTATAAATAAGCAATCAAAAATAACAACAAACAAAATGTCATAAATTTCCTAATGAACTGAAAAACAAAATAATTTTTATTCGTTATGTTTTTGTTATTTATTCTTCAAATATTTATTGTGTATGTAACATTATAAAGTAGTATTGTTCGCATAAAATCCGGCAACGCAATAAAAATGTTCTTTTCAATTTTCTTTCAGTGATTTGGTTTTTTTTAATCATTTTTAATTCATAACGGTATTATGTCAAACAATTTGCACGAGTTCTAAGTAACAAACATTAAAATAAAAAATGGTGCAAACATTTCTTAAAAATCTAACTAACATTGTCGAATTAAATTATGAAAAGCTAATGCTACCAAAAAGTAGTAAACAAAGAAATTACAAAGAAAATTTTATGTTCGAAAAAGCAAAATCCGGTCATCGGCGACAATAACTGGTGTAAGTATATGTTGCGAAAAGTAGTGTTGCTTTAAAAATTCTACAGCCTTATTTTGGGTGATAAGGCATATGTAAACTTTGATTTTTTAAAATATATATTTTTTATAGAACAATTATTATTTTTATTTGAACTGTTAATTTTCAATTTTTTGATAATTTTTAGTTGGGCTCGAGTTCATTAAATTTAATTTTCATTAAATTATTATTTGCACTGAAGGTAGGAATTGTTTTTACAACATGAAATCTTATTAAAATTTATTGATAAATTTTCTTGGCTGAGCTGGGGATCGAACCTGGGTTGTATTTACATGTTTCAAGAATCACCACATTCTTTCATCAGAATTCTTTGAGTTCTAACCTCTGCACCATTTCGGTGCCTGCTAGCCAACAGTCAAACATCAATCTTTACCCAGTGGTACTTGTGTTTTAATTTGTGTTAAAATTTTAATAAGATTTCATGTTGTAAAAACAATTCCTACCTTCAGTAAAAATAATAATTTAATGAAAATTAAATTTAATGAACTCGAGCCCAACTAAAAATTATCAAAAAATATTTTTTTTATATTTAAAATTATTATCAGTTTGCGGTTCACAAAAAATTATTCGCTTTTTTTGCTACATAAATATTAAAACATTTATGCGACCGGATTTCATGTAAACAATGCTATATATACGTAACATGCTTGCTAATACTTTTTAATATAAAGTGTTTAACAAAAACCTTGAAAAAAAAACAAATTGTTTTATTATTCAGAACCTAAATTGTAGGAAGAAGAAAAACAAATAAAGGAAGAATTATACACATACAGTCGAATCTGATATGTGAGTTATTTCAGAGAGTAATTCATTTTACAAAAACATGGCATCCTTTGTTTATCGCTTCTTGGGTGTAATTTATAAGATTTCGTTAATATAAGATTGTTACTTTAACTATTCAAAATAATAACTAATAATAAAAACTGGCTGCCCGCCATACTGGAGAATTATGTTTCATTTTGGTAGGTTTTCAGGGACACATGTTTTAGTGCCTCCGCGTTATAACGCATTAATAATGATGATGTCATTTGTCATTGCTTTGTGGAATTCTACAATTCCTTATTCAGACATGAACTTTTCACATTCTATTAAACACTTTCAAAATATAGTAATTGAAAACTTATAAATCATCAATTTGTTATGAAATTTATTGTGACTGCTGTCTCGGATACACAAATTGTCTATTCTGTTTTGTGTTTTTTTTTTACTCTTAACATTTGTGTTCATAATTTTTCGTTTGAGATTATTTTTGAATTCCAAATTTCTTATATTATGAAATATTTATCTTTAAAATTTAATTGTATGCCATATATTTTTGTACTCGTTTATTGGCCCTATGGACTTAAAAGCTATTGAATAAATAAATAAATCTCACCAAAAAATGACGCACATAACTACTTATTAAAATTTAAAAAATTAAGAAATTTCAATTATCACTAACACACATTTTAACACTGGGAAATAACTTTTTGGACAATTTACAGACAGTCTTTGAACCTAGTGAAATCAGGTGAAATTTTGTGCCATTCATCCTTTAGGTTTTTTTGTCCAGATCTTCCAAGTGAGCACCTCAATTAGATTGAGATCTGAGGACTACAGAGGCTGGTCTAAAGTTTTTGGACAATGATAAAGAGGCAATACATCCTAAAGAACAAAAATCTGAGATCACTTTCATTTCGCACTTTTTTTTAAATTTTTTGTGAAAAAAAAATACTTATCTCCATAAATAGAGATAATAAACGATAAAAATCTGTGATCTTTTACTTTCATTTTATTAATCTAGTTCTGCGCTAGTTCTAATTTCTCTACACTAGGGGCTACATTGTTTTTTAAAATGTCGAGCTAATCTTGCTTTTTTCTTTGTATATTCTATAAATGTAAGATTACCGATCCCTGCTGCTGCCATTACTGAGCCGCTGCCATGTTGTACATTCTTGGTAACATACTACATATTTCTTAATGCTTCGTTCTTACTAATATTTGACGCTCACAGAACCTTTGAGTAGTAGTATTCCAGATCGTAATTTTCAAAACGAGGCACAACAGTTCGCGAGAGCAAACAATATTACTTTACGTTATTTATAGAAATGTCGCTAGCATTTAATAAAGTCTAGCACTATGTCCCCTTTTACAGTTGAGAAATTGAAAGACAGACATTTTTCTCATTCTGCTTTGAACTTGCCCAAACCTTTTAGAGTTACGAAATTAATAGACAGACAGACATTTTTTATTTATTTTCTTCGTTCTTCTTCTATGTTGATTGTTGTAAAAATTTTTATTATAAAAACGCATTGAGAATAAAAGAAATTAAAGAACATATACAAACAGCTGTTAATTGTTAATTTTTGTTATCAATAAATCTATTTGGTTAATAAATTTAATTATTTTTGCAATACGCGCGTTAAAAAAAAATATGTAAAGCAACAACATGAAAAAATGCGAAGAGTGGAAACTGTAAACGAAAAATGTCTTAAAATGTCCAGTGCAGTAGAGGTTTATCGCACACTCTTCATCTTCAATACATCGCCTACAAACTTCGTCTGACTGTCTTACAATTTCTCAACTGTAAAAGGGGACTATGGATTTACGAGTATGTACAAAATCACTATATTACTACCCCTTGCATGCGTAGTGTAAATTAATTATGCTTAAATGCTACTTTGAATTAATTACTTTGTCAAATAAATTTGTGCTAAAACTGTGATTTGGTTTTTTTTTTTGAGTAAATATTTGTCATGTGCAGGGCAAGGGAGTTCATGTAAATACATGTTTGTTGTCGTTAGCTTGAGACAAACATAAAGTAAATATCTTTACGAATCAATAAATTTGCTGCAAAATGGCATCGATTTGTTAGTGCATATTTTTGCATATTTTGCTTGAAATGCATGTTTTTCTACATATTTTTTTTAAATAAAATGATTTTTTCTTTGTTTTATTTCTTTTTATCGTAATTTCTTTTTTCATAAAAAACCGTTTTCATTTTTAATATTTCTTTGATTGCTATTTTTACGGAGTTACACATTGAAGCAGAATTTTAATGAAAATGATGCAATTAAAAAAGTTAAATCTATTTTAAATATACCTAATATAAAGGCTCAGTTAGTATTTATAAATTCAAACTATGGATTTTTAGCTAAAACACTTAGCAAACTGCAGGAGTTTAAATTTGATGTCGAACGGTCATTTTCAATGTTTAAAACATTTTTAAGACAAATAGAATGAGTTTTACTTTTGATAACTTAAAAAAAACTTATTCATATATATAAATAAATCTTTATCTTAAGTTATACTACGTTTTTATACTGCTGTTTTTAAACGTTTTGTAAAATATTAAAACCAATAAGACTAAATTTAATGTTTGTTATGTTTTTTTGTACTTTTAAGTTAAATAAATGGTGAAATAACTCAATTTTAATTGCATATTTTTTAATTTTTTATTGCATATTTTTGGATTTATAGTGCATGTTTTATGCACATAAAACGCGATTTTTAGTGCATTAACTTCCTTGCCCTGGTCATGTGTAACTGTATCGTTAGATTTACATCCCAAACTTTGTTGAAACTCTTCTTTAATCAATATTCTACTGTAGATTATTTACAATGTAGAAGCCACAGTAGTTTTAACTTAATTTGATTGCCTGTTGTAATATAGTATTTCCTGCTAAATGTAAATTCAGCTTCATTATCAAATCGCATAAATCACAAAATATATATACACAATAAATTTTTACTTTTATTTTCTTACTTAAATCCAAAAACCCAACTTTCAAGTATTAAATCTTGCCCACTCAATTCAATAGCGGAAAATAAAAAAAAGCATAAATTTAAAATGCAAATTGTTGTAAAATTTATTAATTTTGTGTTCCTTTTACATATTTTCAAGTTTATACACTACTTGTATTTATGGATTTGTTTTTCTCCAAGTTTGTCTTAGAGGCAGTAGGAGAACCTCAAAAAATATGCTAAAATATATAGAAAAAAGAATATTAACTAAACAACAAACCAATTTCACGAATTTTTTCCATTGTTTGTGGCTTTTCCTTGCTAAATGTTGGCAAATTATAAAACACTTAAAGGAAAGTTTTCTTTTAGCAAACGTTTAGATAAGTGCTTGTACATAAAAAATAATATTAAATAAATGTAAATTGGTGTTTTTGTCTAATCTTTATAATTGTATGAAGGTGCTAGGTATTATTTAAATTTTTATTGGTATTTTGTAAGATAATTGGAAACAGTATGTTTTATATTTTGCATAAACGGTTTGTGGAATGCGAAAATATTAAAAATATACAATAAATAAACACTAACCAAATACTTATGCCGTTTTTGTCTGCGTAAAAATTCTTAACTTTTGTTACGCATCATATTTTCAGATATCATCCATCTGTTGCAGATAAATTTATTACAAAATTTAAGGTATTTAAAATACCTACCTAAGAGTAGGCAGTAAAAGTTTGATAATAAACAACTTCCTTTTCAGTGGCTACTTTGCATTACTAAGGGCCATTATTACAACTTGCCTCTAATGTTCTTAATAGTAAAAGGTAACTTTAAATTAAAGTGAAGAATAAAGTGACCTTTAAAATTTTTTGTTATTACAACTTCCTTGTAAAATAAAATATTTTTTTTATAAAATATGGCAATACCAGTGAAACCCCGATTACTTTTGACAAATTACTATCAATAAACAGTAAATGGTTTGTGTTTGTGAAATCATTTGTTTGTGAAATCAACCGTCTGCTTTCCATTTTTTTTATCAAATTATTTATTGCAAAACAAAATTAAAATTAATTTATTTTTCATTTTCCATTTAGCTTATCTATCGGTTTTAGATTAAAGTAAACTTATAATAACCAAATACTTTGTATCTGTCCGATAACATCATACCTTTAACTATTGTTAAGTTGTAACAATGGGTCTAAGATGTAGTTTGGTAACGACTAACATATGTATAATCATGATATAAAAGTACTTTTTTTTAAACTAAATGGAGCATCATTTTTTAAACCCTATTTGTAATAGATTTAATAGTACTTATTAACTTATTGAAGAACTTTTTTTGTAATCAAAATGGGATATGAAATATTTCCAGTAACATCACCGTTCTAAAATGCAAATGGTTAAGTAGTGAAGCGTAATTGTATTAACATTTTAACTCATTATTTTGTAATGTAAGTTTTTGCTGGGCAGCAAACAGAATTGCTTACAAATCATCTCCAGTTTCAAAGCCCATTTTGGCATTTACATATATCCCACACTCGCACTCATAGAGCTTCAACTACAATTTGCATGTTAAATTTGACAAAGCCAAAAACATAATTTTTACAAAATTCAAAGTAAATGGTTTTATAGAGCACCTAATACTTCAGTTATTCTTGCATTTTTTCCGCATCCACAAGTCATTGACAGTAATACTTAAGTACTTACTTTTCTTAATGCAAGTGGGCGAGAATGGTTTCAGATTTATTCCAGGTATTCCTAGTAATAAACCAGCAGATTGTATAAAATTCAAGAGCTAAACACGAAATACACATACAAATTTCATACTGACCTTGTTCAGTTTTCAAAGAAAACAAGTTTTAATAAAAACACACACCACAATACTACACAATACTTTTTAGTTCGTTCTAATGTTTTTCGTTCCATTCCATTCATTGTTACGAAATCATAATCATCTTTTATTCAGTAAGCCAGTCAGTCAGTCAGTCATTCATTCAGTTATTGTTGTTCATTGCTCATTCAGCTACTCATTCATATTTCTTTATGCACATGTACGTGGGTAATCTGTAAAGTAACTGACAGTTGTGGTTACAAATGTGTATCGTAGAAGGAAGTTTGTACAGTCAATGCATTTACTGGTTATAATGTGTTAGTAACTTTATTAGCTTCCTAACTGATTACTTGACTAGCTACTTAAATATTAGTATGGTCCTAGAAAGAAGCAAGTCTAAAATCTGCTCTTTTTAGTCACGCTAATCGCCTACATGCAATAAAAAACAGCATAAACAATTCGGTTCATTTCTACTTGCTTACAATATATAAATAAAGAGACTGTCTAATTATTTTGGCGACTAACTTGTTCAGATAAGGGGCTGTCACATGAAAGCGATATAAGATTTGTGATAGGCATAGAAAATTGGGGATTTTAAATGTAATTAAACTCTCTAAGATAATTTATTTTCTATAAGATTGATAAAACTTAATTATTTTTATACTTCCTTGGCATATTGGCATTTCCAAGATGTGGAACGCTACATAGATAATATCATAATTATTGTTGTTTTTATTATCCGATAACATTTCAGTAGCACTATTTTTAGTGCAAAATGTAGGTAGGTTTTGTCGTGCAACATGATATCCAGAACGTGACATAAAAACTTGTATTAGACTGCAACTAGAAAAGAACAAAAATCTAATATTTTGTAAACAGCGTGTGGCTTATGTATTACTATTGTCTGTGAAAAAGCCCTATAACAAATTGAGATAGAGATGAACATGGGTTTTTGAA
Organism: Bellardia pandia; assembly: GCA_916048285.2. NCBI lineage: Eukaryota > Metazoa > Arthropoda > Insecta > Diptera > Calliphoridae > Bellardia > Bellardia pandia. The sequence continues at coordinate 20,065,405 of OU696529.1, read as the reverse complement.
AACAATTTTGATAGGTTTATAGGGGTTGCAGAACCTAAAATTAAATGATTTGGAGTCATCAAAATAACTAGACAATAGTTGAATCAAAATAAGTTTTCACTGTCTCCATGGCAAAGTGACAATTGCCCTTACTTTGGATTACCTGCGATATGTAAAGTAGACAATTTATTTATATTTGTGTTAACATTTCAGAAGCCAAGATATAAAAAAGGAATAAGACTCAGCCATGTAACTGTAACTGGACAATATTAAAAATAAACAAAATACAGGCTCTCGTCAATATACTATTGACAAATTACAATGCAGCATGATTTTTATTATTTCCATCACACAAAGGTTTTCGAGAAATTATATCTTGTTTGCAACTTTGAAATAGTGTTTTAAAACAACTTATAATTCTCTCCTTGTATGTGTATGAATGTAATACTCTACAAATAAAATAACATTCTACCGTTCTTCATATTGTTTTCTTTGGAAGCAACACAAAATGTATAAAACATGACTGCAATTGTTTCCGTCACTGCATGATTTTTTTTTGTAAAAGCCACAAAACCGCCACAAAAAAGGAAACTGCAATAATCACAATCAGATTGTAAAAAATTGTTTTCAAGTACAAGAACAATTTGTTTTTTTCTGTAGTACATATTGTATTTAAAAAGTGTACAATTTTTTTATATATTTGTTATATTCGCTTTCAGCCACTGTGCATCAATTTGCATTTTAAATTGCATAGAATATTGGTTATGAAATATTATTACAAATTTCAGTTCACTTCACACAAAACGTTAAAAGGGGGTGTGTCACAAAAAGAAACAGCAAAACAAAATTTGTATAAAACATGTAACCATACAAACAACAACTATTGGGTTACATGATGTAATTTTATGTTTTAAAAGTTTTTGTTGATGGCCAAACTTAGTCTGGCACGAGAGCGTCTGTTTGCATAAGTAGTTTTTTTTAGTTTATTGACTGTGTATGGTTGCCTTGGTTGTGGCTGTGACCATGCTGCAATATGAGTAAAAGGTGACATTTTGATGAGAAACAAAATTAATTTCACACCAAATGACCAATTATCTTTCACCTCTTATAATAATTGAATTGAATTTTTTTTTCTTCATATTTTTTTGTTGTTCTGTTGAGAACAAACAAAACTTTTGGTTTAATGAAATTCTCTTGTGTTTAACTGTGTTTGTGTGTGTCTATTATTTCAGCTCTTGACCTTTAAAAGTTGCTTGCAGTATAATTGAAAAGTGTTCTTTTAATGTAATTTATTGATTTACAAAGTTAAATTTAAATTATATGGAAATTCAAAGTAACTAGGAAAAGAAAAACAATAAAATATTAACTGCAATCCTAAATTTGTATATGTATATAGTAATCAATTCGAAAAACTACTGATTTTTTATATTCGATTGTAGCGTATTTAAACTTGCTTTCATTTCACATTTGTAAAATACCTATAAACAAAGTTAAATTTTTAATAGGGTGGTATTTAATATTTTAATATGTAAGGATGTTGAAAAATTTAACAGAAAAATCTATTTCGATTTCTATTTGTTTGTGTGTATTACAGTACGTATAAGTAATATGAATTGTATGTATAGTGTATAATAAGCATACGCATACACATTGTTTATTATTATGCGTATTAACAAAACTGTTGCATACCTTTCGGATGATTTTGAAATTATTTCGTACTAAATATGAAATGAATACATTTAAGCCATTTCCGACTATTGTATGTTTAAATCAGTGGTCCTCACTAGTATTGTTCAGAATACGAAGATTTTCGGCTATTTACATGTACACAACACGATCGCAAACAATACTCACAACAAGAGCGTAAAAATACTAATATTTTATTCAGTTGTTAGTCAACATTCAACAAAGCAGGTCTATGCCGCATGTTTGTTCTTTTTTCAGCTTTTATTTATTTATTTCTCAGTACAAGAGCGTAGAAAAATACAAATATTTCATTCACTTGTATGACAGCATTGAACAAAGTACGACTGTTGCGCATGTTTTTTCTTTTTCAGCTAATTTTTGTTGTTGTTTTCACCCATACATATGTAATTACCAAATCCTCTCTTTTTGAGGACCACTGGTTTAAATAAACAAAAATAAAGCCTTGATATATTAGTTCCATTGATAAAGAAAGACAGAGAAAAGAATGAGTCAGAACATTACTGATTGATGCTAATTTGCACAATATTAAGGCAGTAATTAACAACTCAAAAGCCAGCACATTTTTAAAGTTGCAAATATTTCAATTAAAGGACTCATGAAAAATTGGAAAGTGGAAAGTCGATACGGCTTATTACATACGTAAGCTGCATATATGATTTTATTAAATATGTTTTTAATAAAGCACTGAATACTGCATTTTATTTACAAAATTTGAGCACATTTGTCATAATCATCATACTGAGCAAGCAATTCAAGTCGTCGTAAATATTATATCAAATTTAAGCAATTTTACATTATAGTTTATATCACACAAATTTGACTTACACGCTTATATTGATTTTAATTTACATTAAAGAATTTTGAATTTTGGGTTTCATCTGGGAATCATTGAATTATATACATCGATTACATTAAAAAACCAAGTAATCAACTGAACCCAAACGAATATCACATCACGTGATGGATGCGTAAATCACAGTGAATATCATAGTTTTAAGAAAATCTAAACCTTAAAAAAGTACTGTAATTTATATTATAAAACGATACAAGCAAACCTAAACATAATCTTAAATAAAGTAAAAGTAAAAAATTTGCCCCAAAAAATATACAATACCAGTGTAAGTACAACATGAGGAAGACATGTGTGTGAATGCTGGTATACAAATACAAAAATCGACAACGTTGAAAATAAATTCTACAATTGCCTTATTAAGGTTAAGGTAGTTTAACGAATATGTAAAAAAAATGTATAAATTTGCTAAAAAGACCATACTTTGGAAAGCAATTTGTGGTTGAGGATATGAAGAACACTGCATTTATTATCTCTTCCACTACGATGTCGGATCATTATATAAAACAATTCCTGCAGAAACGTTTGCTGAGATTTATTAAAAAAAATTTTTATTCAGTCTTCAATAAAATTTTTAACAAGTTAGCTTTCTAAACGCCCGCATTTTATGTGAACAATGCTTAATTGCCTAAATGTTATTAAATATTCTTTCATTTTTCAAAAGAACTCAAAATATGATATTAAAACTTATTAATTACCTGAGTTATGAGTAAATTTTCACATCATTTAATGACAAATAAGAAATTATAAAAAATTTCTATAGTTTCTATTGGTAATCTGCAAATAAAACAAATTTAATTTTAATTTAAAAACAATATCCCAGAAAAAATATATGCAAAATATAATTTTCAAATAACAATTACAACTTATTACAAATAAACACAAAAGCTTTTACATTTACTTTTAAAAAATTAATCAAAACTTTTGCTAAAAATACATAATTTTTAATCACTAATTTATCGTTTACAGTCAAACTGAGCCAATGAACCTATATACACACACACAGAAATCTCAAACAAAAGCACTTAAATCCAAAATTGAAAGAGAAAGTTTTTCTTAAGTGCAAGATGATAAATGCAATTCGAATGAAATTCAATTTTCACTTGTTCAAGAAGAAGAAAATGCTCAATTGAAAACTAAAATGTGTACTAGACCTCATGCTGCTTAAAATATGTATGTAAGTATGTATATAAAATAAAGTTTAGTAAAATGAATATAAGAAATAAAAAGCAACTACAATATAAACTATAAAAATATAAAAAGTATTTAAAACTAAACTAAAATTAAAGCTGCTTAAAACAGCAACAAAAACTACTATTTACTACTATTTAAGTGGATAAAAATAAAATATAACAGCAAAAACAACAACTGCAGCTACAAGGAAATCTGTTATTCAACAACAGCCACATGAAAATGCACCAGAACTGAGCCACAACCAGGACCATCTCTCTCCATCAACAGCACAAACACACAACACAACGGCAACGAACCAAGTACAAGGAAAACATTAAATACATTCATACATATATATGTATATATGTGAAGAGTAAGTAAGAGTAACATTCTTATCAAGGACAATTTAAAAACAAAAGTATTTAGAAGTAAACGTTTTTTTTTTTCTTTTTCCTCATAGTATTTTGTTGGCAACATGAATAACAAGGATATGCAAGCATTTATATACTAGAAACAAACAAACAAAAAAGGATGCAACAAAATTTCATCCAAACAAGCAACTGTGCATAAAAACTGTCAACCCTAATGATACTTTTATACGGCAACCATGTTTTTTGTTTTGTTTGTTAGTGGTGTTGTGTTGATTTTTGCGACAATGTTTGTAAATATAGGTGCATATGTATCTATGTTTATAAAATATATGCGATTGTATGTCAGTGTTTTTGTGTGTATGAATGAAAAAGTGTACAGTGATTTGTATGATGGGGCATTATTTATGGAAAATTATTATTAAAATTGTTCTAGGCAGCAAGGACGAAAATATTTTTAGACTTTAAAGTTTAAAACACTTCCAAAGAATTTAGGGAAAAAATTAAAACTATTTGTGGAATATGTAGCAAAATTCTAGACAAAACACCAACAAATATGGCAAGTAATATTGTGTAGAAATCGAATGTATAATGCAGTAAAAACTTATAAAATGATTTTGAAAAACGTTGATGATTTTAAGAGTGGTTACGTAATTTTTAACCACTTTTTGTACAATGATACTTATTAATGAGAAATAAGTTTAAAATTTGTAACTTCATTAGGTAATACTTTTTAAAATGAATATTTTAAAAATTTTCAAATGTGTCATTTCTTATATTTGAAGTGCTTGCTTTTTTAAATTATACTCGTATATAATATGATTATTAATATTAATTCCGGCAGAGTTGTTTTGCTATTGTATGAAGATCACGCCTGTTGACACCTAACCAAATATGACTTTGGATATTCATGTATTCAATAATGAATTTCGGAAAGTTTGCTGCTACCACTCTTATGTTTTTATCCCATTTACCTTCACATCATTATTCAAAAGCTATAATGGATTAATTAATATCGAAAAAATCAGATCGACCCAATAATTATCCTCAGCTACGGCCAACTGTACTAAAGCGTAGAGTACGAGGGCGGTTTGGAAACTTTTTAGCCTAAAACAAAGAGCCCGCTATAAACCGAAAAAATGAAGAGTTTTGGAAACTTCCATCTCTGCCATGAACACACGTTAATTTTCTTTCATATAGAAACAGGTATTAAAAAAAGACGCATCCGCATTATTTAACAATGGAAAAATTAGAAATTAGTGGTGTCATTAAATATTTAAATAAAAAAGGTTTATCGAGACAAGAAATTCATAATGTGTTGGGTGAAAGTGTTCCTTCATATGCTTCATATACAATAGAAAAAAATTAGGCTGCTGAATTTAAACGTGGTCGTAAAAGCATTGACTATGAACCAAGTAGTGAACGTCCAAAAATAGCAACAAGAGAAATTGTGGCCAAAGTATATGATATGGTATTATGGATTAGCTATTATCATGGGCATCTCAAATGACAGAGTCCATTTCATTTTGAATGAAGTACTACAGATGAAATAGCTTTCTGCAAGATGGGTGCCGCATTTGTTAACAGTCGACCAAAAACGCATAAGAATGAAAATTTCTCAAACTTGTTTGGATCGTTATAAGAAAAATAAAATGGATTTTAAGCGTCGTTTCATAACTACTGATGAGACATGGATCCACCACTATACTCCAGAGACAAAAAAACAATCCAAGCAATAGACTGAAGCTGGAGGAAGTGCCCCAAAAAAGGCAAACAAAATCAATCGGCTGGTAAGGTTATGGCAACGGTTTTTTGGGACTTCAAAGGTATTTTATTGATTGACTATGTGCAAAGGGGTAAAACAATAAATTCACAATACTATTGCAACATTTTAGATCAATTAAATGTAAAAATTCGAAAAAAAACGACCTGGCTTACAACACAAAAAAATAATTTTTGATCAAGAGTGTTTTAACAGTGGCTAAACTCAACGAATTTAAGTATGAGTTGCTTGACTATCCACTTTATTCTCCTGATTTAGTGACTTTTTCCTGTTCCCAAATTCCCAGGTTTTACCTCAAATGAAGATACAATTACAGTTGTAAACCATTATTTTGAAGGCCTAGAGAAAAAATATTTTAATCAAAGGATAATACAATTGCTAGATAAGCGTTGGAGTAAGTACATTGGAGATTCCAGGAGATTATATTGAAAAATAAAAATGTTTTTGGAAAACTACTATTGCACAGTTGATAACTGGAAACGTGTAATCTGGTGAGATGAATCCAAATTTAATCGTTTTCAATCTGAAGGTTAATAATATTGAATGTCGCGAAAAGCCCAGAAGTTTCACAAAAAGACAGCATGTAAAGAAAATAATAAAAAACGATGATAGGAACGTCATAACGTGGGATTGCATAACATGGTGCCACCTCGGATCACTGCAAAGAATCGAGGGAATAATTTTGCAAATCATGTAAATGAAATTACATTTCATCTGGGTGGTAACCCAAAGTACACTTCGAAAATCGTGAATGAATTGCTTAGCGTGTAAAAGCAGCTTGAAGCAGCGGCCAGCAAAAAGTACCGACCTCAATCCGATTGAGAATTTGTCGAAACAATTGGGCCAATACCATTTAACACCAATCTATTTGAACGAACTTTGGCAGTGGGTTCGATATGAATCAGAGAGTATTTCAAATGAATTATAAAAGTGTTTAAAAAATAATTAATTAAAAATTTCATCTAAAGTTTCTTTGCAAAATTAAGTACACGCGAGTTGTTTTAATTTCCCTTGTCTCTTTTCTTAAAAGTTGATACTTTTAGTTATGATTTTGATTTTATTTTGTTAAATATTAGACGTAAAATAAATAAAAAATATAGAATTTTCTTTATTATTGAATTTTCTTTATATTATTAAAGTACATAAGAATTTTTAAGAGTTTATGGAATATATATGTATAATATATATAAAATTTAATAAATTTATTATAAATTATATGCGACAAAAGCCTAATAAATGTTTTTCATAAAAACAACCTACAGTAAATATATGTAAATTTATTTATAGCATTTAATTTAATTTACTTAGTAAAAATATTAACAATCTAGATATATTTACTTTGACGTTTTCTTGAGGGCTGCACAATAAAATCATTGAACTGGCTCTTAGATATTTAAAGTTTAAAGAATTGTTATATTCTTAACATGCTTTTTTGCTGTTTTTTTTTTTTTGCTACCAAGAAACTTAAACTGAAAAACAAATTTAAAGAAACTCATTAGCTTTAATTAATTAAACAGTTTCTGGCTAAATGTTCCCCAACACTTTCAATAGTTTAATTTTAAAACCAATTATAAAGGACACTGTGACATTAAGACCAAAAACTATGTAGACAGTGGTAAGCACAAGATAATAACAATAACAAAGGGACATTTACCGCACTCTGCCAAACAATGTAGAACCACTATGTAGCGGTTTCAAAGAGAAGCAGCAAATCGTTGCACAACAGCACAAGCCAAGCAGAAAATTTCAGGAAAAGTAAAGAATCAATGTCCAAACATTAAACGGGAGAATTAATGTAAAATAAACTTGGAAAAGGGTTTAAGTATTGTACATGAATAAAAGATAAATGAACATTTTTGAAAAATGAAACATGCAAACAAACAAAAAAAAAATAAGAAAACTGACAAAAAAGAAAATCAATATTGAAAAATTGTTTTAAGGTTAATTATGTTGAAACATGTTTCTAATATAGCAATTGCTAATTACACTAATTAGCTAATAAAACAAGACTTGTTTGACAATAATTACGACATAAATTATAAGATAGAAGAAAATTGCAATTAAGGGCAATAAATTTCCAATTAATGTAAACTATTTCGCATGAACTTTATTTTTAGTTAAACATGAATCTAGAAATAAAGGGTTTTCCAACATGAACATTTATTTGCTAAACAAAATTGTATTGCAAAGAGTAAAGTTACACATATTATTGAGAACAGATGCCCAACATTTAAGTTTTATGTCTGTAATGTAATATATAGGTAAGTATAGACTCCGTCGTCATACAATTAATTGCTTTTAGATTTCCAATCCACCGAAAAGGAACTTCATCTTCATTTTCCCCTTACGGCTTGTTCTTGAATGAACTCTATGTCAAGTAGAATGTTAAAACTTTCATGTCATTCCTAATGTTGAAAAACAACATTCTTGTTGAAAAGCAATTATCAACATTTTTTTCATTTTATTTCGCAAAATCATTTGTGATCTACTTAATCTTCTTAGAAACAACATCTTGACATAATAGTATTTTTGTTCATATTTTATTTGATTTTTGGCTTTTAATAATATTTTTACTCATGCATATGTATGTTTTCCTACTAATTTCTCACAACATTTTCGCCCAAAATAATCACCTATCACAGACATAAAAAATATTGTTTATTACATTTTTATTGCACAATTAACATGAAATCACGTTTCTTCATATTTTGCCAAAAGCCAGCCGACTTACAGCCAGACACCCACATCCAACAACAATCTTACTTCCTCAATTTTCAAACTGTTTTCGATTAGATTTCATAGCTTTCACCCTACTAACAACAAAAAAAAAACCTTTTCATAGTTAAGGGCCTTAAATGCCAAAAGCAAAAGGGGGAGTAAATGGAAATATTATTGGTATTTTTATAACAGAAATATTAAATAGAAATATAAAGAACGAAACAAATAAATAAACAATAAATAGAGTAGAAAATCGACTGAAAACAATAAAAATAAAGAATAAAATCGTTTAATATGTACATGAAAATTCAATATCAAGGCAAATACTCAAACTATGTTCAACTATTTGTGTGGTAATGAACGAATGAATGAATGAATGTATTTAGTCGTTTAGTTTGTATGTACAACATGTTTTTTGCTTTGAAATTCTTTCACATACATAAATGCAGACATAGAAACACATTTATACGTAGACGCATACACACACATACAAGCAGTGTTGGAAAAAATAATAAGAACGGCTTTTTTCATTTTCAATGATGCGAAAAAGAAAAACTTAAAAACGAATAACTTTGTTAATTTCTACGGTCAAACTACTGATACTCTTATGGTGAATCTAAACTGATAAGCTTTCTATGAAATTAATAAAATTATAAAATAGTTTTAATTTGGTATTTGAGATATTATTTTAATACAACCGAAAGGTTTTAGAATCCATTTTTCAAGGTTCGCCTAAGTTTTCAAAAATGTGTTTAGAATCGGTTTTGCATATCACTGCACATTAAGCATAGAAAACAAGGAAAAACTTTTAGCTAAATTGCAATACTGATAGATTGTTTTATAACAAAGGATTTCGAAAAAGGCGACACGGTTTATTCAGTGCTCAAAAAAGTCAAGAGATACTCATTTTGTTCATCTGAAAATCTCATAATTTATTTATGTGCATTTCTTACTATTCTAGAAATTAGAAATATGCTTCAAAAAGCTGGATTTAAAGCCTGTAGTCTAAGAAAGTTGCCTTTATAAAGCGAACAGAATGTTATGTATAGGCTGTATTTTGATAAAAAAAAAACATCTGCATCGGGGAAATTGGGAAACCAAGATGACCTTGTTTGTTTCGGATCGCAAAATCTTAGTTCACAAAATAATGAATTTGACTACAAAAAAACGGTGAAGCATAAAGAAAATCCGTTAATGATATGTTCCAATTTATTGCATAGATAGATAAATGGAAATATTGGAAATTAAATGCAACCACACCTTTGGAATTTCATGCAGGACAATAATCCCAACCACACATCCAAACTAGTTAAGACTTAGTTTAATCAAAGCAAAGTTCATATTATGGAGTGACCGTCACAAACCCAGTAATTCTAAAGAAAATATATGGTTTATTTAACTGATTGTTCGACCTTTTTAGTTATTAAACAATTATATTTTATTTTCGAGATTAAGGTTTAATATTGTTTTTATTTTTATTTTATATTTATTCCAAATAAATATTTTTTAAACCTAATTTTTTTTTTTGAGGAAGTAGTGATTTAATGTTATTGGTTATACTTTTTCATTTCCAGATTTAAGTTATTGAAATATTAACTAAAATTAAAATCAGTATTAGCGTTCTTAGAATTTCGTCCAACACTGTACTTTATACTTAAATTGTTGGTTGGTTGATATTGAATAGTTGTATATTGTACGGTATTTAAATTACTTCCTCTCTTATTTTACACCGTTTTCGTTGGATGTGGAGAAAGTTTAATTTCTTTTATTAGCGGCGTTCAATGTTCAGTGCAAATCGCATTGTAAAAGTGCAAATGCAAAACATCGTGGCTATTTATTGCAATCCAACAACAAAATACACACAATTGCATTTGTCAAAACATTGCGTTCATGCAATACTGAAATGGTATAGTTTTTTCGTTATGTGCGTTTGCAACTCTGACATTTAAACAGCTGACAGATGTAAACACTAATAAAAGAAATACAATTAAAACAATGGAGTATACAATTCTACAGAAGAAATTTAAAAGGGAAAACGCAAACAAAAAGTGGACGCCTGAAGAAATCAAGATAGTTTTAGATTATTTGGAGGAGGCCATTAATATAGATGGAACTTATTTAATAAAATAATTTTGTTTGTTTACAAGATATTTTCATTTTATTTTTAGGTATCTTAAGACCACTTATAAGAAGTCGAATGATGGGCGTAATTCTACGGGGGCAGGACTTCTTCTTCTAAAAATTCAAAAATTTTTATTTGGGCACTTTTTCGTGGCATTTTTAAAAAACGTTTAAAAATTGTTATTTATGTAGATCAGCTGTTTTAGTGCATAAATTGCATTAGTATCGCGAAGTACGAAATAAATGGAGTGTTCACAATCAATGTCAAAACATTTGCAAGTGCAAACTTTTGCAATACAAAACGCATCGAACATCTAATATTTTACAAATAAAATTTGCAATAATTATTTTTATAAAGACATTCTATTTTTAACTGATATCCAGTTGTTTATATTTGGTGAGCGGAATTGGCAGAATGTGTCCAAATTATGTTCCAGCACAAGTTTCGTGACAACAATTAAACACATGCTGATTCACCAGCTGTGTAGAATTCGAAATTATGCAAATATTTTACTAACTAATAATGTTTCACATCTAAAATAGAAATAATAATTTTTATTTCAGAAATAATTTTACGTTTACATTTTCTTTACGTTTTTCTTGGAATTATAAATAATCATAAATTCTAATATTCACATATAGAATGTTGTGAATATTTAGTACCTTTTTGTCAATAATAAACCACTTCATATTGGTAAGATAAGAATATTCTTATGTGTTTAAACCTTAAGTAAGTATATTTGAAAACTAATTTCTTTGTGTTTTTTTCATAATTACCACAATTAAGTATTTTTAATAGAGAAACTTGTAATAATAATAAAACAATTAAAATTAAGAGCAAAACAAATGGTGTAGTAGCATAAAGTTGCCACAAGAAACTTTTACCTATAGTATTCCTTTATTTTATTTTATATATAAACTTAAAGTTTAGCATAGTTTTTGCTTTTCCTATCTTTTTTACTTCATCATGTAACTTTAACTTATGTTCAGTTAATTCATGTAGTCCGACCTCATTACTACAACTATAAACACAATTCAGGTTATCAGTTCACATTCCCTGTCTTATGTACTCCATAAATACATACAATTTATATACTTAGCCCCAATTTACACGAAGCAATTCTTAAAGCTTAACTGATTACCTTTTAAAAATCGGGGTGAGGAGAAGATAAGACGAGTATACTTGATTGCACTAGCAATTCGGTGTGTATACTCTTAAATAAAAATACGACTGATTTACACAATTATATTGTGCTATGTAAACACCGAAGAAATTTCAAGGAAAAAATTCTATCAATTTCTTAAATAAGAATTACTTCGTGTAAGTTGGAACTTACTCTTATACATACCAACATATTTGAGAGTAAAGTAGAGTGTTAAATATTATTTTCGGTGTTTGAGGAAACTAGGAATTGTTTGCGTAAATACATATTCATTTATAAGAGGTTTATGGAAATATTTGTGTATGGAATCCATAACCACGTAACAAAATATTCAGGAATTTAGGAACTTTCACTTAAGCGAACCAATCTTGTATTGAATATGTTGTAGTTATTTTGAATTACAAAATAATTACGGTTATTTTTATCAAATAAAATATATGAAAGCAGTGATGGAAAATTCAATACTATTGTACTATTTTCAGTACTTTTTCACAACAAAAATACCACAGTACCCCCACATCATATTTAGTACTCTTTGTTTGTTTTGCTTATTTTTATAATCATTGACAAACATTGGCTTTAAAAAAAGACCATAAGGAATGCACAAATTTGTTATTAATGTTAGTTATTTGATGTGGGATAAGCTAATCTACAAAAGTAAACAGATGCATAAAGAATTAAAGTTATTTGTGGTACTATTTTAATAAATTTTTTAAATTTCTTATGTTTTATACATTTTTGTAATTCTCATTTCTAGTTTGAGATTTTTTGTGTATCATATGAGTTTGAAAACTTCAAAACATATATTTTTACAAAAAAGTTAATTAATATTTAGTTTGTTGTTATAATAGTTTTTTTTTATTAAACTGAATTAATTTTCTTTATGAATTATTTTTGAATGGATTTTTAATGTTATTTTTGAATAAAAATATGTTTTCTAAAAAGTACCGAAAATGTTGACAAAAGGACTCTCTTTGTTGACGGTCAGTGCCATTTAAATTTTTCATTTTTCCATCACTGTATGAAAGTCTTGATATTTTCTTAATGCAATACTGCAGAATAGTATGTTAGAAAAACTCTCGATAATTTTTAAATACATTTTTAGATATTTACTATTTAAAAACATCAGTTTATTTCTTCAAATAAATCGTTTTTATTAAGGCGCCAAGTAGTTTAAAAATTTTAACAAGGCTTTTGCAGTGTATTTGAAGAAATAAAAAAGAAACAACAAAAATTAATACATAAAGCATTGCAGCTTTAACACAATGTAATAAGAGGAATGTTAATTGTAAACAAATTAAACAATCGAATTTTGTTTTGTTGCGACAGGTCAATTATGCTCCACAAACTTTAATTAATATGAGCAATTGGAGATTTTCAAATATTGACCATGATTCAACGTTCATTTGTTGCAATTATGCTGAAACAGCAATAATTTCTTCAAAATACGCGACACCCAAGAAATTATAAAAAATACTAAATTTATATTTGACAGAAGTTTTTAGCTTACAGAAATTTATGTTCACTGGGTAGATTTGGTTATGAGGTCAATTGTAAAATAAAATTTATGGTATTGTATTGAATTAATACATAAGTTGAGTAGAGATAATACTAGTTTATAGATTGAGTGAAATTAAAGAATCGCTCAATTTCTAGATTTGGTAAGATTCTCATTATTTGTATATAAGCCGTAAGAATTTCAAATAAAAATCAGATCAACACAGAACTTCTTTGATTATTCTTTGATCTCAGGCATATCAAACTGCCTACAGGCATATAAAGCTGCCTTTAACCTTTGACCAGTGGCGTTTATTAGCGCCGGCTAGCGGCATAAAGAATTCAGGGATTTCTTTGCCAGTCCAAATACAAGGCAACCGAATAAACCCTGCCAACACAGATCTTTAAACATTACACCATTTTAATCAAATTTATATAGCAACATGATTAAATCAGTCAATATCTTGTTTAATATGAAAACTTTAAAACCACACTAACTCAATTAACTCAATGACTGCTTACAATAAACTCAATTCGTTCGTGTTCTTGCTGCCACTATTTATACAACAAAGTCATCTTCTAGCAATTTCTAGAATTCTGTATTGGAAAAGTATTTTACTATACCCGCAACAATGCTAATAACAGCGGATGTTTAAACCCAGCCGTTACAAATCGTTAAGTTTAAATTTTGAAAAAATACAATCTTGTTAGTGCAGATGGTTTTAGAAGCTATTTAAGAGACTTACAAAAGGAACAACAATATTTGTCAGAAATAAATTTCGGAGGCGATTCTTTGATAAGTTGGGGGCTTTTTGTGACGACTGTATGCTTGATTTAGCATTTCCAAGCACCTTGTGATTACACAAAATTACTAGCTGAGAGCTTAGTGAAAAACAAATTATTTTTCAACAAAACAACCTCAAGACCTCAAACAAAATTCTCAAACATGTTCTCCAGATCACAATACAATTGAGAACATTTCGGGAATACATATTAAAATCATTATAAAAAAAATTAGGCCTAACTAATTTTTTGTGAATATTACCATTTTAATTTATTTTAATTTCTGTGTATTTATAGTTATAAAACACTAATTAATTTTTTTATACTTTTTTTTTAGAGATATGATAAAAAATAATTATTTTATTCATTGATATTTCTTTTATTTCGGCTCGAGTTCATTAAATTTAATTTTTCATTAAATTATTTTTACTGAAGATAGGAATTGTTACATGAAAATTATTATTAAAATTTATTGATAATTTTTCTTGGCTTAGGATTCGAACCTGGGTTAATGGTGGAATTTACATATGTTTCGAGAAACACCACTTTCTCTCATCAGAATTCTTTACTTTCTCACCCTCACGGCGCACAGTGGTATTTTTTTTGTTGGCAAAAAGTCTATTTTTTTACAGTTATTTTTTAGAAATCTAATGATGCAATTCTGTAGTGAAATGTTTCTTTTTCTGTCTCTTTTCATTAAAACTAATTTTTGTAGTATTTAAGTATTTTTTACCTTGTTTTTCCCCCTCACGTTTTTTAATAAAAGATTTTTTCATAAATAGAGACAAATTGAGCGGGATCCCGGGAAATTAAAAAAAATCCCGCTTTCCCGGGAAGCGAAAAAACTGCGGGGAAAAAACTCTACTTTCCACAAATTAAAGTTTTTTAAAATTCTCTATAATTTTACCGATATTTTTCTTTGTGTCGCATTTTTTGGATTATTTGGTCTGGTGGGTTCTTCAGTAATGGTTTGAATTTACTTGTATTTGCATTTACTTAAACTTAGTGTTTTTTTATAAATTTTCTTTTCATCGTTTTTACTTCGAAATACACGTATTTTTGTTTGTTTAGGAAATAAATATGTATGTAAGCATGTACTAAAATATGCTTGTTTATGCTCATGTCTATAGATAAAAGTAGGGAAATTGATTGTTGTTTTGTATTACATGGAGAGAACGTATATGGCATTTTGATGACTAAATTCTGGAATAAATAAATTCTGAAATAAATTTTTATATACTCTTCACTATGAGTGGTAATCAAGTAAATAAGTCTGTTATTTCATTTGCAATTTTTTCATTGTATTGTTCTATTAAAAGCACATGTAATTTCACATTTCTAGTATTTACCCAGACCAGACAAAAGACTTGTCAATAATTGTTCTTGGATTTCAGAAAATCAAATACAGGCATATGGACCAAATTCTGATTAGCCTACTATGTTATCCGAAAATATCACGAATTTTAAGAAATGTAGCTTTTAAAGATTCACCGTGAACTTTCGAGTAAAACTCAATACTCAATCAATTTGTTAGCTAATACTACTGCTACATCAACAAGTAAAATATCAATAATTATAATGTTATTTAAAAATTATGCATGTGTTGGAAAACAAAGTTCTTGTCGAAAACCCCTTTATATGAAGTATTGGTTTGCAGCCAAACCATACCGTTCACATTATTTCTTTCAATGTAACTAACAAACGTATTTCTAACTCATAAATGTACATGCAACTAAACAATTTGTTTTTGACGTTTAAATTAAAACCGTTTTTCAAATGCTTACATTACAATGCAGACACACACACAAATACAATTCTTTGGCGTACATTTGCCCATCTGTAAAGTATTACAGAAAACTTGTTGTTAATTTAATTTTATACAATAAAATAAATCGAAACTTGTTTATTTATACCCAGCCAATATTATCATACATAGAATATTGCAACTAACCTTAAAGAGAAAATGAATTTTAATATATTGATTTATGAATTTTTGGCCAACACAAAATTTATTTCTATTTAAAACTAGTCAAAGATAAGAAATAAAAGACCCTTATCAACATATTTACATTAGTTTGTTTCTAAATATTAAAACTTATTAATATAACATTTTTATTTTTTAATAAACAAATAAAAATAAAAATAAAATAATATTAATATAACCTTGAATAAAAAACAAATGTTGCAAAATGTATTTAGAGATACAATTTTTCCTTTGTATTTTTAAAATACCAAAAATTTATTGTTTATTAGAACTGGCAATAAAATAAATAATTCATTATTTGTAAATGATGTGTTGAAATCATTGAGTGGAAAAAGTAAAGAAAAAGAACAACTGTAAACATGACACCCTGATTAAAAAGGACGACATATTTGAAATTTTTTGTGTGACAACAATATATTTGTTTTTTTTTATTTATTTAAAATGGTTTGAATTAAAGTTTCCGTTTAAAGTAAAAAAAAGGGGAACGCATTTTAAATTATCACGTATTGAAGAATTTATATATTCAGAAATTCAAATGTGTTTCAATGTGTATTAACTCAATTATATTACTACTTTTTAAATAACTATCGAATAATTATCAGTTTCATTTACTACTACAAAGTGAAAAGTAACGATTAAAACAACTTTAAATTTTTGTAAAGAAACTAAAACTTTTTTAACATGCTTCTCAAAGTTTTTGATTGCTTCCAATATACCAAAAGAAATTGTTTTATACACAATTTTCTTAAAACATTTTTCATGTCACTAACTGCAATATTAAGCTGTATTAAGATTTTCAATTCCAAGCAATTCTTACCAAACAAATTGGACACATACAAACAAAATAACATTATTATTATTATTATTATTATTATTATTTTTTGTTCCGTTTTAGTTTCAAGTAAGGAGAGAATATGAATGTATCACTTTTACTTACACAAGTAAAAGTTTGTTTCACTTCAAAATAAGAAAAAAGTTTATGTAAGAAAAATTTATAAAAAAAAGGATATGGAAAAATATTGTAAAAAAGTATATTATCGATAAATTTTTGGGATAAAATATAATAATAATCACACACATTGATGGGCTATCAAAAACTTTTGAATAAAAAAAATTTCACAATATCAACTACATATTTCTAGGGAATGGACAATAGCAAATAATTTACAAAAAATTGAACAGAAAAAAAAGAAAGAAACTAAAATGATTGGATTAAATTGATAGAGTAGATTACTGTAGAAATAACATCTAATTGTGTGTGAGTTTGTACCCAACTCAACTTTTCACACTCTCACATAAGTATGATATAAACCTTATCGTACATGTGTTAAATGACAAAATAAAAATACATTTTGCCAACAAAATCGTTACAAAAAAATATCTGGACTATCAACAGTTTTTTTGTTTAAATTTTCAAATAAATAGCAAAAAGGATTGAACGTTTTTTGTTGAATGTTTTGTTAAAACAGAAACAATTGCTACATAAAGTTTCTCATGCTTTTGTAAACATGACATATTTGTGAGATCTAGTATGTAATTTTTGTGAGTGGTATGAGTATCTGTCAATAAATATTTGTTAGCATTCATATTCGTTTCTTTTTTAAAATTTTAAGCCACTTTCCTTTGTTATTGTTAAATCATACAAAAGACTAGATTGTAATTGTTTGTAATCAAACTAATTTAAAAACTTGGCTGTTCAATTTCTTTGTTGAAAATCTATTTATTTTTAAATTTTTTTTTTTATAATTTGTTTTTTCGCTGAGCTTACAATTTTGATTTTGTTGTGTTAAAATGTCGCGTTCTTGTAACTAAATCATCTTTAGTTGTAAGTACTCCTCAATGATTCTAATCAAATGGCTAAACATTTAAATTCCAATCGAAATTCAATGTCTGCTCAATGTAGAATTTTGCAGCCAAATCTTCAGTAAATAAGTTAAATTTGTCGCAAAAATGCTAAATTTGTCACACTGTATATAAGGCAAAGAAAAATTAATATAGGCATATGAAACAAAAACGAATACATATATAGTTTTAACAGGCAAATAAAAAGTAAAACAAAAATTGACAGAACATCAAGAGAGCAAGGTTATGGTTTAGTTATTTATAAAATTGACTGGCTGACTTATATTGTAAAGAAATGAATATTTGTATATATAATTCCACAGTAACTGCTGCAGTTAATATCTGCTACATAAATATATATATAGACTTATACAAATTTGCAAATACTTGTATATTAGTTGAATAAAATACGTACTAGTATTAATAACAAGCACTAGCTTTATATTCATTTTTTTTGACATGGTTGTTATTTTAAACATTTTTTTCAGTCATTTTGTGTGTTCTTTTTTTTCCTTTACAACCTGTGCCAGCTGATGACAGTTGTTTGTCGTTACAACTAAAGGTACGGTCACACTTGGCAAATATTTGCTGAAAATGACGTAACCACTAAATAAAATATATTGAAAAAAGTTTAATTTTATTTGATGCTGTTTGATCTTGGCAAACTCTTGTAAGAATAAACAACGTCAAACAAATTTGTGCTAAAACAAGTGGCTATGCTTTTTTGAGTAAATATTTGCCATGTGTGACCATACCTTTACAGTCTTTTAAAACCGTTTTCTTAAACAACTTAATATGCATGTAAGTTGAAATGCAAGGGTATGTGTAGATATATCTGTATGTATTTGTATGTTTGTCCCGCTTTTGTTATAAAATATTACCTGTCTTTTTTTTGTCTGTACTTTTACTTATTTTTTGCCTTTTTAAATGTTAATGTTCACTGAACAGGAAAAAATAAATAATACGAAACAAAATTAATAACTCGAGTTAAAAAGGCACTTCACGGCATTAGAACATGCAATTAAATATTTGCCAAGTAAATACAACAGCATGAAAAATCTAATACATGTACAGGGGGTTCAATGTCTAGGTAGTGTTTCAAATTGCCTAGTTTTTATTCCTTATGCAATGACATTATTGTATACTATTTAAATGCCATTACAGAAATATGTTAATTACAAATTCAAAACGTAAATATTAGTATATGTATATTTAATAAATTTGTGAAGTTATAAGTACTGATCGGTTATTATCATGTAATTTAAAATATTTTAAAACAAACAAGTTGAAAAGAGGTACATACAAGTCTGTTGAATTTTTTCAAACAATGTAGATTTACAGCTACTGTAATCAGCTTAACCTTCTTCTTTAGGAATTTCCCACGAAGATCCTTTACAATATATATGTATATTTCAACAAAAATGTAATTTAAAAATTTTACCTGGGAAATACTCTTCATAAATTTCATAAATGTAACATTGGTGACATTTACACATACTCATATATAAGATATATGTATGTGGGGACGGGATATAACGGACGTACAACCAGGAGTGGCAACTCTTACTGAAATACAACACTGTTGTAGATATTTGACTTTTAGAAGTAGCGAGTGACAAACGGACGAATTATGACTTAATCTCAAAACGACAGCAGACAGAGAGAGTTGTGTTTTAGAGCTCGGACAGATAACACTTTAAATTTTAAGCTAGCACGTAAACCCGATGAATTTTAAATAAATAAATTTATAACTAAATAAATTAAAATAAAGGTGTTTTCATTATAAAACCCTACATTTTTGGGGGCTCAACCGGGATCGTGCGAAAAGTTTTTATCGTCTGAAAATGTGAAAAGAGTGTTTATGAGAAGAAAAACTTTAGAAAGTGTTTTTGCATAAACTAAATGGACAAATGAAGTAACTTGAGTGTTATGGAATAAGAGTGAACTACTGTGTGTAGAAACTTTTTTTTAGAAAGAGTCTAAACAAAACCAAAAATTAGAGATAATATTAAAGTGCATAAAAATAATATTGAACTACTGTGTGTAGAAACCTTGTTTTTTTAGAAAGAGTCTGAAAAAACAATTAGAGATAATATTAAAGTGCAAACTACTGTGTGTAGAAACATCGTTTTTTTTAAAGAGTCTGAAAAAACGAGTAGAAAAAAAACTGTGAAACAAACATTCGAAAATAGAGAAACGGCGGTTATTTTAAAAGCAACTAGTGTTTAAATTTTAAAACGAAAACATATAAAAAACGAATTTTTGTGGAATGCCCGAAAGTTAAAACGAGTTCTCTGAGAGAATATACAAAGAACAAATTCGTTTGAGAAAGTGCGAAAAAAAAGAAACTGACGGTTATTTCAAAAACAACGAATTGCTATTCATACTATCCAAAGTGTTTATATAGAAAAAAAACAAGACAATTTCGAAAAAAACTTGTGTGTGTTAAAAAAAAGAAAAAGAAAAAAAAACAAAAACAAGACTATAAAAAACTGAGAACAACAACAACATTGCACCAAGTTAGAAAGACAAAATACGTTGCAAGTTATTGATGAAAATACAACAACAAACCTACATATATGTGTGTACCAACAATCTAGAAAGAAAGTCAACCCTTATTTTGCCAAGAGAGGAGTAGCGGGAAAATTGCCTAGTGACAAGTGAAGCTGTGAGTGTTTGCTGTTTTTTTTTGGAGTCATCATAAGCTAAGTGATTTGGTTATTTTTATGATTTTTTTGTGAGCATTTTGCAATTTGATTTTCTGGTATTTAAATTCGAAGAGAGAGTCCAATTGGATATATATATTTTTTTGTTTGTTTTTGAGAGAATTAACGGGAAGATCAGATTGGAATTTGTATTTGTTTTAAACAAACGTATATACATACATACATATGCATGTGTGTATATGGATGTAAGTGTATTATTCTTTGTGTAATTTCTGGAATTTTGTATTTTGATTTTTTTTGGAATTTTAACGTAACGTGAATTTAACGTCTTTTGTTTTATTTTTTGATAATTTAAATTTTATGATTAATTTTGGAACAATTTTGTAATTGAATTTTTATTTTGATAACTTTTTTAGATTTTAACTATTGATTTATAAATATTATTGATTTTTGAATATTATATTGTATTGTTGAAAATTGTTACTATAATTGGACAGAATGGACTCACAGGAGATTTTAGCATTGAGTGTTGACGGGTTGAAAACAAAGTTGACTGAGTTAGGTTTACCGACTACAGGACGAAAGGTTGAGTTACAGGAGCGACTTTTGGGACATTTTGGTCTTAATGCAGAGGATTCAGTTCCAGAATATGACGAAGTTGCATCGGCTAGGGGAGTAAGCGCTGTTAATTGGGAGAGGAGTGTGTTTACGTTGAGAGATATAGAAGATTCTTTGACATCGTTTTGTGGCACTGATAATATTGAGGTTAATAATTGGCTAGAAGATTTTGAGAATAACGCTGAGGCGGTTGGTTGGAATCAGTTGCAACGATTTATATATGCCAAACAGCTATTGAAAGGTGCAGCTAGAATATTTATTCGTAGCCAGACAGGAATTAAGAACTGGAGTTTGCTTAAGGAGTCTTTGGTTAGAGAATTTGGTACTAAATTAGCGTCAATAGATGTGCATAAAATGCTTAGAAACCGTAAGAAGAAGAATAACGAAAGTTATAGGGAGTACCTCTACACATTAATGGAGATTGGTAAGCCCATAAAGATTGATGAAGGTAGCTTGATACAGTACTTTGTTGATGGGATACAAGATTCAAAGTTTGGAAAGAGCATTTTATATCAAGCCAAAAACATTGAAGATTTAAAGGATAAAATTAAAACATATGAGAAAATTAGAGGATCCGTGCAGCAGGCATCAACCTCAAAGGCACCATCTGAATCTAGTAAGGTAGACCATGAGAAACCAACTACTAGTATAAAGAGAAAATGTTATAAATGCGGGCAGGAGAATCATTATGCTAAAGAGTGTAAATCGACAACTATTAAGTGTTTCAAATGTGGAGGATCTGGTCACAAATCTTTCGAGTGTGGGAAACAGCAAATAAACGTGAAAACTGAAACCAACAGTGCATGCATGGTTGGATGTTTCGAGGACATCGGAGAGGAAGTGAAGTCGAAGGCAAATCGCATTTTTAAGGGTATTGAGATTAATGGTTTAAGATTTTCGGCTATTATTGATTCTGGAAGTGACATTTCAATTATTAGATACGACGTTTTCCAATGTTTAGGTGAAGTTGAAATTACTTTGGAGGAGAGAAATTTCATTACCGCGGGAGATTATTCATTGACGACGATAGGGTATTTTTACAAAGTAGTCAGAATCGATGGGAATGATTATAATGTGAAATTTTTCGTTGCTAAAAATTTCGTCTATCCGGCAGCAATCGGTAACGACATTTTGCAACAGGCTGACATTATTATGAGTTCTGATGGCACAAGATTGTTGAAAAAGAATATGTTGGAGAGGGCTGAAAATGTGGAGTCGTTAAATGAGTTCGAGATATTCTGTTCTACAGTGGCGATTGAAGAATTCAATCAGGAGTATGATTTGGTGCACCTACCGAAGGAAAGGGCAGATTTAGTAGAGAGTTTAATTAGAAACTACACTCCGAGAAAACAGGAACCGTCACCAATAAGTATGAAAATAATTCTTTCGGATAACGTACCCATATTTCAAAGGCCTCGTAGATTGTCATATGTTGATCAACAATTTGTGGAACAGCAGATAGAAGAATGGTTACGTGATGGTATTATACGACCAAGTACATCCGAATATGTTTCGCCTATAGTGATAGTGCCCAAGAAAGATGGAAGTAAAAGATTATGTTGTGATTTCCGAAAATTAAATGAGAAGATAATGAGAGACAATTTTCCGATGGTACTAATTGATGATATTATACACAAGTTACAATCCGCTAAGATTTACACTACATTGGATTTGAGAAATGGTTTTTTCCATGTACCCGTCGATGAGGAATCTCGGAAATATACTTCGTTTGTAACACATAATGGTCAGTACGAATTTTTGTATGTACCTTTTGGAATCTCCAATTCCCCAGCAGTGTTTTCCAGATTCGTATTTTCAATATTTAGGGAATTGATTCAAGATGGTACGATTGTTGTATACATGGACGACATAATTATCCCGTCACTAAACGAGAAAGAAGGTATCGAGAAACTGGGAAAAGTTTTGAGTGTTGCAGAGAGGAATAATCTGCATATTAAGTGGGGAAAATGCCAATTTTTGATGAACAGGGTAAATTTTTTAGGATATATTGTAGAGGATTCAACTATTAAACCGGCTTCGGAGAAAACATCTGCAGTGGCAAATTTTCCAGTACCAAAGGATAAGAAAGCGCTTCAACGTTTTTTAGGTCTGACATCGTACTTTAGGAGATTTGTGTGTAATTTTGCGACAATCGCGAAACCACTATCTGACTTGTTGAAAAAGGACGTAGTATTCGTTTTCGGTGATTCGCAGATGATTGCCTTTAATCAATTGAAATCGAGTTTGACAAAAGCACCTGTATTACGATTATATAATCCAAAAGCTGAAACCGAGGTGCACACAGATGCTAGTATGTTTGGGTACGGTGGGATTTTGCTTCAGAAGGATGCAGAAGATAGACAATTTCACCCGGTAGAGTATATGAGCCGAAAGACTACTAGCGCACAGGAAAAATATCACTCCTATGAACTAGAGGTTCTTGCAATTATAGAAGCATTAAAGAAGTGGAGAGTGTATTTAATGGGTTCGAGGATAAAGTTAGTGACTGACTGTAATGCATTTGCAATGACCATCAAGAAGAAGGATGTACCGTTAAGGGTTTCGAGATGGGCAATGTTCCTACAAGAGTTTGACTTTACCATAGAGCATAGGTCTGGAGGTAAAATGAGACATGTCGATGCACTTAGCAGAGTTTCGTGTTTATTAGTAGAGGATACGATAAAACATCGACTCAAGGAAGCACAGCTAAAAGATGAGTGGGTTAAAGCTATTAGAAAAGTGGTAGAGAAGGAAAGTTACGAGGATTTCTATTTAAAGTATGATTTACTATATAAGGATTCCAATAAGGAACTAATAGTAATCCCAACTCTAATGGAAGAGGAGGTAATAAAAATTGCACACAGGGAAGGTCATTTTGGTGTGAAAAAGACCAGAGAGTTGTTGGAAAGGGAATTTTATATACCAAATATAACACCCAAGGTAAATAACGTGGTAAGAAGCTGTATAGAGTGTATCGTTAATGAAGCGAAAACCGGTAAGGGAGAGGGACTTTTAAATCCAATCGATAAATCGGATACGCCCTTAAGAACCTACCATATTGATCACGTTGGACCTATGGAATTAACACGAAAGAGATACAATCACATTTTTGTTGTTGTGGACTCATTTTCAAAGTTTGTGTGGTTATATCCTACAAGAAGTACTGGATCGGAAGAAGTTGTTGATAGACTGAGAAAACAATCAACGGTTTTTGGTAACCCAGAAAGGATTATTTCTGATCGAGGAACTGCCTTTACATCAAACTTATTTAAGGAGTATTGTGAGAAGGAGAACATACAGCACTTATTGATTGCAACCGGCGTTCCTAGGGGCAATGGCCAAGTTGAGAGAATCAATAAAATTGTGGTGTCGATGCTCTCAAAGTTATGTGTGGATGATCCTCAACAGTGGTATAGGCATGTCGACAGAGTACAACAATGTATCAATAATACCCCACCACGTAGTAGCAAATTTGCACCTTTTAGGATACTAACAGGATTAGAGATGAAAGTTGCTGGGCATGAGGACATTAGAAAACTAATCGAGGAATTTACCGTTCGAGAATTAAATGATGAAAGAGACGAAGTACGCTGTATTGCAAAGGAGAATATAGCCAAGATTCAGTCAGAGAATAGGCGAAATTTCAATAGAAAGAGAACAGAGGCACCTATTTATAAAGTTAATGAACTTGTAGCTATCAAACGTACACAATTCGGACCAGGACTGAAATTAAAGCCGAAGTATTTTGGACCTTATAGGGTATTAAAACGCCTCAATCATGATCGTTATGAAGTTGAGAAAGTCGGTAACGGCGAAGGTCCTGGAAGAACGAACACAGTTGCTGAATATATGAAGCGATGGAACCCGTCATTCGGGGCGAATGAATCTGCAGGACGGCCGAATGTGGGGACGGGATATAACGGACGTACAACCAGGAGTGGCAACTCTTACTGAAATACAACACTGTTGTAGATATTTGACTTTTAGAAGTAGCGAGTGACAAACGGACGAATTATGACTTAATCTCAAAACGACAGCAGACAGAGAGAGTTGTGTTTTAGAGCTCGGACAGATAACACTTTAAATTTTAAGCTAGCACGTAAACCCGATGAATTTTAAATAAATAAATTTATAACTAAATAAATTAAAATAAAGGTGTTTTCATTATAAAACCCTACATGTATGTACATATATTTACAAGAATATTTGCAATACCTTAACAATCATATGAATGAATTGACATTTAGTATAAAAAATTATACATCTGTAAATATTTACATTTAAAATGACATACATACATACATAAAATGAAAATCGTATTTCACTTTAACAATCAAAATAACAATGACAAAAAAGTCAAGTTCCTAGAAAAATGGATGTGAGAAAAGGAAATTAATACTACTATAAATTTAAATAAATTATCCTTAGAAATTGCCGTATATTAAAGGTAAAATACAGGTAGAAAAAATCGTTGACTAAGAATATACTCAGCAAAATGGCAGAATAAAAATCAGCTCAACGGTTTACATAGGAAGAGAGAGACAATGTGAGGAATCATAGAAAAATTATATGTATACTTCTGCACATGCAAATAAAAATGCACAAATATTCTTTACGAAGGTAGTCTTTAAAAGTTATCGCACGTTGCAGCTTATATCATGAAACATCTGTCAATAGATTATTGTAATAGAAATAAACAAGTCGAATCTTAGCCTTTCATATACACTGAGCGTCAAAATAAAGTCAACACCATATATTATTAAATATTAGAAAATTATGTTGCCTATTATAGTTATTTAAGTAGAATTGAATTCACAAAAAAAAAACAAACACAAAAGCGTACACAAATTTCATTGATTATTTGTTAAAGTTAAGTTGTTACGACAAGTAACAACAAAACATTTGAATTTCGTAAAAAATATAAAAACGAGAAATTAAGTTTGAAATATTTAGAGTCAAATCGCTTCCAAAAATATAGTGTATGGCGGCATCAGAGGTCAGTAATCTGACATTTATAGAATATATAATGAAAAGGGATTCTTGTTTATTCTATGTCCAGAAGAATGACAGCTGTAATAAAGGCAAATGGACTACAAACAACTGTTAACTTTATTTTGACGCAAAAATCTGGTGCTTTTCCCTTAAAATTTAATTATTTTAAATAATATTGGGTGTTTACTTTGTAACTTCCATCTTTAAAACTTTATACAGGCAAAATATATAGTGGTTTCATCTTAACCATTTAGTACAAATTTTACCGATTTTCAATATAAGCGACTCACAACCAACTTCCCTTTCTAAAAGAATCCTAAATACTTTGCAGGATCGCAAATCAATATTGTAGAAAGTAACATTTGTATGAGAACATTCAGAATTATATTGGATGTACAGTTAAAAATTTTGCAATTTTTTAAAATTTTAACTTTTATTTTGAAGCATTTGTACAATAAAAATTTATTTAAAATGTTGGCTTAAAGTATTAAGACGAGCAATTAAAAAAATCTAAAGGTGTTAAATCGCACGATCTAGGCGGCCAATTCAGGTCTCCAAAACGCGAAATAACACGACCGGGAAATGACAGATGCATTTTCTCTGGCTGTATGATATGTGGAGCCGTCTTGTTGAAACCACATGCCCTCCACATTCATTTCTTCAATTCTAGGCAAGAAAAAACTGGTTATCATTTCACGACACCAAACACCATTGACACCATTGCGTTCTAGTTGGGACACCCTTTATTACTCGTTCGTGGTAAAGTCTGTGTCAAGTGAAGAAAAACTTTTTAACCACTTTTTCTTAATAGTTTTTAACAGGTATTGCCACATGCGGCCGAGCGTTATCATAATAAATATTACACTTTCGTTTTTCACCCAATCGCTTTAAACAAATCAGCTGCATTCGGTACACGTTCCCTGTAATGGTCTGGCCAAATTTCTGCAGCTTATAATAGATGGGACACTTTTGGGTAAAAAATTTTCCAAATTTTTCTAAATGTTTTCGTGCTAATAATTTTTTCCATTTCGCGTAAAAGTTTTGTTGGTTTAAAAATGAAAATTAATGAAAATTATTAAAATATGCCTTTACCACCCAGAATACCAAGAAATAGTAAAAACAGTGGATGGATTTTTGAGAAGAGAATAGACAGTTTTCTCCAAATGTTTTCTAATAATTCTACCTATCAAATTCCATAAGACGTGTTTGGATCTAATAAAGTTCCTTATAGAATTTTTTGAAACTTCTTTACATCCTTTCATCCTTTTTTTTTTTATTAAAAGTGTGTACTCGTATGTCGTATTCTATGTCAAACTAGAAATGTTGCATTTGTTATTAAGATTTCAGGTTTTATTATAATTTTCTTTTTTTCTTTAGGAATCTAACGAATTAACGAACGCACGCATACAAAAAAAAACAAATAAAATCCTAATATCATAATCTAACGTCATATAAAATGTATAGTTGCTGTAACCCTACAACTGAAGAGTCATTTTCATTCATACTTTTGTACGCATACTAAACTAATGCGCTCAGCACTACAACGACATCAACAAACATGTTTAAGAACACTTAAACATACGAAAGAACATACATACATATGTAAATATCCCGGCAATCAGAACCATGCGAGTTGTCTTGTGTTTAAGACCTTTTAGCGTAAAGGTTGATTTGGCTCTAACGAATGTTATTTTTTATTATACAAAACATTTTACAATATTTACTATCACATAGAAAGTATTGAAAAGGAAATAAAAAACAACATACAAGTAGGTCTTTATTGTGATAAATCTGTAATATTTTATTAAAGTGTTGCTCAATTGGAAACATTTTTTGTATTTGTCTAAGGCGGGTTTGCAATAGGAAACCGTTGAAAAAGAAACTAAAACCACTAAACTTTATTCCCTACAAAACGACTTAAATAGTAAATGAATACTTTATTCTTTGCGTTTCACTGTTGTAGGTAGTAAACACCTAAATAATAATCCTTTATGCATATGTGTATATAAACATGTTTCTAGGACAAACAGAACTGTAAACATTAAAGTCCTTTCAGTACTATGGTTAGGACTAAATAAATACCAAAAATACAAGCTTAAGAGCATATACAGTAAGGAGCTAGATATACATACATATATGGATGTATGTATGTATATTTATGTTATTTATTCATCAACCATAGATGTGTTTTCCTACAACAACTTTTTCGAAATTGCTTAGTTTAATAGAATCATTAGAAATAAATATATTTTTAAGTACCACCCTAATACACATAAATATATTCCCAAGTATTTGTTTAGAAAATATAACATGTGCTTATATGTGCCCCATGACTATTATGTGGAATTATCCTTCATTTATAAATAACTTGTACTCCCACACAACCCTTAATTTGTCTGTTCCTCTACGGTTTAGAAATAAATTCTACTATATTAAAAGGTTTATTTTTATTCATTTATAAGTAATAAAAAAAGAACCGGAAATTAAAAAAAATTTAATTGATCTGGTATTAGTGTAATAATGTTAGCAATTACACTTTGTTACAAATTAATACAAAATTAAATACATGAACTGTATTATTGGATCATTGGAATAGTTATTATATAAATCCAACTATTGCTGGTGTAGTCAGGGGAAATTATCTTGCTCAGTTTGTGTGACCTTTGATCACGCAACTTAATATTGATATTTAGTGACGTCACGCTTATTTTGACAATTATTTAAACTATGTTAATGTAAATTTAGTATACATTAATGCAGCAATAAATTTAAAAAATGTTTGATTGTAAATTGTTGAACATAAATGAAAATTTTATAGACAAATGAAATGTAAAATTGCCAAATATTTGTTTCAACTTAATATGAATTGTAATACATTTGTTTTTATTGAATTTTAATTATTTTATAACGAAAACTGTTTGGAATTTTTAACAACAGATATTCTTAGTAAAATGCGCAAATTTAATTCTTTAATATATTTTACGAAACCTTGATGAAAATTCTTTTAGCTGTAAAAATATTTAATTAAATTTCAATTGTTCTATTTGCAGTTACAGGCACAGTGTATACAGAAGCGACAGAAGGGGAAAGAAAATGTAGTTTTATACTTGTCTCTTTCTTTGAGAACTGCCTTTTTGTTTTTTTTTTATCTTACTTTTTTTCTTTATTTTTCTGGTGCAATAAAATTCAATTTTGGTCACAAAGTATTTTTTTATTGTTTGATACAATCATAAAAAAAATGCATTTATATCATCTAACGAATGCACAAATTCCACAATGCACACCACAAAGTATAACAATTATTAAAATACAATTTAGTAAGTTATTGAAATCACAAACATATAAAC
Organism: Bellardia pandia; assembly: GCA_916048285.2. NCBI lineage: Eukaryota > Metazoa > Arthropoda > Insecta > Diptera > Calliphoridae > Bellardia > Bellardia pandia. Next base: position 20,035,814 of record OU696529.1, on the reverse strand, counting down.
AAAATTACAATTCAAATATTCTAACTCAAATTGTTTTGTTTATTTTGTTTTGTTCACAAAATTCTTGTTGTATATAGTGCTTTGCTTTTTCACATTACCAAATACTACCATAAAATATTTTCTTTCTTTTTTTAAGAGAACTGCCTTATTGTAGCTGATTGTAGCGATTTTCAAATGCCAAAATTGTCGCCTCTGTATACTCTGTGGTTACAGGCAATTGTAAACAATTTTTAAATGTTCTGTACAATTTTTAACATTTTGAAGTAAAATTTGCATTAGAAATTATTTTGTTGAAAAAAAAAATTGACGAAATTTAAAAGTTTTCTAGAATTAAATTTCAATTCACATGGTTTGTATTTCTTTGTGTACATCATATTAAAAACCCTTGTAAGTACGAAATTCTAGTTTAATATTTAAACTGTAACCTCCTAAAGTAATGTTTAATTATAAAACATTGTTTACATAAAATTCGGCAATTCTATTTTTATAAAAAAATGTTTATCATCTTGACATATTTTTAATGGAAAATCAAAACAGAAAAATAATAATATAAACACAATATAAGTTGGTGCGGGTTTTTAAATCTGTTGTGCAATTAAATATTTAAAACATAGTAAATATCTATTAATTGCGAAAATGTTTTACAAAATTCAACAACTGTCTTTCAAGTCCAAAATTGTATGGTACAGCGTAAATAAAAACCTCTGGATTGGTCTAGAATAAATCAATTTGGCGTAATAGCAAATTATATAAAACGCCCAATTGTCCCCAGCTTCAATTGATCAATATTGGACTATTGAGAAAGAAGATGAGTTACAAACGTCATCAATTAAGTATATTTTATATATTTCAATGATATTTATATACACGTCAAATTGTATTACAAGTATTTAGGAACAGTTGTAAGTTTTAATATCAAAATTAAAAAAATTAATATCAAAAAAAGATTATTAGGGTAAACAAGAATCGTTATACATTGCTCCCGGACAATAAAGCATAGCCCCACGAGGCCTAAATTTGTTCTTCTTAGTGATTTCGTAGCCAAAACCAGTAGTTTACCGACCGATAGCCGGAGCATTTATCTTATCGCATTTATACGAGTATTTTCTTTAGTTTTACTCACGCCCAAGTTAGCTGCTAAGACCTGAAGAATTTATCTTATCGAATCACATCCTGAGTCGATTTAACGATGTCGCTCTGTCCGTCCGTCCATCTGGCTGGCAGTCCATGTAAAGCTTGTGCGCAGAGTACAGGTCACAATTTGGAAGATATTTCGATAAAATTTGGTACATGATATTTTTCGGCTCAAGGACGGATGGTATGGAAACTAGTGTAAATCGATCCATTATTTCACTTTTAAATAATACAAATATCCACACAAATTTCACCACAAATAAGTGATAAATGAAGCCAAATCACATCTACAAATTTTGTGCAGATTGGTCATAGCTCCCATATAAGGCCCACTTCCAAAAATCACTTTAAAGAGTACAACTCTCTTAAAAATGTAGGTATTCAAATAATATTGCATACAAATATGTTTCATATATATACAAATAATATGGTACAATTTTACGATGAGCGGTCTATATTATTCAAATCTCCCACATAAGACCTTCTCCGTCATTTCTGCATAAATTTTGTAAAAGTATTTATATCGTTTAACATACATAATATTTATATTCACTAAATTATTATATAGTCGGGCTTGACCAACTATACTTTACCCTATACCGAGTATATGTATAAAAGAGTTTTTTCAGAAATCGGCGCTATATGGGTAAAGTATAGTCGGTCAAGCCCGACTATAATACCCTACACCGAGTATATGTATAAAAACAAATTTAAAACAATATATATCGCATAATTCATAAGAAACTTAAGCAAAATATAACTCATTAACAAAAGCTAAAAAATAAGAAACATAAAAAAATACTTCGATTTTAACGGAAAACAAGAATAAAGTAAACATCTTTGGTATTTCTTTTTATTTAAGCTCGAGTTCATTAAATTTAATTTTCATTAAATTATTTTTACTGAAGGTAGGAATTGTTACATGAAAAATATTATTAAAATTTATTGATAATTTTTCTTGGCTTGGGATTCGAACCTGGATTGTTGGTTGAATTTACATATGTTTCGGGAAACACCACTTTCTCTCATCAGAATTCTTTGCGTTCCAACCCTCTGCACCACTGCAGTGCCCGCTAGCCAACAGTCAAACATCAATCCTTTAACCAGTGTTACCGGTGGTTCGAAATTTGCTGTTTCTTCAGTTTTTTCGTATTCATGTCAAGACTTCAAGATATAAACACTGATTTTAAAAAAAGGAAATGAAATTTAAGTTCCTTTATTTAACTTTTCTTAAATATTAAAAAATAATTATCGATTTGTCGTTTAAAAGTATTCAATGTCTTTCAGCATAGCCGTACGTTTTTTGCAAAGTTCTGTTTTTTTTGAATTTTCGATTTTCCTCGTACATACATTTCAATGTATTTTTTAAAACAGTAGTGTTAATGTATTTATAGTTGTGTTAATTTTTGCTACTTTGTTTCTTATATTCTTAATGTAGGAGGCAACCTCTTAAAACTTTTCCTTTCCTGCTGTTCTCTCTTCTCTGTGTGCTGCAAAGGAATTCCTTAAATTTGTTTCTTTACTTAGCAGTTAATTGTAAATATTCTTACTCGCACATAAGTAACAAACAAATGAGAGCCAAAAATAATTCTTCATTCCTGCAAAATATATGAAAAGGAAGGAAGAAAACAAGCAACGAAAATATTAAACTTTAGCAATCAAGAAATAACGTTTGTTTTATTGGTTTTTCCTTTTGAGCGTTTTCCTTTTTCATTGCTCCTTTTTTTCTTGTTAAGGAACCTGTTGTTGTATATTTTATTTTTTATGCAAAAATATTATTTAGTCGTTACTTGTTGTACTCTTATTCTCAGTTGTACTTGTAAAATTATGAATTGCTTTAATACTTTTAATGCTCTTGTTTAGAAAAATACAGTGGGAAGCAAAACTGTCCGGATGTTTCGCATTAAGAAATGTGCTTTTGGATGCGCTCATGCGACCTCTGCCAATAGTATTCTTTTCCATCAGACTGGTATCGGTTGACTTTCGTTTCGTCGCGGAAAGTGCTGGCTTTTTCTCTTTCACACCGACTACTAAACCAATTATATTTAATTCGCGTCTAACCGTCCGTCCAGGAACTGACATGCATTTTTAAAGATCTTTTTAAAGATCTTTTAATTTTTTATTTAAAATTCAAGTTAAACACTTCACAGGTCAAACAATAATGCACAAATAGAGCAATAAAAACCTGATAACGAGATCGCAACAAACAAAAAAAAAAACCAACGGGGTCAAATACCGTTACATTTTGACAGAGCAATATCGTGATAATGTTTATTTCTTGTACCGTGCAAAAGTGTCCAAATATGTAGTGAAATTTTTTTTTTTAATTTTTTTTTTATTTTTTTTTTAAGCAATTTATGCGAGTTTTTGTGCTTTATAATTTAGAATAAAGTTCAATTAAATAAAAAAATACATATATATGATAATATACCTATATTTGTATTATTTTCATTACCTTACTTCCTCAATGCAAATCATCCGGACAGTTTTTCTTCCCACTGTATGACAAACTTATGATTAATAATGTCTGATTTTTGTTGGGTATTTACTTTTGTTTTATGGTGAGAAATTTTGTTAATTAAAATTGGTATATTAAATTGATGGTAATACACTTAAACAAAATTTGGGATATATAGTAGACATGCTGTGTAAATTTTCTTTGTCAATAAACTTCTCAAATTTATTTTGTTATACCCTCCACTACAAAGAGTGGTGAATGAGGGTATATTACATTTGTCATTCCGTGTGAAACTTTTTTAATATTCATCTGAGACCCAAAAAAGTATATATATTCTTGATCCTTATGAAATTCTAAGTCGATTGAGCCATGTCCGTCTGTCTGTCCGTCTCTGTAAAACACTCTCACCTCCAAATTACACAACTTACCTAAACGAAATTTCCAGAAAAATGTTTCTTATTTTGCTGGTAACTTTGGTATTGAAAATCAGCAAAATCAGTTTAGGTCAACCAGAGTTATGCACTAAAATGTGAGACAACCTCCATAAAAATTTGATATTTTTTGTTAATTTTATTGCAATATTTTGAAATATATTGTAGATAATACCATGAAATTTTGTATACGTTATTTTTATGATAAAAGAAAAAGTGTGAGGAAAATTGTAAGAATTGGTCCATGATTTCTTATGGCCCCCATACAAAAATCTTTCCGAAATGTTACTATGTTATACATAAATGCCTATAAAATTAGAATATCAATACAAAATATCCTTATATGCATAAAATTCACTGTTGCAAAATTTAACAAGCCCAGCCGATGATTTGTTATATGTAGCTGACATATAAGAACCATTTTCGAAAAACCCTCAAAATGTCTAATGAACAGAGCGAATATTTGCATATAAATGCATATCGCATATGCATTTGCATATTTGACCGTTCGGAGCATATTTCCATTTTTTTGAATTTTCGTACATATTTCTGTAATAATAATTAAAAGCGGCTTTGCAAACATGTCGTATGCACGAACAATCGTTATCCAAAAACTCGTGTGTGCCATAAAAAGTGTATGGTTGGTAGTTTAAAGTCATTCGCCGTGGGTGTGTTTATGCTCTTAGGATGGTAATAATGTTTTTGTATAAAATGTTACGCTGGCAATACCAAAGTGACATCAAAACATCTGTTTGCATTCTTCAACACGCGTTTTATACACTTTTTATCCTTGTAATAAAAACTTGTTTGGTGGTGATTTGAGATAATCGAAGCAACAATGCCAAAAGAAAAAAAAAACTTGATAGCATTCATAGTGAGAATGACTGCTAAGTTTCCTTCGGCTTTTCGTGCAGATCAGTCGGTATTATATTGCAAATTCTGCAATTGTTCTGTAAGTGCGTCTAAAATGTTCACAGTAAAACAACACTTACAAACAACAAAACACAAAGAGGCTGAAGAAAAAAGAAAACATGGAAAATCTAAAGCACCACCTAATAATTTGTGCAAATTGTAAAATTGAGAACTAAGCTAAGATTGAATTAGCAAAATAAAATCAAAATACTTGAAGTTTTTCTTCGTATAAGCTAAATACATTTTAAACAAGATTTTTGTGTTGAGATTTATAATATTTTTTTCATGCATATTTTTTATTTTTCAGGCATATTATATGCTAATAAATATTGATATCGAACCAACTTTTATACAGATCAGAAATTTTAATCTAGAAATCATACTAATATCGGTTATACCGCAATTATGCTACTGGATTTTGTAGCTGTCAGTCAATAATGGGCAATAGCTCCCGAATTAAATCCACTTCCGAGTATACTAAACAACCATACAACTCTTGTAAATAACGCTATTGAGATAGCATGTTGCAGATAAGTTGTAATGGTGATTTTTGTAACAAATGTGATGATTTTATTATTATAAGGTTTTCGAACTTTACGTAAGAATAAAGTAATTATTTCTAGCAGATAAAAAAAAACCTTTAAAAATTATTATTATAGATTTTAAGTCTGTGCCTTGTACCTTCAACTTAGATAAATATGAAAACAAAACAATACTTCGACTATGACTTCTGATAATTATGTCACAAATCTTTAGGTTGACCCGTTTTAGCTCCCGTCATTACTCACAGCTGCAATGGCTTATCATCGTAGAAATCAGGTCGGCGTGTTAGAAGAATATATGTCCCCGGCTATTGTCAAAGCAAAGTTAAATTGGAGTGACAATAAAAATTGTTGGAGGTTAAGAATAAGTATGCAGTGGTTTGAAATATTGTGCCAACAAAAACACGCATTTTTGTATAATTATAAAATTACAATTATATTTCTTCTTAAGCTTTTAGCTTTCTTTAACATAAATAAGGGAGCACCAATTTGTGGTTCAAAACCATTTAGTCGTTTTTTTTTTACACATTTTAAAACATTTATGTGTCAACAATGCTTTATTTGCAATACAATATAACCTGGAATTTATAAAGTCTCATACGTATTTTTTCATTTCCTTTATTTGATTTCATTATATTTTAGTGATTAATATCTTAATTTGCGGCAAAAAGTTTTGCAATTTTCCTGTGCTTGAAAAGTTTTCTCTCTTCTTAGGCAATTTATATTTAGTTTTTCTTTTCCTTTGTGGACACATTTTTATGATTATTATTTCTTTTGTGGTATTAAATGTTGTAAATTTTATACGTGATAAGTATAAAATTATTTAGTTTCCACAACAATATGAATAAAACGTCTTCATGCGTGTCTTAATTATGGTCTATTTACAATTTCACACTCTGAGAGCAGTTGTGAAAAGGGATTTTTGGTTAATTGTCTTTTTCAAAAGAGCAGATGACTAATATAAGTTAATGACGAAAGATAAATTTATTAATTTTTATACTCTCCACCACCACAAATGCTGAATGAGTAATATTCATCTGACACCCAACAAAGTATTTATATATGTATATTATTAATCCTTATGAAATTCTAATTTGATTAAGCTAGAATGTCCGGCTGTGTAAAACACTCTCACGTCCAAAATACACAACTTAACTTAACGAAATATCCAGAAAAATAATTTTTAGTTTGTAGGAAAGTTTGGTATTAAAAATCAACTAAATTGGCATAGTATAACCAGAGTTATGGGCAAAAAATTTTATAATTTTTGTTTTCATTTTTTTTTTTAAATATATTGCAGAGAATACCATGAATCATAAATTGAGAAACTGTGATAAAAATATTAGTAATCGGTCCGTGATTTCTCATAGCCCCCATACAAATATCTAACCAAAATATATCAATGACTCAATGATATATAAATGCCCATGAAATTGAAATATCAATACAAAATTCAGCAGAAACAAGTTTCATGTAAAAAAAATCGCAAAACGAATACTAAAATTCACCAGGTTAAAATACGACATAAATAATCCTTATAGGTATACTATATAAATTGTTGTACTAAATTTTATGGTGGTCGGCCCATAATTGGTCATAGTTCCAATATAAGGACCACATCCGAAAAACTCATTCATTTTTATATATGTATATCTTATAAATACTTTACATAGATTATTTACATATAAGTTAGCATCCTCCTAAAATATCATGCTAAATCCCAATTGTAAATCACAAAAACTTCTAATTATTCATATTGTCTGGCATCGCCAATTAGTAATAAGTAATAATGTAATAACAGAAATGAATAATAAAAGTCAGTCACATTTTGATAATCAACCACGTCGTTTCATTTACTGGACCGAATATTTGGTCAGAACACGTGAAACGTTGTAAAATACTTATACGCAAAAATCATACTACAGAATTTTGTGAATTATGGTCCATATTCGACGCATATCCTCCATATAAAGCCCTCTTCCAAAAATCACTACAATACTTTTAAATTTCTTAAAAATAATGGTACCGATCAGACATTTTACACGGAATATTTACATATATGCACAAAATCAAACTGCTGAATTTTGAGAATATCGCTCCGTATTTTACTATATCCCACATATCTTAAATATACTATTATTAATTTGGAATTCGGCGTGAGATATCCTCATATGCATAAAATTCTCTGTTCCGAAATATAAGAAGATCGGCTCATGATTTGTCATAGCCATTTCCAAAAATAATTTAACCCACAAAAATGTCTATCAAACCCACATTTATACAGATCAAAACTTTAAATTCAGAACTCATACTAATACCTGTTATACGGCAATTATGCTACTAAGATGAAATTCAACCAAAATAAGCCTAAAATACATAGACATCAAATCATCGATTTAGAAGCTTTTAGTTCATAATTTATCCACTTTTATTATGCAACCCATTAATCTTAAATAAAGTTATTAAAATCAAATTCAATCAAAAGAGCCCTCACCTTATAATCTTACCCTTCATTATACGTTGTTACTTAACTTGCGGTGAATATGGAAAAATGTTTTTTAATTTTATAAATTGTTAAATTACACTTAAGACTGTTATGAAAATCAAACAAACTCTGTAAATTATGTTAAGAATTGTTTATTACATCAATTATAAATGGTCAAAATTAGATAAGATTTAAAAACATTGGAAATAAATTATGTTGGTCGTAAAATCTTCTTTTAACCAATGTATAAAATACAAATAAAATATGTACTAACACTCAAAAAAAAAACACAGAATAGAATATTCTAGTTCTACAACCAGTGTAGTTTTTGTATTTCTTATTATATTTAGATGGATGGTATTTAAGATTTAGCACAACTCAAAATTGAACTCTGACTTGTTATTACTTATAAAAAAAAAACATAGCCAAACTTTAATTAAGATTAAGCGTAAAACTTAGGTAAAAAATTCATAGAATTTGCAAATTGGTTTAGTAAGTCCCAATTTACACGACGCAATTTTTACTTAAAAGATTGATACAATTATTTCCTTAAAATTTCTTTATTCTTTACACAGCACAATTTTATTGCTTACATCACTCGTGTTTTTTTTTTGAGTCAGATTCAGGGATGCAAAATAAGATCTTATAAATTGTACTAAATTTCAAGAAAAAGTGTACTTTTTCAGCCCAATTGTACTAAATTATTTTCTGATTTTTTTTTTTTATATTTTTTATTAAAAATTAACTAAAAACGTACATAACAATTTATTTGTATATGGGTGTTGCCATGGTTATGCACGCGACATTTGTACACGTTTAATTGTCTTTGAAAATTGTGAAAATGGAAATAGATTGGAATTTTAGAATGCAATGGTATGTGATGAGTCTTTCCAAAGGTATATAAGTATATTGAAAAATTGAGCACTGGGTACCCAAGTTCCATGCAATCAAAGTTGACTTACGCACGTGACAAAAAATGGAAGTGCCTTTTAGAGCCATACGAAAAAGTGCGCAAGCAAGTATATAGTGTGTAAAAAACTTTACAATTAATAAAAAAGCATATTAAATTTCATTCGTACTAAGTACTTAAAAATTAATATTAATGTTTTAATTTCAAAAGGTACATAAAGGCTATTAGTTGTTGAGATCTGAATATAAATATTATAATATTATTTATGACATACTTCTTGCTAACAAATTCTAACTCATTTCTAAATTGTAGCAGCACGAATTAGATGACTTCAGCAAATCCTTTGTTTGCATTAGATTGGAGACAGTCGAAACAAACAGTTCCTTTATTTGGTTTTTATTATAATTTGATACGAAAATATTCTTTCCACATTTTCAGATGACTGTGGATTGGATAATATTCCTTTAGCAATTCTTAAAATATTTTAAAAAATTTCAAATAATGCTAAATTAGTCATTGGGGTGCTATTGTACTTTTGACTTTTAAATAATGCTAAAGAAAAGTACTATTGTACCAACTCTTGCAGTCCTGGTCAGATTATACCCACACACTATAACAAGTACAAGAATTGCTAGTGCAATAAAGTGTGTACTCGCCTTATCTTTAACTCACCCCGGTGTCTAAAAGGCAATCAACTAAGCTTACAGAATTGCTTAGTGTAAATTGAAACAAAGGATGTAAATATGTTACTGGTTGATCATGTTTCCTATATATTTTTCGGTATATTGTAGAAGTTAAGCTTCTAAGATGCTTTTTAAATTAAAACAAATAGTTTTTAAAGAGGCACTTTACGAGTAAAAAATTTTGAGAAACTTTTTTTTAAATAGTTTTTAAAAACGTATTTTATTAAAAAATGCGTTTTAAAAAAGTAGTTTTTAACTAAATAGTTTAAAAAATATTTAAAAAAAATAGTTTCAAAAAAAAAGTTTTAAAAAAAAAGTCTTAAAAAAAGTATGTGTTTAAAAGGGTACCTTTTTAAATAAATATGTTTATAGAAAAGTACTTTTTAAAAAATATGGATTTTAAAAGAATACTTTTTAAAAAATCAATTTTTAAAAAGGTACTTTATAAACAAATATGTTTACAAAGATACTTTTCTAAAAAGGTATTTTTTTAAATACATTTTAAAATAGGTTAATTTTTAAAAAGGTTAATTTAAAAAAAAGAGTTAAACTTCGGTCCCTGAAATTACCACATTATTACAATTCGTCCCACTGTGAATCTTAAATAGAAATTTTTGTACTGATAAAAATTCAAAATTTGTGCATCAGCAGTCTAAACGAAATATAAATTATTCTATGTTCATCTAACCCAATAAATTTTCCACCCAAGACAATCCAATTTTCTTTAATATTTTCTCGCAAACACATGAAATGCAATCAATAACATAAATTTAGCAAATAAATTTAATCTACTTTTGTTTTACTTGTTTCATATTTATGTTAAATCATTATTATACACTTTAAATTCATTTTTTTTTTTTTTGTTTATGCTTTTGAGATTTATATGCTTTGTCTGGCATTGATTGAATAACATTTTTCATTGTTTCACAAAAAGAGACGACGCATAGAAAATACAACAATAAATAAACAAAAAAGTTCTAGTAAATATATTAAAAAACCAATGTCATTATACTTTCTTTATAATACCAACATAAATCTGAAATTGTTTCTTACTTTCTCTATAAAATGTCTACTGAACAATTACATTGAAAGAAACTAAAAGACGAGAGACATTGCTGGATTTAATATTCCAACTGGTAGCATACAAATCTATTGGTATTATTTATTAAAAAAAGAAATACATAAAAAACTAAGAAATAAAATATATGAAGAAATATTAAAATCATAATAGAATAAAATAAATCATTTTATTTAGTTTAATTTAATATAAAGTACATATTAGATTTTGTTTGTGTTTTTTTTTTGTTTTATTTTCATAAATTTCAAGTTGTCATAGCTATGATTTTATAAAAAAAATATGAAGAAAGAAAAACATTCATATAAAGCTAAAGAAAACAAAATTAATAGTCAAACACACATGACGACGCTCGAAACGAGTTTTTGATTGACAAGACATTTGCAATTTGACAACAATCAAATCAAAGTTCTATTTTTGTCAACCAGGCCACCCACACGCTCACAGCTAAAGTAAACAAACAAACTTGCATATATTTACACATGTACAGTGTTGTTGAAACTTAAAGAAGGGCTTCTTTATTTTCAATTTGAAATTGAAAAGTTTTACTTCAAAATAGCAATTTTTGTTGCAAATATAAAGATGTTGAAATTGGAAAAACTCCAATTCAAATTGACAAATTCTATTTAGAATTTTAATGTGATATTGAGGAAAAACCAAATGAAATTGAGAATTTAAATTTGAAATTTGAAAAAAGAAAAGAATTAAATTGAGAAAGTTTTTTTTACTTTAGGTAAATACACAATAAAACGGAGTGGTTTGGTGAAACGATGTAGTTATACAGAACTTTAAATAGTTAATTCATTCGTCAAGATATAAAAGTATTTTATGTTGGGAGATTAATAGTTTTGACTATTCAATATGTTTAAGCATTAGCAGAGGTTGTTCAATATTAGCTGTAGACGAGTGGATTATCATACATTAGAATGATTTCGAATCAACGATCCATTGCGACTATTCATTTAAGTAATACAAGTAGTACCAATTGCTCATTCCGAGTGATTGTTGGGGCTACAGGAAGTTGCTATCGAAAGGACTGTTCGGAATATAAATGCTTCAAAATATTATTCAGACTTTTTTTAATTTAAATTGAAATGTTTTAGATGGTAAAACACAGTAAACGTTTAAAAACAACTCATTCAAATACAGTGGAGAAAAGTACAGAATGTGAGAAAGTTGGTGAAAGTCCAAGAATATCAATTTGGTATTATATTAATTCGTATGAAATATCTACAGATATTATTATTAGTGCTTGATATTGCAACATTATTTCTGCATGGTTTCAACAAGTTCAAACCACAAGCCATTATTACATTTTAGGAAAACTATGCTCAAAACCAAAATATCCATTTCGAAAATCATCAAAATTAAAAAAATTACTTTTTTCATAAATAAAATATATTTTGCATATTATTAGATATATAAATAAATTTTAAACTATTTTTATTACGCGTTCTATTTAAAAGAAACTCCATTCAATTTTGAACAACAAGTCCAAGCAAAGGTTTTTATACAAAATTCGGTTTCTTTTTACCGACTTTTCGAACATATACATATATATTAAAAAATCAGTCACAAGATGTTATGTTTTCGACAAACGTAAATTAAGTCGAAAGAAAGTTTTCGATGTAAAGGAATACAACAAATTGAATGGAATTTTTATATTAGACATATCATTTTAGTTCTTGTAAATAAAAGTCTTTCTTATAAACTTTATATGCAATTTGTTTAAAACATATTTTCAATAATATTTTTTATACTAGAATTTTTATTAGTAGTGTAAATACTTACATATTTCTGTTGACAATATTACTTAAAAAAAATTAATTCTAAAATCGTTCAATCGTCATTGGACCATTTTGAACATTACAAATCGTCAAAATAACGATAAATTGTCAAATTTTCCAACCGTACATACATGAGATATTTCCTTGTCATATACTGTACTTACTTAATTTGCCCTTACATCGTTTAATTTATCACCAATATAGTTCGTTATTAGGTGTTACTGAAGTCAAAGTCAACAAGTCACAACCACCAGTGCATTGAAACTCAAAGTTGCACCAACGAAATTCAGACGCATTGTTACTAAATTGCAATAAAAATTTTATCACAAAAAAAATGCAAATGTGCCAGGAGATCATTCAGAGTATTGTTACATAAATCCACTGTGCAATATTGAAAAAACAAACTCTGATGATGCGATGATGTGATGATGTAATAACAAAACAAAAAACTGACAGACTTACAAAACAAGAAACATAGACACAACAATTGTAATAAATGTGACAAACAGAAGCTCTCAATGTACTTGCGAGTGTTTGAAAAGATTTCTAATATTCATTTCATAGACATACATGCAGACAAACAAACAAACGGACTGATAGACAAGCAAAAACGGTGCAATATGAAACAAACAACAACTGATTTGCTGTAACAACTGTTGTCATAAACGATATAGTATGTATGTATATAATAGCACATATAGTTACAAATACATATAACTACATATGTATGTATGTATAAAATCTAATACCATTTCTGATTTGCATATATGTTTGTTTCTAAGCATATAATCAAACAACACATGTTTGCATCCAAGTTTATACATACCTATGTATGTATATGTACATAAGTACTTATAGGAGATACTATAAAAGAAACTGGATTTACACTGACATACAGACAAAATCCATTAGTCAGTCTATTGTTACACTCAGTGATGCCATTTGTTTACATTTTTCATAATTTTTCAATCCTTTTCAGAACATGTATAATATTATTTTTAACTTCATTTTCTAAATAAATAAAGTACGAGTATTATGTGTTTTAATACTTTGCTCTTTCAAGACAGATTTTTATTTACTTTTCTTAAAGAAATTGGTTTAAAAATAAAACATAAAATGTTAAAAAGAATAATGTTATAGACTTTGTCTCTTAGATTCTCATCTCTTATAACTGTATATTTAGGATTCTAGATCCATTATTATAGAAAATTCAAACAGTAAATTTAGAGAAACAAAAAATAACTATTAATTTTGTTTTTTTTTTTTGGCACCAAAATTCGAATGTTATTTACAATCATATCATTGATATCATATCGGCTAACTTGTATGTCGATAAATTAAACAAACTAAAAAAAAATTTTATAGGAGAAAAAGTACTAATTTAAATGTGATACATATGTACGATTCAATTCTGTCTTTAAGAAAAACTATGTTTTAAAAAACCACTTGGGTAGTTTTTTACACTAATTTTCCCAATCTACATCTCCGCAATTGACTTCCAAATACTACACGAAATTTTTTATATATTTTAATTTGTTGCTTAAAAGTTAGACTGGAGATTAAATCAAAATTAATTTTTACAGAAGGAAACAAATATTTATGGAGCTTTAGCTAAGTCGTTACTACAATAAGAACCAAATAAAATATAAAATTTAAAATATTTACTGATTTATTAAATTAATTTCCCAACGTGAAAAATCTTATTGACGTGCAAGATTTACATAGAGAATGCCATAAAATCATACCCTTCGATAATTAGTCCAACTCAGGACTATCAGATGAATGTTAAAATGCCGATAAAATAAAAAAAAATAGTCATTTCGAATTAAAAAAAAATGGGAAAAATAAAAAACCAATCTTTCTAATAGTAATTGTTAATTTTTATTTAAACAAATCTATAAAAATTCAAGTTTATATAGTTTTTGTACCATACATACAGCAATGGACAGAGAAATAGCGCACTTTACTGTTTTAGTAGTGTAACGAGGATTAAATTCTTGGTTTTTTGCTCGAAACATTTTTCCATCAGGACAAGTCAGATTAATTTTGGTTTTATCTGTAAAAGCACTCTTTGCTATCCTAATTCCGGTGTAGTTTTACAAAACACAAACGACAGTAGTCGTTTTTTTTTCTTAGTCCAATTTTTATTGAAAAGATTGAAACAATTGTATTCTTGAAATTTGGTTGATGTTCACACACCACAACTCTTATTGCTTAAATCATACGTATTTTTATTTAATCGTATACACACATTTGTTTACACATATGTAATACGAATTGCTAGTATCACGTGTGTAATCGTCCTACCTTCCCCTCACCCTGATGTCTAAAAGGTAATCAGCATTAGCTTAAAGAATTGATTCGTGTAAATTAGGACTTACACGACCATAAAGCTGATTTTTATTGAGGCGTCTTCGTACACGCGTACTGGAAATATTTAACCCAGCCAGTCAATATTATTTTTAATGACTTGAAAGGATCCAGCTTACTATTGTCCTATTTTCACGAATGGTTGTCTTTTGCGATGGCTTTCGAAAACATGTTTTCGTTTGTTTTGTAGCCTTTTGGTGAAGTTCCCAAATAAAGTTTTTTCACAAGTGAGCAGTGCAGTTTTCTACCCATTTTGCTTGACAAAATTAATGATAAACAATATTTTTGTTAAATTAGACAAGAATTAGCTTCAACTATTGTTTAAAATCAAAATAACTGTACGGTGCGCTATTTCATTAACCAACCAAAAAAGAACTAATTTTTAACAAAATATGACAGAACATGCAAAAGTTAACAGGAGATTTTCAACGAATCTTTGGCAAAGCAGAGTAGAGCAAAAGAATAGCATAGAATTCTATGTTATTATCATTATTCCATTTTTCAATATAATACGTTTGGCACTATATATAAACAAAAAATCGTCAAAATGACGCAGCTAAGATTACAATATATGTGTAAATAAATTAAAATCATCAAAATTTAATTGAGATAATTCCAAATTAAATTGAGAGTTCCATTGATAAATTGGGAGAATTTCAAATAAAATTGAGAATATCAAATTGATATCGAAAAGTCTCCAATTGAAATTGGTAAAATTTCAAATAAAATTCAGAATTTTAAATCGAAATTTAGAAAATTCCAAATAAAATCAGAAAAAATTTATATAAAATTGGGAAACACTTCAACATCAAAAAGGTCCTTCGTTACCTACGTACTGGGGCTTAAACAATATTAAACATTCAAAGTATTGTGAAATCAACAATGAATCCACCAACCGGAATTTGCTTTAAAATATTTTAAATTATTTTAAATAACAATTTCTTTTGTATTTTGTTTTTTGTTTCACATTCTAAATTCTAAATTTAATTATTAGAGAAAATTTATTATTTCGGCTTGAGTTCATTTTAATTAATAATTCAAAGAATACAATTGTAAACTTATATTTTTTAGACAATTCGAACATTGAATGACGCCCTTGGCAGGGTAGAAAATGCATTCCAATGTTTCAATTGTCTACAAAATATAACTTTACATTCTTTGAATTATTAATTAAAATGAACTCAAGCCGAAATAATAAATTTTCTTTAATAATAAATATAAAAGTTTTACAATTTTACATTAAAAAAACAGTAGTCTCTAAAAGAAAAAAATTATTTCTTAATTTAACTTGAAATTTTTTCACTACTAAATAAAATTTTATTAACAATCGGGTTTTTTAAATTTCACATAGAATTTCCAAATTTCACTTGGAATTATCTTAATGTTAAATATACATTCTCAAATTTATTTGAATATTTCTACAATTCACATTAAAATTCTAAATTTCAATAGAAATTTTCATAATTTAAAATAGGAATCAAGATTATTAAAATCAAATAAGAGCTTCGCTAGTAAGTGTAACTTTTAATGAAAAAATTAAACTTTTTATATGAAAAACTGTCAGCTACTCGGGTAACACTGGTTAGAACATACATCTGCATGTATGTACAAACATATGTGAGTATACAGACATTCATGCATATACTTGAAAATGTATTTCGTTGCAAAACAAATCGTTTATATCTGTTTTCGAAATATTTATTATTATATCGTTTCTAAGTAATATAAAAATGATAATAAGTATTAAAATTTAAATTGTGTCATAATTAAATTTTTATATTCATAGTAGATTTATATGTAATCATGTATGTTTTACATGAGTATAAAATATTAAATCATGTTAACATGATGTAATATTAAATACAAAATACAAATATAATAAAAAACCGGAAACAAAAATGTATTAAGGATGATATTTTGTTTACACTTATCTATATGAATAAGTATGTCAGAAATTGTGCAATACAGAGTTACATATAATAAAGCACAAATTATATCTCCATGAGATTTTTTGTTAAAAGAGTTAGAGTTTTTAATAATTAACCTATGTACAAAGTGCTTGTTATTTCACCTTGTCCCCATACCAATGTTCTCCCGTAATAGGAGTTTAACGATCATAAATTTTGAATTATGCTAGTATCTATCATATAAATTTCACCACAAATGAGTAGTAAATGAATTCAATTCACATCTACAAATTTTGTGCAAATCGATCCATAATTGGTCATAGCACCCATATAAGCCCCACTTCCGAAAATCACTTTAAAGTGCATAACTCTCTTAAAAATGTCGGTATGCAAATAATATTGAACACAAATATTGAATATTGAACATATATATACAAATAATATGGTGCAATTTAATGATGATCGGTCAATAATTAGTCGTAGCTTCCATATAAGGTCCCTTCTGAAAATCACTTTAACAACCATAAATCTCTTAAAAAAAAGTTTCATTTATACAGAAATGATGGCACCTAATTTTATAATGACCGGTCCATAATTAGTCAAAATTCCAATATAAGACCCTTTCCGTAATTCACTTTAACCTCCATAAATCTTTTAAAAGTGTTTATATCGAGTTAAAATTTAACACAAAAAATATATATATGAACAGAAGTCAAGCCACTAAATTTTTGGCTGATCGATCTATAATAGCTAATATCTCCCATATAGCCCATTTCTGAAAAAAAATTTCATATATATGTATACTGGATGTAGGGTATTATATGGTATATACATATATGTATATATATATTTTTTTTATTATTTCGTAAACATTAAATTACATACATTCTAAATACAAGGTGGAGGCAAGTTGGCATAAAATAGTTATTAATTTATAGTGAAATGTAATTATATAAAGAACAAAATATTAAAAAATGCAAAATAAAATTTATAAAATTTATATCAAATTCAATTGTTTAAATAGATAGATCATATTAAAAGCAGTTCAAGATTTGTGAAATATAGTTTTTCAAACTCACTTTGAAATGTGAGATTCTTTCAATTGTTTTTAAATTTTGGGGTAATTTGTTCAATTCAAAGCCATCAACCTATTCGATTTTTTGTTTTGTTGATTCTAACCGACATCTCGATACCATTAAATTCGAATTATTTCTTGTATTGAAACGTATGAAATGTAATTGTATTGTGACCAATGTTTCTTAAAGACTTAAAAACAAGAATAAGTAAACGATATTTGTACAGACTTCTTACAGGTAAAATGTCTTTTGCAAAATTTTAGTAAAGAGACAAAGTGGAATACTGTGTTAATAGGTTAAAAACACACAGCCTTATTCTGAGGCTGTTCCCAGCATACCATTCTAGGAGCGCTCCGAAAAAGGAGTTAGAAAAGAGTCCAACAAAAGAGCATTTTCGGAGCGCTCCGAAAAAAGGAGTCAGAAAATAGTCTAACTAAAGAGCATTTTCGGAGCGAAAGAAAAATTTGCTTGTTACTGTCCTAAGTCGGCACGCAGTATGACTCAGAAATTCCACTTAATTATGTGTGTACCAAAGCGTTGTTGTCCTGTTATTTGTGCTTTGAACAAAAAAAAACATAGCTGTACCACACAAGAATGATAAATGCCCCTATTGCGGTTCACAACTTTTTTAATAATTTGGTCGTCTTCCATAAATCGGTATTGCCATTCACAACTTATATGTAGTAGAGTTAATGTAGAGTTAAAGTCGGGTTGACTGACAGACGACCAAACTTAGTTGAGTTGAGAACGGCAATAGGGGCAAAAAACAAGATTACACAGAGCCCAAGAAAAACCTCATAAAAGACTCTTTTCTGACATTATCTAAGAGCTCTTTCTGACGGACCATTTTCGAATGTAATGACTCTCTTTTCTGAAGGTTTTCGGAGCAATTATGATTGTTTTTTGGGCTCATAAAGAGCGTTAACGCTCCGAAAAAAGGTGTCAGAAAAGACTCTTTTCGGACTCATATGGCTTGCTGGGTTGTAACGATTTTAATTCATCAGTATTTTTGTAGCTATAAATTGAAACTAAATAGTTTAGACGACTTTGCACAAGAGCTTGATAGAGCAAGAGTTTTGTGTCCACATTAAATTTGTTCTTAAACTTATAAAGTAAGAAAATAGCTTTTAAAATTTTTGATTACAGTGAGTCTATATACAATTCCAAGTCATATTAAATTGAAGATCACTGCCCAAGTATGTTATTGATTGACTTTCAAAAACTTCATCGTCATTAACAAAAATGGTAAAGTTAGTCTGATCATTAGTAGAGTAAGATCGAAAGCATAGAAGTTTAGTTTTCTTAGAATTAATAACTAATTTGTTTGCACTTAAAACTTCTGATATCAAGGCAGCATCCCTCTCCATATGTACTTTGAGCGCGTTTTCATGTTTATGTGGGTAAATGACACATATATCATCTGCATACATGATTATTTTTCATTAGAGCCCAAGATTTACAATATCATTAATATATTTAATGAAAAGAAGCGGACCTAAAACACTGCCATGTTGTACACCATATTCAACCATGCCAATAAAACTTTTGCTGTCATTCAACTCCACATATTGCGTCCTTTTATTCAAGTAGCTTTTAAAAATTGTTAGTTCCCTACCCCTAACACCATAAAATTGAAGCTTTTGAAGAAGAATTTCGTGGTCAACTAAGCCAAAAGCCATAGAAGATTCCTACCACTCCCTTATACCCCTGATCCAAGCCCTGGCATATACTGTTAACAATATTTATGACCGCATTCTCTGTCCAACTGCCTGTTCTAAATCCATACTGAAAATTATAAATTTATTTATTTTCCTCCAAATAATTTATAAGCTGTTTGAATATTATTTTTTCAAAAACTTTATTAATTATTGACAACAAGGATATAGGTCTATACTTATCTTCAACAGTAGCACCTGATTCTTTCGGTATAGGAATAATTTTTGAAATCTTTAAAACGTCAGAATATTTCCTAAATAGTCTACCAACAATAGTATGTCATAATGTGTATAAATTCAAACAGAAAACAAGACGACAACATAAAAAATAATTATTAATATTAATATGAGTATATGCATCCACACAAGAGAAAATGCTAAGTGATAATAAAATCTGTAAAAAAAGGGTTTAACCTTTTTTTATTATTCTTTTTTTTATTATTATACAATATAAGACACAGTTTTAGCATACTTGGCAAAAAGTTTTATGCAGTAATACTCTGCTTCATTGTTTTCTCTGTGGTGAATATAAATTTTATGCAAATGAATATGAAACAAAGTAAGCAAAAAAAAACTAACAACTTGTTTTATAACCAGAATGTATATCTCACCTTGCAACAAAAAAAAAAGATTAGACAAATGAATATATTAGTCATATAAAGTAAATCTTTAGTTTAACAACATTTGTTTGCATAATTTACTACGGAAAAGGCGTAGGTTTTTTTACCTTTTCTGCAATCAAAAAAAAAAATAATAATAAAAAAAACATATAATTTAATTTTTGTAAAAAATTAAATAACTTTAAAGAAATCTTTCTACTTTTAAATACTCTGAGCGTCCATATAACGTAAACACCTAATATTGCAAGTACAAAATGTAAAAATATATTGCATAATTCATAAGTAATTTAAGCAAAATATAACTCATTAACAAAAACTAGGAAAAAATAATGAACATAAAAAATAATTAAATTTAAAAGAAAAGTACCAGATTTTTAGTGTCAATATTAAGTTAACAGTTGTATTAAAATTATGTACAACATTGTACATATTTAATATTTTCTTTGTAGTCATTTTTGCCTTCATCGCAGCTGACATTCTTCTAGACATGGAATCAAAGCGTTTTTTTAGTAAAATTAGTCAAACATTTGTTGCCATAAATATTTCTTGTTTATAATTTTTTTGTCTAGATATTTCCACAGGTATAATATATTTTGTGATTAAGGTTTGGAAACTGCGGAGGATGATCTTAAGTTTTTGGTCAATAATTGAGCAACCACTCTTTTACTGATTTTGAGGTATATTTAAGATCATTGTTCTGTTAGAAAATCTAGTTCTACTGGTTTCTAATTAGAGGTCTAAATTAGTTCTTGATGTTAAAAAGCAGCTTTCAGGTGAATTTGAAGTTAACGATAAAGGCGTTTTAAACCATTTCCTAGGCATGCAAATAGAGCGCGAAGGCGAAACCGATATTATTAAATTGAGTCAAACACAATACATAAAGGATGTTTTAAAAGACTATGGCATGGAAGAATGCAAGCCCGTGGCAGTTCCTTTAGAATCTGGTTACCAGGTAAATTGTGACGCTGAATGTGATAGAGTAAATCTTCAAAATTACCAGTCACTCATTGGCACACTTTTGTGCATGGCCATTTCAACTAGGCCGGATATTCTCCATTCCGTGTCGAAAATGGCCCAAAGAAATTCCGACCCACACGTTGAACACATGAAAACATATACTTAGATTTATTTCTGGGACTAAAGACTTGAAATTGACTTTTAAGCCTGGAGATCGCATTTTAGAAGGCTTTGTTGATGCAGACTGGGGAGAAAACGCGGTCGATAGAAAATCCTATACTGGCTTCACGTTTTTTCTTTGATGGCTGTCCCATATTATGGGAATCTAAAAAGCAAGCTTCAGTGGCCCTCAGCAGTACTGAAGCGGAATACATAGCAGCATCAGACGCCTCGAAAGAAGCTGTTTATTTGAAGCGTCTTTTGGCAGAACTTAATATTTGTAATGATGGTCCTGTAATATTGAATATAGATAACCAAGGTGCCAAAAAGTTACCAGAGAACCCAGTCTACCATAAACGCAGTAAGCAGGTATACTGTCCCACTGAAAAAATAATTGCTGATATTTTGACTAAAAATCTGTCCAAGATCAAACATTGTAATTTTGTTAACATGTTGAAACTAAAATGAAAAAAAAAATTTTTTTGTAAAACAGCATCCACATTGAGGAGGAATGGAGTGGTTATGGGCCCAGAGATAATGTTCTTTTTCCATTGTAGATTGTATAAATATAAGATTACTGACCTCTGATGTCGATATATAATCTCAGACCATTACTGAGACGCCGCCAACTTTTACCATCTTGGTAACATATTTATTACTAAAGTCTTCGTTCTTGGTTTGATATATTTTTGGAGCTTTTTTACTCAAAATATTTGTGAAAACAATATTATACTAACAAATTTGAGGCCCGTTTATATAGTTCTTTGCAAAAGTCAAAAATAAACGATCCTCAAATTTTGTGGAATAATACACTTTGTACCGGTAAAAAGAGATATTTGACGCCAAAACCCCCCTTAAATATGTCGTACAAAGAACGAATTCTTTAGTAATAAATATGTTACCAAGACGGTATAACATGGCAGCGGCTCAGTAATGCTCTGCGGTTTAATGCCAGCATCAAGGGTCAGTAATCTTGTACAATATATAGAATCTAAAATGAAAAAAAGACCTACAGGACAATGTTCTTAAACATACCTACAAAATTGAGAAAGAGTGGTTGCTCAATTAATTGCCTAAAACTTAAGATCATCCTCCGCGAAAAATCTTGTAATTTTTAAATAACTTTGTGTATGTTTCTTATTTATAAAGTATATTTTGTTTGTGTGCTATACAAAAATTGTGAAACAAAAATAGGTGTTAACTTTATATTGACGTTTACTGTATAAGCCCCCAATAAAAATTGCCAAATATATATTACAGTTAAACTATGTTTCTTATTTATATCTTTTAAATTTCTTTGCAACACTTCAAGGTAACACTACAAGATAACAGCATTTAATTATGTATTTACAAATTTCCCAGACGTCTAGGTTTGTTGTTTTATTTTTATCTCAAAAAGAATATTTAAATACCTATTAATACGTTTAGCTTTAGGCAAGCGAAAAACCATCTTCTCAACATAAATTCACTTGTTAAATGTAACAATCGATTTAAAATAGATTTATCTTGACAGATTATTTGTATAATGGCATTTTCTAATGCTACGAGTGTCATTAGCCAGAAGGTGTTTGATTTCTTCATCACTTTGAACAATCATTTCAATCTGCCTGTTTATGCCTATTATGAAAATATTTATGCAAAAATATTGTCTGATAAATTCTCTAGCAATTAAAATATTGCTAAAGATTTCGTCTCTCGCTCCAGCTTGTACGGTGCGCGTATACTTAATATTAACTTAAAAAGTTTAATTAAATGTTAAGTACGAGTATACGCACAAAGTTTCACTTACTAAAGGTGAACAGATGGCGAGCTGCTGTTCATGACAAGGAATTATTGTAATTATCTATATTATTTTGCATCAATATTAGGGTGTTAGAACGGAGTGTATTAAGGGAAAAAATATGTTCATGGGATAAGTATGAATTTGAGTGTACAAAATAGCTTGTTTAAAAAATTACGAGTTATGGAACAAATATAACTAGAATCACATCTTTGGAACTTATGACCACGACTAAGATTTTTTAAAAACACAATTTCTACACAAAATTGAATAAATATAAAAATTGATTATGAGTACAGCAAAGTAAAGGAGACTTTACGATTTTTATAATGTTTTTTTTTTTTAATTTTAATATAAATTAATTAATTTATTTATGATAATTCAGCTATTATTATTCCTCGCTATTCAAGGTTTCATAAATGTAGCAAAGAAGCAGTAAATGGAGACTTTTGTGATTTTAATTTTGGAATTAAAAGATATTAATAGTAAGTGCAACCTTTTGTTTAAAATGTAATCTAAGTAGACAACAAATACTGCGACAAGTATTCCCTTAAAAGGTTTGTCCTTAGAAAATGTTTTCATTAAAATGTACGACTTTGAAACCCGACAGACCCAAATAAATTGTTTGGAAGGGAATTATAAATGTCTACCAGATATTTACAAAAATCAATAATAAAATACATAAATTTTCCAGGGAAATGAAATAAGTAGCACACTTAAATGGACATTAGATATTACAGGTATATTTGGAAAAATTTATTTATAAATAAATAAGTTGCTAGTAATACTCTACCACGTATACTTAATATTTAACTAATAGCTTTAAATAAATATTAAGTATAAGTAAATTTAAATTTTTCGGACATACATAAATACTTTTTTTACCTTTCATCAAGTTGCTTAAATTGTTAACAATTAAATTTTATTTCTTTGAATTTCTTCTACTTATTTTTTTATTTGTTTCTTTTTAAGTTAAATAACATGTAGCTAAGTTATTAAACTCATAAAAGACTTACATTTAAATGCACACACATTCAAAAGCTTAAATAAGATATTTCCTAAAAAAGCACCAAACAAATAAATAAAACGAAATAACAAATAATTTAAAGGCACACAGAATCGTTAAATAAAAAAACAGCGTATAAATAAACTAACAACTGAAAAATATTGGACGATTGAAAAATTCCACATACTCATAGGTTTTTAAATAAATAACATTATATTACATACAAATGGAAATAAACAACAAAACTAAATTGAAACTTTATGACAACAAATATTTATGAGAGAGACATTTATTTCTAGAATTTTTTTAGGATGGCGGTTTGATGTAATTTTTTTTATTACATTACAATCCAAAAATACAAACAAATATGTAGATACGTGTTTTTATTTCTGTAACATGAGTTTAATGATAGTTTCTATTATTCAATTGTATTCTTTTGTCAATTTCAGTTAGTAGACAATTGCATCACTAAATATTGTGATTCAATTATTATATTGTTTTCACGCTTTGTGTATTTTTTGAGCTACTTCAATATTTATAATTCAAATTATTGCTTAAAAATACATAAAAACTGAACGATACACGCTTTGTAAAATCTTTTCATTTTATTATACATTCCACCGCCACACGTGGTGAATAAGGATATATAAAAGTTTGTCATTCCGTGTGTATCATTGAGAAATATTCATCTGCAACCCAACAAAGTATATACATATATTCTTGATGAAATTCTGATTCGATTGAGCTATGTCCGTCTGTCTGTATGTCTCTGTAAAACACTCTCACGTCCAAAATATACAACCCAAATCAACAGAGTTTACAAAAAAAATTTTGTAATTCTCCTAGTGTTATGTATTGCAAATCGGCAAATTCGGTATAGTAGAACGAGTTATGGACCAAAATGTGAAGCAAACTCCATAAAAAAATTATATTTTTTATAAATTTTTTTGCAATTTTTGTTTAAATATATAGCAGATTTTGTACACGTTATTTCATTGGTAAAAGAACTAAGTGTGAGGAAAATAATAAGAATCGGACGATAATTTCTCATAGCCCCCATACAAATATCTTCCCGAAATGCATAAAATTGGAATATTAATACAAAATTGAGCAAAAATAAGTTTCATGCAAGAAGAAATCACAAAACGAAAATTTGTTTACTTCGGTCCATTTTTGATCATAGACCGCATATAAAGTCCACTTCCAAAATTCACTGAAATACGTATAAGACTGATAAATAATCCTTATAGGTAAATAAATTATTTACTATATTTTATGGTAATAATTGGGCATAGCTCTCATATGGGCCGCTAGTCAATAATTGGCAATAGCTCCCGAATTCAGTCCACTTCCCAGCATAATAATTAACCATACAACTCTTGTAAATAACGTTATTGAGATGAAATTCAACCAAAATAAGCCTAAAATACATAGAAATCACATTAGTGGATACTGGATTTAGAAGCTATAAGTCCGCAGTTACTCCACTTCTACTATGCCGCTCATAACTCTCTTGTAAATAAAGTTATTGAGATCAAAAAAGTCTAACCTTATAATCTTACCCTTTTTTAGGTTGGTTAGCGCATTTGATCATTAAGCATGAGTTGGTATTTGTAGCCCGGATTCGATTCCCAGTTTATCAGTTTCTGATAATTATTAGTTTTCTTCTATTTATCATAACTAATATTTATCACAGCGCCCTCCTTTGGTGGTACAGCATTCAAACGCCACCAAAGTAAAATAATTAAATAAAGGCTATAAAATCAAGCTTTAACATTATTGCGCCTACTCACTACCAGAGGCGCTGCAATTCTTCACTAAATACAAACATAATGCGCAATTGTAGAGTTGTGATATAAAAAGCTTTCTGCTTTCACCACCTTTACTTCTTTCACAATCACCTTTCTTTGTTTTTTATATAATTTCTTAAGAACATGTTGACCGCATTCTTAAAAATATTTCATTACGGGAAACTATTGGTTTTGAATAGTTTTAATTCAGTTTTAATTAATTTAACATATTTTATGTCACCAAATAATTAGTCTGAATGTAATGTATTCTAAAACAATTGCAGTTTTCACATTAAACTACTTATTTTCTGCAAAAATGGTTTTAGAACAAAGTTTAAATTTTGAATGAATTGAATAAAACATAAGTATATAGTTATTTGAAATTAATGTTAATGTTTTAAAAACTAGTTGCGATTGCAACACATACATACATACATTTAGCAATTATGCATTCAATTTACTTAACAATTGGGAAGGATTTTTTAAACAATTCATTTTAATTATTTTATTTAAACTAAACTGGAATGCCAGCGCGTTGCAAACAATTTTTGGAACATAAATTTAATTTTAAAATGTTAACATTTCGCAAATTTCATTTTAAACGTTTATACATATTTAATATAAAGTTAAAACTGTTGTAAACGTCTTCGTCCTTTATTTGTATTTTCGCTAAAATGTGTCTGTCCAAATTAGGATGGCTCTATTTATATGGACTTATAAAAGTTTTATTTCGTCATAGAAATAAAGTCCGGTCTGTTTTAAGAAAGTTTTTGTACAAGACGCAGTCTTTTGTACAAGACGTAAACTTTTGTACAAGACGGAATCTTTTGTACAAGATGTAGTCTTTTGTAGAAGATGTAGTCTTTTGAACAAGACGTAAACTTTTGTACAAGACGTAGTCTTTTGTAAAAACTATTAGAAGACATACATTATTTAAGAACTTACGTAATTTCTTCTATATTATAATAAACCAAAAGCTATCTAACAAAATAATTTTTTTTAATTGAAGCAAAAAACGTATGTAAATTTGTATAAAATATTTAATAATTTAAAACGTTTAAACATAGTTCGATGTTACCTTCAAAGTACTTTAGTAAAACAGTTAAACATAATATTTTTCCTGATTATTAACTAATGTGTGTGCTACATTTTTTATAACACAAATACCAGAAATATATTATTTTTTGACTTTTCACTTGTCAACAATTTTATTCAGCTTAGAAACATTAAACACATGTTTTAGCCGCATACAAATGGACAACCCCAGTATATATGTATGTATATATAAAAGGTTAATTATGTTCAGATGTCTTGTTGTTAGTGCGAGTATAGACAAGTATTTTTATGGTCAATACGATTAATTTTAAATAAAACACATGTATTATCAAGAGCACATAAAAGTTGGGTCGTAAACTGACAAAAACAAATAAGATTGTTGGGAAACTAATATCACATAATAAGGAGGAGAAAGGAAAATTGTATTTGTTGCTACTTAATTTTTATTGTCCGACAGGTAACAGGAATTCAGTACTTCCAATATTTATTAACGGGTTTAATGGTACAGAGCCATTGACAAACATAGAAATAAAAATTGGTAATTTAACACCCAACAATATAGACTTTTAAACTTTATTATTTTTTTCTATAGGGACATGAACCTTTTTTATACAATTTGGTTTTAAATATTGTTAGAACCTTTTCTGAGAAACCAATACTTGGATATATGTGATTTTATTTTTATTTATTAGATTCTTTGCTGGCTTTAAACAAGTGTGTTTAGTTTAATTAATAAGGAAAAGTTAACTTTGTTTTTTGTTCAATTGTATAAATTTGAAATATTGGTTATTAGGATTTTTTTAGAATGTTTAAATCTTAGCTCGTTTAAAATTATTACGTATTTTAGGCAATATATTTTTTTATTTTTAAAGCCCTCCTTTTGTTAAACTTTATTATAGTTTAGTCTGACAATAAGGCATTTTTCAAAAAGACCACTTCTTTTTCAACTTTATTTTAAACATTGAAAACTTTTTTAATAAAGACAACTGGTATTAAAACGACAAAAACACAAAATGTGTTACTTGGCGATTTGTTGTTGCTGTTGATGTTTTGCGGATGACGCATACGTAGGACATAAAAGCAATAGATTAATTAACTACACGTGCTTCAATTTTTTAGCTTTTTTTTGTTGTTCGTTTTAATCAAAATTTAATCAAAATTGCGTTGCAGTAAATTTGCAAAAGTTTTAATGACAATTTCATTTTCAGTTTGCCCAAAAAAGGTGTGATTTCTTGCACATTTGTGGCAAATAAAAAGTTTTTTTTTTGGTTCTACCAAGTTAAAAGTTTGTTTTGAAATAAACGAAATAAAGTTGATTTAATAGCGAAAGCATACTTTAAGGCAATTTTAATAAAACATTTACGGCAATGCATTAAACTGTTAAATACGCCTTAAATTAGGCAATGGAATTTATGTAAATATATTTTTAATATAAACATTTTTGCAAAATAGCTACTTAGCATTTTTTTTAGCAAAATTTATAATAGAATTCTTACCTATTTAAGGCCCATTATTACAACTTGGTAATAGTTAAAGGTATGATGTTATCGGACAGATAAGAAGTATTTGGTTATTATAAGTTTACTTTAATCTAAAATCGATAGATAAGCTAAATGGAAGACCATCTTGCCTTTAAATTTTATAGTGAGGTTTATGTATTTGAAGTTGCCATATGTTCTGAAAAATTGACAACTTCATGAAAAATAAATTAATTTTAATTTTGTTTTGCCAATAAATAATTTGATAAACAAAAATGGAAAGCAGACGTTTGATTTATATTTTTTTCACAAACAAATATTTTCACAAACACAAAAAATTTACTGTTTCTTGTCAGTAATTTGTCAAAAGTAATCGGTTTTTAACTGGTATTGCCATATTTTAGAAAAAAAAATATTTTATTTTACAAGGAAGTTGTAATAACGAAAAATTTTAAAGGTCACTTTATTCCTCACTTTAATTAAAGTAACCTTTTACTATTAAGAACATTAGAGGCAAGTTGTAATAATGGCCCTAAGAAATACTTATCAAACCTGACCCTACAACTAGGCAACAGTTTAATTTTAAACATTTTTTTCATAAAAAATTCCGGTTTTACCTAACAAAATAAAAAGAATAAATAAAAATATCACATTTTTAACAGTCATTGTAAAAATCTTTAAAATATTCAATCAAGTAAGTGAATTATTTTGTTTGCTAAACATTTTTTAATATGAGTAATAAAAGTACAAATACTGCCTAAAGAAAAATCAATAGAAATATTTTAGCTTTCTCTGGAAAAAAAGCAACGTCATGGTCAGTCATAACATTGCTTTTAACAGACATTTTATTTGACAAAACAGTCCTGTGAAAACGATTTAGTTTACCATGTAATATAACAAATTATAGCCAAATACACATGTTTAGTACTGATTAGACTATTTGGAATTACACATTTATGTATAGGCAGAGTTTAAAATTAATAAAAAACAAAATGGCAAAATATATCATAATTTTATAGGAAAACTATCAAAATTTTGGTTGGTATCCAAATAAAATTCATCAGAAATAAGATATACAGAAATTATGACACCTAATTTTATAATGGTTGGTCCATAATTAATCGAAACTCGCATATAAGACCCTCTCCGTAATTCACTTTAACCTCCATTAATCCTTTAAAAGTATTTATATCGAGATAAAGTTTAAAACCTCAGTTAGCCGACTGTAAAGGAAATTCTATTTCTTACAAATTCAGACATTACTCCATAACCATTTGCATTACTTTAAACATAACATCATACATCAGCTGTTTCTTACTGTTGCAGTTACATTCCATTACAGTCGGCTAACTGAGCCTTAACACACTGAAAAACTGTTTTATACATATACTGGATGTAGGGGTCGGGCTTGAACGACTATACTTTCTTACTTGTTTTTTGTTTGAAATTGTAACATGTTTGACGAAATTGTGGTTGTGGAATCAGTTCTCTAATTAATCAATTTTATATTAAGTTATTTTCATCTCATCTTTAGAACGGTTTTAGACTAATCATTAAATGTAATACTTTTTATTTGAAATTATCAGATTAAGAAAAAATTACCAAATCTTGTTTTAAAAATGATGCGAAGTAATTTCGCTTTTAAACAACTCAATATTATTTAGCAATCATCAAAGAAAAGTTATTACTTTAATACTCTATAGAAGTACTTCACAATCATAATTATATTTCACTTCTGTGCTAGTAGTAATTCAAAAAATAAATTATTACAATACATATTAATTTCAAAAAACCAATTCAAACAATAAATGAAAATGCATAGCGGGATATACATATGTACATATTTATTATAAAAAGAATGTAAACTATAATATTAATTATAAACTACTGATACGATTTGTACTTTTGCATAACATGAGCTTTGAACATCCAAAATTGATTAAATTGATCTATGAAAGAATGTCAATAGAAAACCAATTAAGTAAAATGCTTTTAGTTCCGAAAAATTTCAATTAAATAAATTTGCCAGCTTTCAAATTAAAACGTCAGTGAGTATGTATGTAAGAGACTCAAAAATTAATATTAAATATGTATGTAAGTATTTTAGTCATTAACAAAGAAAACCCTTCTGAGCACATATGTAACTAATTATAATTCTGCAAACAAATTATTCTTTTGGCTTTCATTTTCAATTTAAATTTAACCAGAAAGCTAAAGGAAATATTGTTGTATGGACTTTACTTTCAAAGGCTTTGAGGTTGGATTAAGGATTAAATTAATTAAATAATTAAGAAAATGTTTGCAAATATAATAAGAAATAAATGTGTACATTAGGGTTAGAACTAATATTAGCTTTTAGTATTTTTGAGAAAACAAAGAAATAAAACAAGTAAGAATGTTAATTCGGTCAAGCCCGACTATATAATACCCTACATCCTGTATATGTTTGAAACATGTCTAAACAGGCATGACTTCTGTGCATATAAATATTTTTTGTGTTATATTTGATCTCGATATAAACACTTTAAAAAAATATATGTATATACATTATTAAAGTAATTTAATAGTGAAATGAATCTTATATGAAACCTTTGACTAATTATGGACCGACCGTTATAAAATTAGGTGTCATGATATCTAATTTGTGTTGAATTTTATCTGGATAACAACATGTTTAAGAGTTTTATGGTTGTTAAAATTATTTTCGGCAGCTATGTCTAATAATGGACCGATCATCATAAAATTGGGCCGAATCATTTATATATATATAAGAAATATATTTGTGTTGAATATTATTTGGATACCAAAAGTTTTAAGAGAGTTATGTTCCTTAAAGTTATTTTCGAGAGTGGACCTTATATGGGAGCTATGTTCAATTGTGGGTCCGATCTGCACAAAATTTTTCGATGGGATTAGGCAATTTAAGTAGTGAATTTTTTTTAAATATGTGCATAAATCAAACATTTATAACCGATTAACCCCAAGGTTTACATGGACAGCAAGCCAGTCAGACGGAAGGACGGACGGGCATCGTTAATTTGACTCAGAAAGTGATACAGAGTCGGTCTGTATTCTTTAAGGTGGATGTTGGACTATATCTCGATATTAACACTTGTAAAAGATTTATGTATGTTAAAGTGATTTTCAGAAGAGCAGCTATGTCTACCGACCGTATGTACTTACATATATACATATGAAACATATTTGTGATGAATTTTAGACATTTATGACACCTATTGACCAATCTGCACAAAAATTTTGGGTGCGATTTGGTTTTACATACAAATTATTTGTGACAAAATTCATTTGGATATTGGGAAACTTGTATAAATAAACCATTTATGGCCTTATTTTGGGAAGTAATTTCGTACCAAGGTTACATGAAAACTAAATTTTATTGAAATGTCTTTAAATACAAAATGAGTTACATGTGCTGCTAATATCTACAGATAAGAACCAATTTATCTAAACTTGAGCTTTTTATCTGTCACATTTCGAAACCCGTTTCAATAAATCTTTATTTTGTCATAATTTCTTAAACAGAAATAATAAAATTAATACTGTGAATTAACTGATCAATTAGACCTATGGGTTAAAAAATACACTGTATTTTCCATTTACTTTAAAAACAAAGGCAGTATAATATGTCTTTTTTGTTTTTTAAAATTTTTATTAATCTATACCCTCACAAGTCTATAAAAAATTATACATAAATACATTCATTTAATAAGAATACCTTCATCAATATATTAAGTAGTTCACACAACTAATTAATTTCTAATAATAATTTATATTTATTACATATTAATGTTAATCTAATTAAAATGTTTAAATTTACCTTATTAAACATGAATTCCACAGTGTATTTCTCTAACTTTTTTAATTAATAATCCACCATTCTTCAATATTAATTTGCATAATATGTAGTATTATTTATATATGTATATATACATATATATTTTTTAATATTTCACATTCAGCCTAAAAGTATTTAGTATTTTACTTAAAGCGTGTGTACGACTTTTCGTTAATTTGCATTTTATTATTCACCAGTTGTTTCACTTGTTTCTAATTCTTACCCACAGAACCTTGCACAATTTTTATATTAAAAAACACACACTTAAATATACCATAACGTGTGCCTGACATTTTTGTTTATAATATTTATAAAGCCCTTAAATATGCAACACTCTTTTTTATTCGCATAGGTTTTCTCTTTAAGATTTGTTTTTGCTGGTGTTTTATTATTAATATTTTATGTCTAACAAAACAAACTTTTATTTTATTCTTTCATTATAATTTTCACTTTTACTTTTTATTAAATTCCAACCAAGTTAAGCACACACTCAAACAGCCACACACACGTTCACTTTCATAGATGAACATTAAATTTAAAAACAGTTTTACGCATACTTCACGTGTCTATGTTTTTGCTGTTGGAGCAAAAATATTGAAAACTTTTGTTTGTTGTAATGCGAGAAATGTGACCGTTAGACAGCTTTGTAAGCTGGCGAATGTCTGTCTAAGCTAAAACATTACAATGTCGGGGTATTATCGAGGCGCCACTTGTTCTCGTAGTTTCGTTGTTTAAAACCTGTCGGTTTTTTTCTTGTATTTTCTGTTGTAAAAAGGCATTGTGTGCCGAAGATAAACGAAAGACTTTTTTTGGTGTTTTGTACTCTCTTTTCTTTCTCTTTTTCTTTGTGGGTGAATGTGTGGATGGAACAGTTTTACGTGTATGTGTGTAGTATTTAGCAAGAAGAGTACGGTGAATAACAATAAATGTTTCTTTAAAGAGTTTCCAGCATTTAACAGCACTGTTGAGTTTTTGTTTGTTGTTATTTAGAATTAGAATAAAGTTTTTGTCTTTGTTGACATTTTGTTGTTGTTGTTGTTGTTTTTCCTGAATTTACAGTTGTTTTTTTTGTACTTTTGTGCTGTATAAAACTGTGGGTTTGGAAA
Source organism: Bellardia pandia (assembly GCA_916048285.2). Lineage (NCBI taxonomy): Eukaryota > Metazoa > Arthropoda > Insecta > Diptera > Calliphoridae > Bellardia > Bellardia pandia. The sequence goes on along the minus strand of OU696529.1, from coordinate 20,002,521 downwards.
AAATTAATAAAATATATTATTGAAATTACGCTAAATAATTATTTGCCTTTGAAATAATAAAAATATTGTTTTAAATGTGAACTTTATATTGCTAAATTTCTTATGGCCAGTACGACTGTAAAAAACAGGTAAAAATATTTTGTAAAATGAGAAAACCCAATTAAACTCAATCACCATAGGTGAACCATAGGTGAGTAGTCCTGTACGATCTGAAAGCTACTTCTGCAAATTTATAAATTGCACTAATTTATATTTCTAATATTAGTAATTCGAAATTTATTTATAAAATTGTATGGTCCACATAAGTATGAAAGGGCAACCAAAATACGAAAATATGTTGGCGAAAATATGAAAGGCTGTCAAAGCATTTCAACAACAACTTTGTGTTCCAACAGGTGCATATTGGAGTGATATGAAAGTTTTGACATTTTACTTGTGGACAAATCAGTTTACAACAAATGATTTGACATTTGTAACAACGAATTCAATTTCGCTCGAAAGATTGTGGTTTTGTAAACGCTACATTTCACCAAACACCCTTGGATTTTTTTTAGGGGCTATGTTAAATATAAAGTCTATAGAGAGAAAATCAAATCGATTATAGCCATAAACTCAAAATATGTACATAGACCCGCCATTCTGACAAATTAAAAATATTGATAAAAGAATCGGCAGATGTGTGAAGGATATAATATAATTTGTTATTTTGTTACGCGCGCTTTGTCAAATCGCTTGTTACTTTAAAATAGTAGATATAAAAAAAAACAACTGAAGTCAATGGCATGTAAAAGAATGTTTTGGCTAGCTCTGCCATCAGTGGCGTGGTTCTTGACCCGAGTGTTTTGACGCGTAATCATAGCAAAATTCATGCCATTATTAAATTGCCACACAAACAAATATATTTAGAAGAGAAATGCTTAAATTGCTGTTAATTCAAAAGAAACGTAAAATTTGTAAAATTGTAAAAGACAAGAGGGTTCAAACGAGGACAATACCATTAAAGTGACATGGTGTTGGTCACTTGGAGTGCACTTTTCCCACCCAACTAATCAATCATGACTACGCCTGTGGTAACTTAAACACTCAAATTTTTTCTGTTACCCCTTATGTTTTCCTATCACTGTTCACACATACCTACCAACCTGTATAACCTTCGCTCTTTTAATTAAAAGAAAAATTATATCATTTCAAAATTCAGTATAAAATTCATCTGTACAATTTTATTAAAGAAAAGTAATAGCTAGAATAAAAAAAATAATAATAATAATTTATAATATAATAATAATAATAATTACTACTAATAATAATAATAATTACTAATAATAATAATAATAATCTTAAAAATAATAATAATATATGTACTTAAATGTTTGTTTGGCTAATATGTTGACATCGTTGGTGTTGTTGTTGTTGATGTTGTAGCTGTAGAGGATGCAGCTGTTGTTGTCGCTGTTGATGTTGTATTCTGTAGAGGATGCAGCTGTTGTTGTCGCTGTTGATGTTGTTGTTTGTTTCAAAAAAAAACTTTTTATTTTTATATATGTTTAATTAATGTTTAAATATTAATTGTTGGTGTTGTTTGTGTAAAACATTTTTAAGTTTATGTAGGTTTTTACTTTTTGTTTTATATAAAAGTTTGTTTTGTTTTCTATCAACTTTTAAATTTTTCTTTAAAAATCACTAATATTTTCTTTTATTTTATGTTTAATGTTTTTTTTTGTTTTATATAAATTTTAGTTTTGTTTTCATTAAGTTTTCAATTAATGTTTCTCTTTGTTTTAAATTGGTTGTTTTTCTTGGTTGGACACTTAGGTTTTGTCTTTAGTTACTTTTATATAGTTACTTTTATTTAGCATTTTAATTGTTTTGTCACTTTTGTTTGTCAAATTGTAGGTTTGTTTGTTTGACACTCAGTTTCTTTGTTTTTTTGTGTTGTGTGTCAACTTTTTTTTTTGTTGTATGTATGTATATTATGCATATAGAAATAAATTTTTTTTAAAATTAAGTATATGTATAAAATTTATATTTCTTAGAAAATAGTCACTTGTTGTTTTGGTGCATTAAAAAAAAAACTTATAACTTATATAAGGAACCTTTCTTAAAAGGTTTGTTTTAAACTTAAGTAATTGTTTTCCCTTAAAAAATGTTGCACAAATATTTAAAAAAAACAACCATTTTGCACTTAATCGCGGATATTTAATTAAAATTTTTTTTTTTTTGATGTTAAAGAAAATTGAAAGATTATACACTACACCAGACATATAATAATTTTTTTTTTTTTTACTTCTTTTAAAAAGTTCACGTTTTACTTTGCGCACATTAATACGGTTTGTTTTACACTCTGATTTTAACGACTGTTCAAGCTCAACTGACTTCTTTCTGTTTTTCGCCACTTGTTATATTAAAAGAATGCGCATTCCATTTAACATAACAAAAAAATGTAACGGTTTACACATTCTTGGCATACTTGTTATTCCATTTATGTTGTTGTTGTTGTGAGAGATACATACTACATACATATAATAAACAAAACTCTACACTGCTGATGCTAGTTATTTCCTACATGTTAAATGTTCTACGCAGCTTGTAAGTATATATGTATTTTGAGAGAAGAGAACATTAACGGAAAATATATGTATGCTCACAACAACAACGCTACATTGATTTGTTTTCTAGAATGTTCTTTTGTTTTTCTGTTGTGAAATAAAATTCCTGACAACAAAAAAACAGAATGGAATTTCAAATATGCCATGCAAGAAAAAATTTACATACATACATACATGTTATGTATATAACGATGCGCAATTTAATAAAACCGTTAAAATGGTTCAATTTGTTAAATGAGGGTGGAAATATTTTCTAAATCCCTAACAATTTATAATTGTCAAACCTATTCGTTTAGAAACAAATTCAATATTGTTTGGCAGGCTCAAATGTCAGAAATAAACAATCACTTAAGTGGAAAATTATTTTCCAATTAACTTGCAGCCTAGATCTTGGGATTTACACCTCAGAATTTTCATTGAGGTTATGTAAAGTCAAAACAAATTATTCGTGAGATACACCAGTAACAATGCTGAATAGAGTCGTAATACACAAGTTAGCAGTATGTAGTAATATTGGACCTACAAACATTTGAGTGAAATTTTTTTTAAAAGGAAATATCAAAGATTGTTCATTCGAGTAATAAAAAGATTTCGGCATTCAGTTTTATTTAAAACTAAAAAAAGGTACTGATTACCCTGTATTATATTTTTGGACTTTAGAAACATCAGCACACACGTAAACTTGTCACTATCGGGTGTAAAATCATAGCTTTTAAAATTTTATTTTCATATTAAAATTCTGTTTAATGCAAGAAAACAATTGTATCTCTAATTTAAGATCTATTTAATGCAAATAATTTCGTTTACAATTTAGAAATAATTTTATAAAAACGATAATTTGTTTATGTTGGCGAAATCTACCATCTGTGAAAATTCAGAGTAATATAAAATATAAATAAGTAAGTAAGTAGCATTTGTTCTTAAAATTGTGAACTTTTTTGTTTTTCTTTTTTTTTTTTGTATTTGCTACTTTTATTGTCACACTAAGTTTTTTTTTTTTTTTTTTTTGATCAGAGTGTGTTTGTGTGTAAATGTGAGTGTGTGGGTGAAAGATTGTAATCTTTTGAAGGTTTTACTCACTTTAAGTGAACCAACTTTCACTTAATTTTTGTCTTTCTTGTTTTGTTGGGGTTTTTCGCAAATATTTTCTTTTAGATTTTTTTTCTGATTATTTTGCTACTGTTGCCTTTTTTGTTATTGTTTATATAATTGTTTTGTCGTTGTTGGTTTTTTCTATGGTACGTATGTATTTATTTACTTATCATTGTTGTTGTTTCTTCTATACATAAACAAATGTTAGATTTTTGCTTTAGAAAATGAAAATAAAAGTGTTTGTGTCAGTATCGAATCATTATGTTGCATGTGTGATTGTCAAGTACGTGAGACCTTTTGATAATGTTATACGAAATATGTAGCTGTAATTAGACATGACGATGTTTGGTGGTTTTTGGGGCTGGCGGCACACTCTGTCGTTTTGTTAGTAAAGTTAACAAAATGTATATAAAATTAATTTGTACCTACACATATACATACATACATACATAAATAACCCAGTAAGCCATATGAGTCCGAAAAGAGTCTTTTCTGACACCTTTTTCGGAGCGTTAACGCTCTTTATGAGCCCAAAAAACAATCATAATTGCTCCGAAAACCTTCAGAAAAGAGCGTCATTACGTTCGAAAATGGTCCGTCAGAAAGAGCTCTTAGATAATGTTAGAAAAGAGTCTTTTATGAGGGTTTTTTTTTGGGCTCTTAAAGAGCTCTTAGATAATGCCAGAAAAGAGTCTTTTATGAGGTTTTTCTTGGGCTCTGTGTAATCTTGTTTTTATTATTCTTGTGTGGTACAGCTATGTTTTTTTTTTTGTTCAAAGCACAAATAGCAGGAGAACAACGCTTTGGTACACACATAATTAAGTGGAATTTCTGAGTCATACTGCGTGTCGACTCAGGACAGTAACAAGCAAATTTTTCTTTCGCTCCGAAAATGCTCTTTAGTTGGACTCTTTTCTGACTCCTTTTTTCGGAGCGCTCCGAAAATGCTCTTTTGTTGGACTCTTTTCTGACTCCTTTTTCGGAGCGCTCCTAAAATGGTATGCTGGGAAGTATGTACGTATAAAATTCGTATAAGAGTTAATATTTTATTCGGTTCGTGCATAAGGATGTGCGCGGATGCGTAAGTGTGTTTATTTGTACAAATGTATATGTTTTAGATATTTGTTTTTTCCCCTTAAATTGGTTTAGTTAAATTTAGCTTGTTATTTTGGGGTGATTAGTTTTAAAGATAAAAGTATGTGTGTATTTATGAATAGAGGTTAACATTAATACTCTACTGGCTTTAGAAAATAGTAGACTTACTTACCTTTATGATAATTTGATTGAGTAAAGAAGAGACAGCCATCATGTTTTTTCTGAAATAAATATTAAAATTTATGAATATGTACTTTGGCTGGCGTATTTTTAATAGAAATAGTTTTTGATAATATGTAAAAGATCAAAAGTTGGAATAAAATTTCTTTTCAATTATATAAAAAAGGTCATTGAATGTTAAACATTTTAATAAGTTGTTTTAGAACTTTTGCGAAATTAATTCAAAATGATTTTGTTTTCCAGTAACTTTAATGTACTCAAGTTGTTTAAAAATAGGCGACAAGTTTATAAATTTCTTTTTTTTCATAAATTTAAATTTAACAAAAACTCAAATACTGATACATTTATAAATTTAATACAATTTTTGTTTCTATTATAAAACGTTGTATTTGCTAAAGTTTCAAAAAATATTTCATTTCATTTTATAAATATGATAAATTGTATGGTCCCTGTTAAATTAAGAAAAACTAAACCTGTAACCACTTTTAGACGAAACTGTTAGCTGTTTAGAAATATTTTCTTTATGTTGTGTTTAACACTCACTTGTCTATTAGTAATTAAATCAGATTTTTTTTAAAAATCCTTTTAAGAATTGATTTTATATATAAATCAATAATGTTTTCATTAAAATCATTGAATAAAAACTATAATTGAAAAATAAAATTACTAAACAATGTCTTTCCTTTAAATACTATTACAATTATACTATTTCTTTTGTATAACTAGCAGCACATACATAGCATGTTTATAATACGCCCACAATAAAAGAAAAATTATAAACAATGTCTAAAATACACACACATGTACACACACATACATATGTATATCTGAGTGTGGCTGTGTGAAGTTGTACACATGTACAACAATGTTATGAAAGGTCCATTTGATATCAAGGAATATTTGTGTTCAATTACATTATTTGTTATACATACATGTGAACACTCAATACCAACAATAAACAACTACAACTAGTTGGTTGTTCAATACTTTCCCAGCTGTGTTGTGAGTACCTATAGACAATACGAGTATTCTGTAGTTAAACCTCATTTATGATTTATGCAAGATTGGTCATATTGTAGTGCATACAGTAGTCTGGTTGTTGCTTTCTCTTCGTAACTAACACGTAAGTTCCCTGATATAACAACAGACTATCGAGTTAAGTACTAGAAGATGTCTGTTAATTTGGGGTGAATTAGCTTCCGCAGAAGATAGGTGCAAGTAACCACTTAGGTAGCTAGTAGGATATCCAAATTATTCGATATTTCTTTTGTTCGAATAAAACGAATAAAGGATCTTATCATGTTCGAATAATTCGATCGCATTTTTTAAATTATATTATATAAATTAAACACATCTTTAATAAAATCACTTACAAGGGATGTTCGGAAACTTTTTAGCCTAGAACATAAAGCGCCGTATAAACAGAAAAAAAGTGTTTTGGAAACTTCCATCTGTACTATAAACACATGTTAACTTTCTTTTCGAACTGGCAACTCCTTTATATAGAAACAGGTTTTCAAAAAAAAACATCCGCGATTTTTTTAAAATGGAAAAATTAGAAATTCGTGGTTATGTATATTAAATATTTAAATAAAAAATGTATATCGGGACAAGAAATTCTTAATGACATGGTGAAAGTGCTCCTTCAGACCTACAGGGTTGCTGAATTTAAGCGTGGTCGTACAAGCATTGAGGCCGAAGTGTATGATATGGTATTAAATGTTTGACGAATAAAAGTGCGTGAAATAGCTAATATCATGGGCATCTCAAATGATCGAGTCCATTTAATTTGGCATGAAGAACTAGAGATGAAAAAGCTTTCTGCAAGATGGGTACCGCATTTTTTAACGGTAGAGTGAACAGTCATTTTCGTTCATTTGTCCAAGACTGATTCGTTCATTCAATTCGTTCAATCGTTCACTTTGAATGAATACGAATGAATACAACCCTTATTGCATGTGATTTTCTTCTTGTTTTTTAATAAACAGCAGCTGAATGAAATTGATGCGTACACTATTGAATGAAACCCGTTCAGTTAAATGACCGGCTCATTCCGTTCAATGAAGTGATCCGTTCATTTTAACCCGTTCGTTCATGAACGACACAGCTAACTAGTTAACAGTCGACCAAAAACGCATAAGAATGAAAATTTTTCAAGCTTGTTTGGATCGTTTAAAGAAAAATAAAATGGATTTTAAGCGCCGTTTTATTACTCTTGATAAGACATGGGTCCACCACTATACTCCAGAGACAAAAGAACAATCCAAGCAATGGACTGAAGCTGGAGGAAGTGTCCCAAAAAAGGCAAAAAAAATTCAATCGGCTGGTAAGGTTATGGCAATGGTTTTTTTGGACTTCAAAGGTATTTTATTGATTGGCTATCTGCAAAAGGGTAAAACAATAAATTCAGAGTACTGTTGTAACATTTTGGATCAATTAAGTGTAAAAATTCTACAAAAACGTACTGGCTTACAACACAAAAAAAAAATAATTTTTCATCAAGACAACACGCCAGCGCACAAGAGTTGTTTAACAATGGCTAAAATCAACGAATTATTATTCTGTATTGCGATGCGAAAGTCATAGCGATACGCAAATGAATTGCGATCTGAAAAGTATTTAGTATTCTGTAAGACTTTCGCATTCGCAATCGAAATTCATTTCAGTATGTGGCAACACTGTTCCAAAGTACAGAAATAAACGTCAAATTGCTGTATTTGATGAAACACAACTAAGTTTGATGAATACATACTCGTATTATAACATATCATTAAAAACTACAAGCTATTTAAAAATAATTACTAAATTTTTAATAACATTCTCAAATAATACTGCAAAATAGCTGCAAAATAATACAAATTAACATTATTAAGAAAAAATGTTTGGCATCATAGGTATAAAATAATTAATTATTTAACAAACTACTGATGAACATTTTTAAACAGCTTCCCAGCAAGCCATATGAGTCCGAAAAGAGTCTTTTCTGACACCTTTTTCGGAGCGCTAACGCTCTTTATGAGCCCAAAAAACAATCATAATTGCTCCGAAAACCTTCAGAAAAGAGGGTCATTACATGCTAAAATGGTCCGTCAGAAAGAGCTCTTAGATAGTGTCAGAAAAGAGTCTTTTATGAGGTTTTTTGAGCTCTGTGTAATCTTGTTTTTGTCATTCTTGTGTGGTACAGCTATATTTTTTTGTTCAAAGCACAAATAACAGGACAACAACGCTTTTTTACACACATAATTAAGTGGAATTACTGAGTCATACTGCTTCCGACTTAGGACAGTAACAAGCACATTTTTCTTTCGCTCCGAAAATGCTCTTTTGTTGGACTCTTTTCTGACTCCTTTTTCGGAGCGCTCCTAGAATGGTATGCTGGGTTAAATCGGAAAATCAACGCATGCTAATTGAACGTAAATTGTATGATCATTCATGAGTTTTGAGTGAATGTTACTATACACTAGTACTCACTCACATACATACGAGCATGGGCTTTATTATATCCCAATAAGCATTTTGGCTGGAATTCAAGTGGAATTACATTTAAAATCCAGTCACAATTTCCAATTTCCAGTTTTGAATTACAGTTGAAACACAGTTGAATTCAATGGCGAATCCAGCAAAATTAACCATTGAATTACAGTCGAACAAAACAGTACATTTACAGTGTAATTCCAGCCTTAAATAACAGTTTGATTCCAGTTGAACCGAACCTGTTCTCTGAAAATTTAATTAGAAAATCATCATAATCACCGCCGCCAATGATATGCATCAACTCTGTGCCATTATTAACATATCGAGCCATTACCGCCAAAATAATGTATCCCACACCATAATCGATTGTTGTTTTTTTATCGAAATCGATAGTTCAACATCATTTAAAATTATTAAAATTAAATGTATTACACAAAACAATATTTACATTATAAATTTTAAAATAATGGCTTTATTCAAACTGATTTTATTTAAAAAAAACCTTCCCCTGTAAAATTTTGAGTTTGTGGGATACATTTTTTCGGCGGTTATGGCTCGATATGCTTAAAACAAATTTGATGTTTTTAACAAACTTCAAGCAGACTGGAAAGAGGATGGATTTCAAATGTAATTCAAGCTTGGATTCACACTGGAATTCCAACATTGGAATTCACAAAACATGTGCTTATTGGGATTTAATTTGATATGTACGTATGAACGTGTGAGTGTGCGATAAAAGTTTGTGGTACTTACACACGGCTTGTTTATAATACAATACATGTAGTATAAGCTTTGACAATCACAGTATGTCTGCCTTTCTGGTTCTATACAATTGTTAATAGTGCGTATGAATAAATAAGTATGTGACTGTGTGTGTGTGGTATATGTGTAGGTGATAGAATGTGTGTCTTTGGTTTAGTAGTATCCACCTACATACATACATACATATACTTATACATATACTGAATAATACTCAAGCATACTAACATTTTATTGTCGTTTTAGTACGACGAAGTGTTATTATGTCTATGGTATATTTTGAATCAAATTTTTTTCGTTTCTTGTGTCACTATGGCTTCTAAGACATACTTTTTGTGTTTGATTGTATTAATAACACCTCTGAAGGAAGTGTAAAAGCAATATCTAAGGATTCTTTTATAAACTTTGTGTATATTTGTCAGGCACAACATTTTTTATTTCTACTAGAGTTTTATTAACGTCAGGATGTTAATAAACCTCATTCAATTTAATTTTGGTTCTACTTTTGTGCTTTAATAACAAAAAAAAACACAGTATTATCATTTTACAACTCATACTCTTAAAAACTCAATCCAGCTCTCTATCACTCTCTTCAAGTATGGTATGTGCGCAGGGCTGCCAAATGAATTTCCGTAGAAATCGTCAGAACCCCGATAAAAAACAAAAAAATCGTCATTTCGAATTCTAAAAATCGGAAAAATAAAAAGTCACTATTTCTAATAGTATTTTTAATTTTTTATTAAAACAAAAACACAAAAATTCAAGTTTTTATAGTCTCTTGTACAATACATCTAAAAATACATAAATTTTAACTTCTTAAATAAGAAATCACAAAAAATATAATGTTAAACACAACTTCTGTAAAATAATATCTTTCAGTATTTTTTAAATAAATATCTGAATGTAGCATATTTTATTAATTCAGGTTAAATTACAATGTCAAAACAATTTAGTTTATTAAGTTTTAAATAACATTTTGAATTTAGAATCCAATTCATCCATCATGCACAGGTACTTATTTTGAAAGAATTCCGTATTTTTATTATTTAAATTTATTTGGCTGAATATTCTTTCGACATTTTGTTAAAATAAGAGAAATTTGTGTAGAAATTCTACGTTGAAATTCAGAAATTGTTTCCTCTAAAAATTTTAGTTCATGGAATTCAGGGGCCAAATTACCGCATTCGTGATTGAATGAGCTATCGTATCGAAAAATGATTTGGATATCGAAATTATGATAAAATGTACTAAATACTCGATATCTTATGCGATAATCTCAAATAAGAAAATTACGATAAATTTTACAAAATATCGAATGCGGTAATTTGGTCCCTGCATTTAAAATTGCTGTTTACATTTACCAATACAATAAGTAATTTCTACTATCCTGGCTCATAATAATATATGGAATTGTATAGAATTATTTACTTAAACTCAACAATTGGCTTTAATTAAGAAAACATCACTATTATTTAGTTTTGTTCTTGTAATATGCCATGTTATTAAATGAGAAAAATAGTTGTTGTCTCTAAAAAAGAGAGAATTTGGTAACAAAAACATTAATAAAACAAACAAACGATGAAATGAACATTTTTATAATTCAAAAAATCGTCACTTTCAATGAAAAAATCGTCAAATAGTCACTTTGCTATTTTTGAAATAAAAAATCGTCAAAATGACGATAAATCGTCAAATCTGGCAGCTATATGTGTGTGCGGCGACACGTAGGCAGCAATTGTATCAGCTCTTTTTAACGGCTTTATTTATGTTAAATTAATTTGAAAGCCCCTAGTGAGTACTTCATCTGTATTATTTATTATAACTCTCCAGATATTTAAAGTTATTATTTTATTAAAATTTACTTTTATTTGGTTGGATTTTTCCTGGGGATTTCTTTAGTAGTATACTGCTTGTTTTTCCGTTTTTTTTTTCTAAGCTATAAATAATATTTTATCATTGTGCTAGTGAGTGAGTTGAACACTTTTCTTGGAATGTTAAATTGTTGGTACTATCATTCACAAATTGTGTTTTATTTTGAGCACTTGTTGGAGTGATGAGGGTGGTAGAAGGATTCGTTAGTAGTTGTGTTTTATGTTTAAGAGTATTGTTAGGAATATTTCTCTTCTTTTCTATTTTGTTTTTGATTACAATGCTTTGATTGAAAACAAAAGCTTTTCAATAGTCACTTGTTGGATATACCTGTTACAGTGGGTTAAATAATAAAGTGTTTAAGAAACTAAGCGGTAATTATTACTGCTTTAAAAAAACTTAAAACTTAGCAAATGTGCTCAACCCTTGTATAACCCATGTTTGAATATTTTGGATATTCATACGTGTTGTTACGAAATTTTATTATCAATTTAAGATCTGATTTCAACATTCATCAATCTACTTATAAACATGGCATTTCTGACACAATATAACTTATAACCTTTAAAAAGTGTGGCATAATATTTCCAATTGTATTTGTGAAATTAAGTATAACTTTCAGGTATACAAGTAAAAATTTCTGAAATATAGATGGAAGTTTTTGAAATTCAATTGTAGGTTTCTGAAATAGAAGCATAGAATTTCTGAAATAGAAATATACAATTGTACCTATAAATGGTGTAGTTCTTTAAAAGGCCAATAGACGCAATCACAATAGCGTTCCACAGAACTGGTTCCAGAATTAATTGCTACTAGTGATGTACAACCTGTCATTTAAGAATCTAAAATAATTCTGATTACACTGCTTCTATAACTAGTTACATGTTCTGAAAATGTTCTCAATGCCCAGGGAAAATATCAGTAATTAAAAATATTTGTCAGATATCGATAAATCGGATATGAAGCTTTCAAAAATTTATAAAAATGTGTAGCGCTTTATTATGAGGTTTATTTTCAGACAGATGATTCATTGATGTTTCCCTTGAAATGAAATTTTTTATTCTAAAGTTTTTAAAAACCAGAAATTCAAAATAAATCAATTAAATATAAATTATTTCGGAGCTTTCTTTATAGAAATATAAAATAAATTATAAAAAAATACATATAAATATATTAGCCCATTGTGCATACCGAAAGACCAACAAGTGAACAATTACAAAAGCTCTTTTTATTACTTATGACATACTCTTATTTCATAAAAATTCCTCCTCCTGCTACTCCCCATAACAGCAAAAATAAATAAAAAGCTGCAGCCTCAGACACAATTGAAAGTGAAATTGACTTTTAAAATTATTTTTGTTGCATGCAAAAAAACCTAATCGTATTTACACTTTCAATTCATATAAACATTTTTGTGTGGCATATGCGCAACTTTTAAGGACAAGTTGTATGTCGACTGCCTACCTTTATTTAACACATCTATATGTATGTACAAGTGGGGAAAAAATCTCTTTAGAAATTTCAAAGTACATTATGTTGGAGTTTTTCATTGTGCTTAAATGTTGTGAAAATGTTACGAATGAATGAAATGTGATGCTTACAAGTTAATTTCAAGATACAAATCATTTACCCAGAACAATGTAAGATGCAAAGAGTAAGGTAAAGGTTATTTTTATATTTCCAGTGTTCTGTTCTGTTTTGTTTTTTTGGTTTTGCTGTCAGGTTTTGCCATAGAAATAAATAGCACACAAGTAAGACACCAACATTGAGAAAGTTTAAGTGTCATCATTACTTAAGGTACGTTTTTAGTTTACATAACTATGGGCAATTTCGTGTCTAGTGAACCAACTTTTAAAATCGATGTCTTCCGATTTGGATGAAATTTGCACCAAGGTTAGTACTATTGGATAGTAGGCCAGACACAGTTGTATCTATCAGTTAAGAACTGCCGGAGGTAGAGGGGGTCAAAGTTAGACATTTTGGTCATACAGGGTTTTTTAAAATTAGTGTAACTTTTCACCTATTGGTCCTGGCAAAAATTGTCCAAAGGACTTTAGATAGCTATTTCTTCAATCATTCCAAAAATATTTTTTTAATTTTTTTTTTATATTTTTTTATATTAATTTTTTTTTTCAAAATGGGCCCCTTTTTTCTTCTTCAAAAGAAAGCTTATACAATTTCCTTTAAGGCCTTTATACCCGCTTAATGGGATGCGAGTGAGGTATCTATAAAAAAAATTTCAACTCATTTCATTTTTCATTTCATTTAATTTTTTTCCTATTTATTACTTTTAATACTAAATAACAATAATGATTATTTAACTGATTGTTCGACCTTTTTATTTATTAAACAATTATATTTTATTTTTCGAAATTAAGGTCTAATATTTTTTTTATTTTTTTTTTGTTCTTTCTTCCGATATTTCGCTACAACAATGTGTAGCATCTTCAGGGAAATAATAACAAAATTTAAAATTAATAACAATAAAAATATTTTTCAAAAAAAAAACAGTAATTGTCAAAATTTAAATATTACACAAACAAAAATATTAATATGAAAAATATTTTAGTTTTTAGTTTTTGTGTTTTTATAAATTAATGGTGTTTTCTTTTCTGAAATAAAATGTTACACCTTTATTATAATGTTTACCGCACATTTTAAAGATGTCGCATTTTTAATAGTCAAAATAGAACATAAAATTACAACAGTGTAACATTTTTTTTCATGTACAGCTGTTTTTGTTTTTTTGTTAAAAAAGAAGAAGCAAATAGCTCCCTGGTAAGATCGCTTGAAATAACACAATGAATATTTATCAAAATGACCTATGGCACTTTCCCGACTAATACGAAAATTCTTCTCAAATATAAAAATTATATATGTATATAAACATACATTACATATATAAGAAGTAGGAGATATTGTCCTATGAAATTTGACATACATCAACTTCAGAGTATTCATTAATTACGTTCTTTACCAAGTTTTTCACTCACGGTTGTGGATTTCTTTCCATAATCATATAAAATATTTTATCATCATCTGATGATGAAGATGAATCCAACAAGTCATCCAAAATTTTTTCAGCATATAAAAAATATTTTCCATTTTGTATATTTTTTTTTTGTTTCTTAACACAAATACACATTCATAAACAAAACAAATGTCAGCTGCAGCAATGCCAACTTAGCCCTTTTCGGGCTAGATTTAGCCGGATTTTAGTCACTCAAAACGCGAAAAAAAAAAAGAAAATTGGATGTGGTTTTATATGGATTTTTTTCCATTTAGCCCTTTTTTCAAAAATGTTTACGCGTTTTGAGTCTCAAAAGTTGGCATCACTGGTCAGTTGTTTTATCGTGCGATTCTCCCCCTCTAAAAATACAGAGTGTGAAAGGTGCACCATTTTTTAAATTTATGGTGTGACATTTATAGAAAAGAACACACTACAATTTAGCAGTGTTGACATTTTTTCAGAAAAGATCACAAAAAAAGTAAAAAAGATGCGAAATGGGAAAAACGTGTAACATTTTTGCCAGAAAACGCCATAAGTGTCTATAAGTTTGAGCAACATTATCTGTATCTACTTTCAAATTAATTCTAACATATAACGACGTTTATAATTATTTTCTGTTTTCAAAACATATATGTTCTCAAAGTCGGGATAGTGATTCAAATTTGCACAATGTGATGATAATGCTGTTTTTTGTGATGACATATCTCTATATTTTTGATCAGATTTGTGTCCAGCTATTCTAGTTTTTAATTTATTTTTAGTTGTACCTGCATATACTTTGCTACATTTTTCATTGTTATTACCGTTATATGGTATTTTATAAACTACGTTTGTTAAATTAGGTATCCTATCTTTTATTTTACTGAATAATCTGCCTACTGTATTATACATTTTTGGAGCCATTTTATATTTGTGTTATCAAATATATTAGTTTTTTCTAATCTTTCGGATATTTTAGGCACATAAGTTAAAGATTTATATATTTTAGCTGCAGAAAATCTTTTTGTGTTATTCATTTCATTTTTGATGTAAAATACTTAGCTCAGAACATATTTTAGAAGTCTCATTCCATATATTTATTTCTAAGGGGCAAATTAATTTTAAGTCTGTTTCATGTTTCCACCTTGAATCGGTGGGTACCGCTTAAATTTCTTCATCCCGGCTTAAAAAATAATGCTTTTGAATCCGTGAGGCAAAAATGCTCCCAGTTGGATGACAGAGATTCCAAGCATATGGTTTTAATAATAGATGGAATGATCTCGATCTAGTAGATGGATTCGAAACCTCTGTATTTGAAATGGCCAATAGAATTGGCACAATTGCGTGTGTTTTTATGATTAAATCTATGGTTTCTAAATTTTGCAATCATTTTGAACTATATTATATCCCACAACGGCTTATCTGCGGATACTTTAAGTGAAATTGTTAAAGAAAATGTTAATATTTTGAAAAGCATGGGAATAAACATTCGTATCCTTGTATGTGATCAAGGCTCGACCAACCGAAAATGTTTTTCCAACCTTAAAGTATTTGTGGAAAAGCCGTTTTTTGAAACTAGTGGTCAAACCTCTCTTTATGGTGATAATTGCTACAGATCTGCAATTCAGCTTAACAGTGAAGCACATAAATTTATTAATTTTTCTTTGGAATACATATATAGAAAATGTAGAGTTTGTGGATCAAGAGAAGCGTGTTTTTTTTTTTTAATGGGATGAAGCTCACTCTTAAATCAGTTCTTATGTTGACAGATGACAAAATGACTTAATCAGGACAAATTAGAAAACATGTTTTCTGTATTGTGGCAAAAAGGAATTTAAATGTTTAACAAATTTTATAAACGTTTATTGACAATTATATGAAGCTAGCAAGAATGGTTTAAAAAGTCTTTAATCTCTAATATTGCTGGGTATTCCGTGATTTCTATGGGTCTCTCGACTAGCGGAAACACATTCAAAGCCATGGATGTGTTGCAAGTGATGGCTAGTTATCTATATTCCAAAAAAATATAGACTTCTAAAAGACACAGTAGAGAAAGGGCTCTAAAGCTTGTTCGCTTATGCGCTTATTCATCTGAAACAAAGAAAATTTAACCACTTTTACTTTTTTAAGGGAAAATAAAATCTGTTCTTTTCTTAACAAGATGTTGCCAAAAAAAATCAAATAAAGTAGCAAATAATGGAAGAGTCATTTTTACAACCGAAATCCCTCCCAATGAAAACATTGTTAATCGTTGATAATGCCCAAAGTCAGCCGACAGAAGAATAAATTTGTAAAGACCTAAAAAAAATAGAAAATTTGGACAATAGTTCCTATTGTCACAACCCTTAAAACTTACTCTGAAAATAAATGTGAATATGTATAACGAATTTTGGAAACATATTTTTATGTTGGGTTTGTAGTAGTTGCCGATTTGCCAGCCCTTGGCGAATTATCTCGGGTCATTACGGTGCGTAGAACTGGCTTTCGTAATACTATGTTTCCACGACGACTTGAATCACCTGCTTCGCCTTCTGAATCATGTTTATGAATCATGCTGTTTACATGACTAATAAACTTGATTCTATTTGACAGTTGTCTTTAATAAACAAACAATAAAAAAAAACAGAATTTGCAATTTGTGGAAAATAATTTTTTTTAATGGACAAAAAAAGTGAGTGGAAATTAGTTAGCTTATTTGAAAAAAAAAATATACATTCGTACGTATTTACTTTCTTTAATTCCAGCAGCAAGAAAATAATTTGCTTTGTTTACAATAATATTAAATTTTTACAGCTAGTGCAGATAAACTTGCGATAAAAATTAGAGAAGAGTGCAATTTTTCGGGCTTCGCAAGTAGATTCAATATGAATCTACTGGATTCGCTCTTAAAATTTTGTATGGTGAAGCAAGTTGTTTCGCACATGATTGGGGTGTGAAGCATGAATAGAGAGCGAAGCATGTACCGTGGAAACATAGTATAAGAATGATATATCTGGTTATATAAAGTGATTTGCCTGTTTACAAGAATGAATAAATTTGGTAAAAAAAAGTAACCAATTTTGGTTGAAAGTGACCAAAACGGCAACGCTGATTGATCATTATTTAATTTGAAATATATTTTGTTTGGTTTTCGTTCAGATACTAAATTCAGATACTAAAAAACAAACTCTTAACAAACTTTTTTTAAGAACTTCTTTGTTTTGAATAATGCTCTTTAGTGTAATAAACACAAGAGCACAAAAAGCTTATTTTTTATAAAATAGCTCTTAAACACAAAGCACCAAAAAAACTCTTCTTTCGTTTGTTCGTTTAAATGAATGAAACGAAAAAAGAACTTACAAAAAAAATTCCGTATTCTTTTTTTTTTTTAAGTCAAATGAATACAACGAACCCGGTTTTCTTTTACAGCGCAGCCACCCACCACCACCGCCAAAAAACACAACAGAGACGATGACGAGAAAGTATGAAATGATGGTGAAAGAAGGGAAGGGAGGCAGCAGCAGAAAGAGAACAAAAAAACCCCACCCACACCCCATAGAAAAGTTATTTTTTTTTTGCTTTTTATGGTGAAATTTTTAAGTGGTGAAAAATCGTGGTGAATATAAAAAATCGTGGTGAGTTTTTAGAAATTCACCACAAATACCGTTATTCGAATTTTTCAAGGTCAGTGAAAATTTGACACCCTAATAGTAGGCACTGGAAGTGTTTTACAGTTTTAGGGGGTGGTTGCTGAATTAGCTAACTAAATAAATATATAGAAACACACCACTTACGACCTTTTTCTTTTTAATTTTTGAATAAATTATTCGCTACAAAATTTATAAAATTCTCGCTTCTCTTAATAACTTGGCAGCACTACTCGAACCTGCAAAATTTTGAACCTGCAACATTTTGATTCATCGCTTCTGAGGATATTCTATTAAAAATTATGGGTGTTTTAAATGTTCATAGGCAAAAGAAATCCGGGACTTCAGGTTCTTTTTTGAAACATGTGGCTCTTACTGAACAATGCATCTACGCAAGTTTTTTTATTGAGTCTTCACTTATAGACCTAGAGGAGACGTCAATAACGGATTTTAATAAAATATCTCTTTGAATTGCGGTAGAGCTCTTAAAAGGGTCTGCCACTCAGGCTCTGTAAATTAAGCAATTCTTTTTACGTTGTAGACCTCTTTGAGGAAATTAATATATTTGCATTCCCGCCAATGGTGCTTTCAATTGTTGCATGATTTTTTGTTATCCATATCTAAATAGTGTTTTATAACCCTTAATCAATTGTTTCATAAAATATTTTCCGGACTTATTAATAAAAAATTTACCGCGAAAAGCTAAAAAAAAATAAATAAATTTAAATTACCTAAATTAATCAATTCTTATATTTTTCGTGGATTTTATTTTGCAAAAATGTACATAGAAAATGTATTAAATTAAAAAAAAATATCGGATATGTGATGATAATCGATTTCGAAACTGAAACAAAGGTGGGATGTATTTATTATTTCCATTTTGTTAATACATATTATTTTAAATATTATTGTATTTGAATGCATTTTCATAAATATTTATCACATTTCTAACATTTATTATTTTTGATCCGGATGACCATTTTAAACCAATGTTCTTTCTCTTCATGTTTTCTTTTATATCGATTGCACAACAATGCCTCCTTATTTTCAATAAATGCAATTTCATTTAAATTGCTTTCTTACAAAAAATCTATTCTTATTTACTAACATTTGAGATTACTACTTAAAACTGAAAATATTTCTGATAATATCACTTATTAAGTATATTAAGCGATGTAAAAAATTCGTTAATATTACAGTTAGAAAATAAAAACTGGTGATAATAATAACTATTACAATAAAAATTTTACATTGACTGTGATGTGAATTTGAAAATTAAATTAAAAATCCAATTTAATAAAGTTTCAAAAGATTATATTTATAATGTTGTCTGTGGAAAAGAAAATATCTAAAAAAAAAAAGAAAATGTTGTAAAAAAAACTATTGAAGTTATATCAAGTGTTAAATTAAAATAATTAACTTTAAATTCTACGCAATTTTTATCTATGTATAAATATGTCCCATAATATAAACATTTTTTAGATGAGAGTTTTTCCGTTGAAACCAGACCAAAACGGCCAAGAAAAAAACCAAATTGCTGAAGTAGCTTCTAAAGGTTTGACAGAAAATTCTGGTACCGGATTGGATTTTTCTAGTGGTAATATACACACACACATATGTATTTAAATTAAAATCATAACTTTTGTACCTCTGCAAAAGACTTGCTTCATGATCAAGATTTCGACATAACACAATATATCAGCTACCAACTTTGAATCAATTACAAAAACGACAAACAGAAACTTGGAAAAATAACATCGCAAAAAAATGTTGCGAGCAAGAAAAATTGTAGAAGTTTTAATTTTTGGCTTTTATCTAATGAATACATATGTATATTATTTTTTTACAAAAATTTTACTTGTGGTTTATATATTTATTAATGCCATTTTGCTCTACGTGTATGTATTTGCAACGAAATTTGTTTAAGATGGCTATGGGGCAAACAGGAGTTTTAATACCGTTAGAAAATATCCCGTTATAGATGTCGTCGAGAAATAAAAAACGTTTAAGAATCATATTTTCGAAACAAATATATTGTGTAAAAATCTCAAAATTCTATCGTATAGTTTTTTAGAAAAATTATGTTAAAACTTCAAAATCGATTTTCTCAAAATGCATTTTTGGCACATAGAGCATTTAAACTCCCGCACGACGATGTATACATCGAGCCATTACCGCCAAAATAATGTATCCCACACCATAATCGATTGTTGTTTTTTTTTATCAAAATCGATAGTTCATTTAAAATTATTAAAATTAAATGTATTACACAAAACAATATTTACATTATAAATTTTAAAATAATGGCTTTATTCAAACTGATTTTATTTGAAAAAAACCTTCCCCTGTAAAATTTTGAGTTTGTGGGATACATTTTTTCGGCGGTTATGGCTCGACATGTTCTATAAGTATGTACCCATAATCGTGCACTTAAAAAATAAATTAATAAGAAATCTTTTGTCTTTCTTTCACATTATAGGTAGCTTATTGGTATTTTCATTGTCATCTAATTATCCTTGAAGAATTGAATAAATTCCACTGTGTATTACTTTTCATTACTTATACAATACGCAAATTTTGTCAACTCCAACCATTATTAAAGTTGATTTAGCAAAATAAACAAGTGATCTTGAGACATCAAATTAAATATGTACAGTGAATTAACAAAAAGTTAATAAAACAGTTTTGACAAAAAAAAAAGTATTTTTGATGAAAGTGGTTTTTTAAAATTATAATTTTTACAAAAGTGCATAAAATTAATTTTAATTCGTCTGTCTATCTATCTTTCAAGTTCTCAATCACCCCGATTGGGAACTTATAGCAAAAAATATTAATTACGTGTTAAATTTGACAAAATTGTGGAGTCTTTTTTGAAGTGGGAAAGATGTATTTTAGAAACACTCAACCACCAAGTCTGTCAATCGATTCATTCATTGTTTGTTGTTTGTGTGGTAAATATTACATAGGCACATACTAAAATAACGACTTTAGCTAACTCAGCAACCAACCCGTAAAACTGTAAAAAAGCATATTGCCTGGTTTTAGGATGACAAATTTTAAATCACAAATTAATCTATGTTTTTAAATGACTGAAAAATGTTTTAAATCTAATGGTAGTAGTGAATTTTTAAAAACACCCAAGATTTTTTATACTCACCACGATATAGTGCTAACAAGTTTTTCTCTACACATCACAATTTACTACTAATTTTTTGCAACTACTCCTCAACACATTTATTCCAGAAACGTAGTATTAACAATTTGTGAGTCAGGCGGTTTGGTCATTGCAGTTGCAGAAAATTTTCGATTAACTCGTTTTTAATACATTCAACATAAAAACATTTAAATAAACCATTAAAAGATGTCCACAATTGCAAGTGCTTTATCCATAGCCGGTACCCGTCAATCAGGTCAACCCGTGCGTACGCAAAATGGTGAGTATTAACCACATAATGAACAGATGCTGCTGCGAATGAACGCTCAGACAACTTAAAAAGGTGCACCCGGCATGGCCTAAAAGATGTTCTTTTTTAGAGAAACACATGTGTAAAAAATTGTCTGAAAGACAATGATATTTTAGTTTTAAAAAAATTTGCAAATTAAAGTTAGATTTTAATTAAAAAAAATGCTCTTAAAAGTTTGTTTAATGCCAAATTGATTGAGGTTATGTTTGTAAAAATTCTTTGTTGGCTTCCTAGGTGGGAGTTTGTGACTTGTGCTTGTTTATAGAGTGACGTCATTTTGGAGTATATTGTTGATGGTAATTTTTTTATTTGTAGTTATGGCAGCCAGTTCTATTGCCAACATTGTTAAGAGTTCGTTGGGTCCCGTAGGTTTGGACAAAATGTTGGTCGATGATATTGGTGATGTTACAGTAACCAATGATGGTGCCACCATTTTGAAATTATTGGAAGTTGAACATCCTGCTGCTAAGTAATTATAATTAATTTAAACACAATTGGCCTAATTTTTAATTTAATATTTATTTTGTTACAGGGTCTTAGTTGAGCTGGCTCAATTGCAGGATGAAGAAGTTGGTGATGGTACCACTTCTGTAGTCATTTTGGCTGCTGAATTGTTGAAGGTAAATTTGTTACTAAAGTTCTATATTAGCATAGTTATTAATAATGTTGATATTCCTACTTAGAATGCTGATGAGTTGGTTAAACAAAAAATTCATCCCACTTCTATTATTTCTGGCTACCGTTTGGCTTGCAAGGAAGCTTGCAAATATATCTCGGAACATTTGACTGCTCCTGTTGATGAATTGGGTCGTGATACTTTGATCAATATTGCTAAAACCTCCATGAGCTCCAAAATTATAGGTGCTGACGCTGATTTCTTCTCATCCATGGTTGTTGATGCTGCTCAAGCTGTCAAAGTAAGTTTTTGTTTTTTTTAATAGAAATACCAATAGAACAAGTGCTTACATTTGAATTATTTGTTGTAGATTACTGACCCCAAGGGAAATCCCGCCTATTCCATTAAAGCCGTCAATGTTTTGAAGGCTCATGGCAAATCTGCTCGCGAATCTCTTTTGATCCCTGGGTATGCCCTGAACTGCACCATTGCTTCCCAACAAATGCCCAAAAAGATTGTTAATGCTAAAATCGCCTGTTTGGACTTCTCTTTGCAAAAGACGAAAATGAAAATGGGTGTTCAAGTTCTAATCAACGATCCCGATAAGCTGGAAGGCATCCGTGCCCGTGAATTGGACATTACCAAGGAACGCATCAATAAGATTTTGGGTACCGGTGTTAATGTTGTCTTGTGCTCCGGCGGTGTTGATGATTTGTGCATGAAATACTTCGTTGAAGCTGGCGCCATGGCTGTTCGACGTGTTAAAAAAGCTGATTTGAAAATCATTGCTAAGGCAACTGGTGCTGCTTTCCTTACATCCCTCACTAATATGGAAGGTGAAGAAAGTTTCGATGCGTCCATGATCGGTGAAGCTGCTGAAATTGCTCAAGAACGTATCTGCGACGATGAATTGATCATTATAAAAGGCACTAAAGCCAGGTAATTATGTGATTTTTGCATTAAAATATTTAAGTAAAAAATTTGTTTTAAAAAATTTAAATTTTTAATAAAAATGTTGGTGGATGTAAATTATATGTATATATATTAACTATTTTCTTTATTGTTTTTAATTTTTAGAGCTGCCGCCTCTATCATCTTGCGTGGTCCCAATGATTTTTACTGTGATGAAATGGAAAGATCTATTCATGATTCTTTGTGTGTTGTTAAGCGTGTCTTGGAAAGCAAGAAAGTTGTTGCCGGTGGTGGCTGCGTTGAAGCTGCTTTATCTATCTATCTAGAAAACTTTGCTACTTCTTTGGTAAATGCTTTATTTGCCACAAATTATAAAAACAAATTGTAATAATAACTTTTAAAATTTATAGAGCTCCCGCGAACAATTGGCTATTGCTGAATTTGCCAAATCTTTGTTGGTAATTCCGAAGACATTGGCTGTTAATGCCGCTAAAGATGCCACCGATTTAGTTGCAAAATTGCGTGCCTACCACAATTCCAGCCAAACTAAAGCCGAACACGCTCTATTGAAGTGGACCGGTTTAGATTTGATCGAGGGTATTGTACGTGACAACAAAAAGGCTGGTGTTTTAGAACCTGCCATGTCCAAGATCAAGTCTTTGAAATTCGCCACAGAAGCCGCAATTACCATTTTGCGTATTGACGATATGATCAAATTGAATCCTGAAGAGAAGCAAGGCAAATCTTATGGCGATGCTTGCGCTGCAGGCGAACTTTAAATTTCATCATTTAATATACTTTTCTTATTAAGTTTAGTTAAACATCATCTTCGTTTAATTGTCTTTAAGCATTTAAATCATTAAACACCTAAACAACAAACAAACAAAAAAAAAATACACTTTACTATTGACAATTTAATTGTTTAAAAAAACAAATACCAATTTTTATTTCACAAAAAAGTCATCATCTTGGTTTGTTTAAAAATTTCTTATTTTCCTGTTTAATTTAATTATAAAACTACAAATTGTATTAACTCACATCCTTCTTAAATAATAATAAAAAAAATACATAAAAAATCCTTTCTTGTGTTTACAAGCCACAGGTTGAAAATGAGGACTTTATGATAAATAAATTACAACTTAAAATAAAACACACTTTTTTAAAACACAAGTTAATGTAGTTTTATTTGACTAATGT
Organism: Bellardia pandia; assembly: GCA_916048285.2. Lineage (NCBI taxonomy): Eukaryota > Metazoa > Arthropoda > Insecta > Diptera > Calliphoridae > Bellardia > Bellardia pandia. The sequence continues at coordinate 19,978,642 of OU696529.1, read as the reverse complement.
TGTTATACTTATGAGGCGGTGGAATATGTAACCTAGTAGGTTGGTATATAGTGTTTTTAAAAAGTGGTACGAAAATTCCAGGAGGTTATTGTGTATTTCGATTCAAAAGCAAAAGTTTTCGAAATACAAGTTGTGAAGTTTAAATGAAAATTACAAAAATTTTAAGACGCATGCGCGGACTAAAGATATCACTTAATTGAATATTTTTTTTCAAGTTTTACCTTTTTAAGTCTAAGACAGCAAAATATTACTATTAGAACTTTATTAATTAACTTTTATTTTTTCCATACACAAGCGATCAACCCTACTTTGTAGTCAATGCGCGGGCTCTTACATTTAAAATATTTCAATAAAATTTTAAAGACTTCTATTTGAACTAGTAACAACAAAATTTTGCTATTAGAAGACGACAAAACAAAATTTCACCCCACCCTAATATGCATACGTACATATGTATAGGTATATACAGCCCAATTCCGCGGGAGTTTTTTTTTTAATTTTTCATATTCAAATACAATGTTAAAAAAAATTTTCCCCTTTTCAATACCAAACATTTAGATCGTCCGAGAATATTATAAGGACAAGGAAATATTGGTTCTGCGACCAATAATAAAACTATATTGTTAGGTTTTTGTCTTTTAAAAACGGTGGTTTATTTACTTTTTACAATAAACTCGGTTTCAAAACGATCGATTTGAAAGATTGTGAAACATTTTTTAAATTCAAGTATGAATTTTTACTGAAAAACGGTTAATTTTCAAAATAATAAACTTCACTTATACTGCGATCACTTATATTTCTTACTAAGAATTGGTTTTTATATGAAATCCTCAAAATATCTTATCCTTAGTATCTTTGTAAACACGCATTTAATTGGAAAAAGGGTCTTAATTTGAGATCACTTATAATTCTTACCAAAAATCCCTTTTATATCTTTGTAAATATGCATTTAATTATAAAAATTAGTGAAACTTAATACATAAGAGAACAATTAATAACAAACAAAAGTATAATTTAATTAATAGAAATAGAAAAATACACATAAATAAATAAGAACAATATAAATAACAAACAATTAAATACAAAAACAAAAATCTGGGGGGTTACTGCGTATTTCGATTCGAAAAGAAAATCATTCGAATTTGTATACTTTTTACATTGTATTTCGAAATATTTTGTTTTCGAATCGAAATACGCAGTAACCCCCCTGAATTATAACATAAAATCAACCTCAGTTAAATTATTTTTTTTTCTCCAACCAGTTGTATTAACTGCAGTGGTAGTGGCTCAGAGCCTACCCTGCAAATAATATTGGACTACGTGATCCATTTTAGATGATATGGACTACTCACAACATGGTCCAATGTAATGCAGTCATGGACCATATCATAGTTAAACAAGAGTTTGTAGTTAAACGACATGGTTTCGTGTTAACACGATTGCATATTGAGTTGTTGTTGTTGTTTAAAACTAACCCTCGTGAGTACTCCATGGAGTAGTTTTGGGACTACTCCGATGGGTTATATGGTCCAGTCCTAGGACATCGCAATGTTAAATGGACCACCTTTTTTTCATATATTTGGAGTAGTTTTGGAGTACTCCTACTCCTCTTTGGACTAGTCTTTACATGCATGTATGGACTAGTCATGTTATTTGCAGGGTAGTGCACTAGTTTACTAAGATGCATACATATACATACATATATAAGTTACTTAATAGTCATCATCACATATTGAGCGGTTAAAATACTTTCCATTATTTAAAGACGTACAGAAATCACTTCCTAATGCATATCTGCGTATTCGTTGCTGTAAACTATGTATGTAATAAAATTGTGAAAATAATTCAATGAAATTTTGATCTCCATGAATTTAGGAATTATTAAAAAAAAAACGAATTAAAACAAAAAATAAAAACTGAAAATAAATTTACACAAAATATAGTTTCATCTTATTTTGGTTCATATTCCCCCGATTCCGATTTTGCTGTTCTGTAAATAAATTCCGCTTTAGAACATAAATTAGTATATTAATCGTTTTTGTAAATCGCTTGTTTTCGAAATGACACGATTTACAGAACAGGGGCATTTATTTCTAATTACATCTTCTCTCTGCTCTGCTCTTTCACTAATACTTTTCTTTTATTTTTTCTCCAAAAGATTCAAAACAAAACAAAATTCAAAAACATTTATGTTTATAAATTGTTTTAATAAAATTTATAGCCCCACCCTCCCCTTCATATGAAACCCATAAATATTGTGAAGAAAACACCTAAAGAGTACGAATGAAAATGAGTTTTCACAAAAATATACACATAAAATGCGCCTAAAAATAGAACATGCAACCGAAACTACGTGAAAAATTCTTCATTCAATACACACAATATTAGAAAAAGAAAATCGAAAGAAACGGATTACTAAAGAAATAATATTTAGTAGTAAAAGAGCACATTTTTCTAAAATAAATTGTTAAAAAACGTTAAAATATGGCTGAAAGTAACGGTGAAATTGTAGGAGACATTAATAATAATGAGGCCCAAGAAGTTGTGGAAAATCCAACAGGAAATCAAAATAATGAATTATTAGATATGGTATTCACATTGGAAAGTGAGAAACAGCAATTGGTAGAAGAATCGCGTAAACGTATAGGAGCTCTGCGCAAAGATTTGGAGGTTAGTTTTTTTTTGTTTAATAAAAAAAGTTTCAAAAGTAAATAACTCTTTATTTAACATTTATAATTTTTTAGGATTCTTTAGGTGAAAATGAAAAACTTAAAAAGAAAGTTAATCAATTGGAGCAGTCGCTGAAGCAGTCGGTTATGTTGGGTGGTGTAGATGCTCCCAAAACTAGACAAGATCAAGAGGAATTATTGTTGAAAGCCAAAACTTTACTTTTTGAAAAGACTAAAGTCAATAAACAACAAGAGCAACAGATTGCTACTTTAAAAGAACAAGTCGAGGCCATGAAAGATGTTGTGCAAGTAACTAAAGACATGTTGAATTTAAAAACTGCCGAATGTGAACACATGCAAACCAGATTGGACAAATCTCATCTATGGATCAAGGCGGAAAAGGATAAATGTACCATCACCGAAAAGAAATTGGCCATATCGAAAAATGTTTATGACAAACTCAAAATTGAACATGAATTACAAACGAAAATTCATAGAGAATTGAAAGAAGTTTACGATCAAAAGATCAAAGTTTTAACTGCCACAATAGAGAAACTTAAAGATTAGTAATAAACATCATTAGAAAGTAAAAATGAAATTTAAGTTTAAATAATTTGTTGTGGTTAACTGTTTTTAGTAGCAAATAAAACGAATAAATTTATAATTAATAAACTCATTTAGTTTTAGGTTTTTTCTCAAGTGTTTTATTTTGTAGGTATTATGTTTGACAAAAACTCTTTAAAAGTGTATTATTAATTGTGTTTTATTAATTGTTATATGAATGAAAAAGTGAATCCAGTGTTTTTGTTGTTTTGTGTGTACATTTAAGCTGTTTGTTGTTGCTGTTGCATTTGTTTAACTGCGGCCAATTGTTTCATTTCAATCACTCCTATCACAGCATTCAAGAAACGACTCTTTTGAATTTGAATTTTTTCGATTTTTTCAATTTGTTCTTGGACGTATTCGACACGACGTTTGAAATAATCTTTGGATCCTTCAAGATTCTAAAAGTAAAATAAATAACGAGTAACATTTTTTAAAAATTCAACTATTTTAGTAAAATTAATTATAATTAAACTACTGTGAAGTTTTCTAAAAAATATTTGTTGGAATCTGCAATTATATCTTATAGAACAAAAGAAATCGGAAACGACATTTTTGGGATCAAAAAAATTTATAGAAAATCTGTGATTTATAGAGTATATCGGAAAGAATTTTATGACAAATCAGAATATTATTATTAACTGAAAATTTGTTCTGAAACAAAAAAAAATTGGAATACTACCTACAAAAAATTTGTATAGTTTTTTAAAGGTGGGGTGTCATAAAGCCATTCCATTGAGCCATAAGGTCATATGTCATTAAGTCTCAATGGAATGGGACTTAACGCCATAATTTTTTTTCCAAAAATGAGAAATAAAGCCATATTTTTGATAATGTTGCATGTCACCCTATTTCATGTTAAAAAAATGCGGTACAATGAAATAATCCCAATGGAAAAATGAAATAAATCCCAAAAATTTTTCCATACAGATTGGGACTTATTTCATAATTTTTGTTTTTGTCTTTTATGAAATAACTCCCAAATGAAATAAGTCCCAACAGGTTTTTTTTTTTGTTGGGAGTTATTTCATTTGGGCGGAAGGATTTTCTCCTCTATGGTATACACAATACCGGCTTCGCATTGCACAAATTTCTTGTATTGCCGTTAATTCATTTTTATTGGGATTAATTTTTACATTTTGAAATAAGTCCCAAAAAATTGGGAAAATTATAGTGGAAAACTATTAATTTTTCCTATTAATAAATGTTTGCACAATTAATTCCTGGAGCTTTGAAATTTAGAATTTTTTTAAATCATTAATTTCATAGACAAATAGTGAAATAAAGCATTTGTAACGCAAAACATCAAATGGGACATAAAACCATTATGGCTTTATATCCTATGGCTTTATGACATCCCTCCGTTTTTAAAACCTAATTTAATATCATTTTTTAAAATTTTAAATGAATTTAAAATACATTTGACAACGAAGAACAGACATAATTAAAAAGTTCAATAAAGCTTTACAATTCTTAAAGATACCGATTTAATACCTTCTCTACATAGTAACCAGTACCAACATCAATTACAAAATTGTCCAAATCCTTAATGCGACCGGGCACATACATACTGCTAGTTAAGGGTACAAGAATTTGACGATTATCCCAATCCGGTTGAAATGATTCTAAAGCTTCTTTGGAACTGGCATATTTGGCTTTACAATTATACAAAGTTTGTAAAGACTCTTGTATACCACTGATTTCCTAAAATATTGAAAAAAAAAATGATTCATAAATTGTTTCATTCATTTGTCAATGATTTTTCTGCCTTCGACTTACCTGCTCAAATTCTTGTTTAATTTGTACCAATTGTTCCAAACTTAAGTTGGCTAAATTGATTTGTTCTGGTTTATTAGCTCCTTCACTGGATGACATTATTTATTTGTTAATTAATACACTACTTTTAATAAAAATTGCGAAAATTGTAACAAATGTCTTTTCCCAAAAAATCACTTAAATATTATAGTTCTCGTGTGTGACCAACGTTGTCAACTTTGAAATTTCAAAACGCACCAACATGGAGAAAAAAACGCGCCATTTGAAAAAAATCGCACCAAATTTAGATTTTCTTTCTTATTTAATAAAAGTTTATTGAAAAATTTCACATAAAAAATATAATATTAATAACAGTCTTCAACAGTTCATTCAGTGTTTTTTTTTTAATAAAAAACTTAACAAAAATAAACTAAACAAATTTGTTTTTTGTACCAGATGTAAATTAATTTTTTTTTGCCCGGGGTTTACACATGCAACAGTTCGAAAAACTCAATACACTCACATCTTTTCAATTGCAGAGCTAGTCGAGTTTTTCGAATAAGTTTTCGTATATAATACGCAGGGATGCCAACTTTTGAGACTCAAAACGCGTAAAAATTTTTGAAAAAAGGGCTAAAAAGGGCTAAATTGAAAAAAAATTCATTTAAAGCCACATCCTGTCAAAATTTTCGATAACGTGCGAAAAGGGGCTAAATTATAAATGTTTCTTTTAAAAATCAAAACAACAAAGACTTTTTTATAAAATAATTTATTAGAAAAAAAAATATTTTTACTTAATAAAAAGATTTTTAGCAATATAAAAGGAAAAACAATAGAAAAAAATTACTATAATGAGATACACATTTAAATTATCTACATTTCATATTACATTTTAATAAATAAGGTACATACGTATATTAAATAGTATACATTTGAAATTGGTCGTTACTGAACAAAATTTCGATTCCTTGTTCATCATCATTTTCAGTCCATATGTTTCGTTCGAATTAATTTTAATGCACACTTAGGCAGGTATTTTGTAGTTTCAACAACATACATTATCTCTTTCTAGGTTATATTTAATGTGTATTAAACTGTTACACGTATTTAATGACATTTTGTTTCTAATTTTATTTTTGAATAAATTCATGACACTAAAACTCCTCTCAACTTCTGCGTTTGAGTACGGATATGTCAATATGTGTAAGGCAAAACTGGATAATTTAAGGAATGGGTTATTACCAATAGCATTTTTGTAATTATGAACACCGATCCAAAACTTATCAGGTCTTTCAGTATTATTCCATTCACATGTTTTTAAACTTATGGCGTTTTCTTTTCTGGCAAAAATGTTACACGTTTTTCCCATTTCGCACCTTTTTTATTTTTTTGTGTTCTTTTCTGAAAAAATGTCAACACTGCTAAAGTGTAGTGTATTCTTTTCTATAAATGTCACACTATAAATTTAAAAAATGGCGCACCTTTAACACTCTGTATTTTTAGAGGGGGAGAATCGCACGATAAAACAGCTGATACAAAATGGAAAATATTACTACTTTTTTATTTGCTGAAAAAATTTTGGATGGCTGGTTGGATTCATCTTCATCATCTGATGATGATGAAATATTTTTTATGATTATGGAAAGAAATCCACAACCGCGAGTGAAAGGCTTTGTAGAGAACGTAATTAATGAATACTCTGAAGTTGATGTACATATGTAAAATTTCATAGGACAATATCTCCTACTTTTTATATATGTAATGTATGTTTATATATATAATATTTGTATGTTGGATGGAAGTTTTGCTCTAATTTCATTTATGACGGTTAAATTTGTAGAACAATTTTCAAAGCACACCAATTTGAAAGAAATATATGTATGTAGATTATTTTAGATTCCTCTTCTTTTTATAAATTGTAAAGCAAACTAACGTTATTTCGATATTATTAGATTAAAGGAAGAAAAAGTACGAAAAAACTAAAATGTAGCCATATCGAGCAAAAAGTAATAACGATCTAAAAGGGCTAAAAGATAATTGTAAAAAGTGCTAGATTTACGCGTTTTTTAGTTTCGGGCCAATTTTCTTTTTTCGCGTTTTGAGTGACTCAAAACGGGCTAAATCTAGCCCGAAAAGGGCTAAGTTGGCATCGCTGATAATACGTACACAGAACACGCATGCAAGTACTCGACTAGCTCTGCAAGTGAAAAAATGTGAGTGTATTAGTAAAAAAAGTATGAATGTATTGACTTTTTCGAAATTGCACTTGCATGTCTAAATGCCGGGTTAATTATTTCGCTGTGAAAAAATAATACCGCCAGATACATTTCATATGATTTCACAAAATGAACTTCTCTTTTCATGAAAATTTCATGTGATTTTTTTAACATGTATTTTGACAGTGTTCCACTTGAAATTTTGAACAGAGTACTAGTAAAAATACTCCTATATGCTATTCGGAATTACAACACTGGTAACAAGCATAATATTACTTGGATCACCTTGTTTGATTTTTTGGCTACAGTTAAATATTTTTGGACATCCTTAAGTTATGCTGTAGACATTTTCTTAAAAAAGAACACATTTTTTTGGATGACAAATTGTGAAAATTTTCGAAAAACGGTATTTGTGGTGAATTTCTTATTTGTTAGCTAATTCAGCAACCACCCGTAAAACTGTAACCCGCGCAAATCCATTGCCTGCTTTTAGGATGACAAATTTCAATGATCTTGAAAAATTTGGAATAACGGAATTTGTGGTGAATTTCTAAAAACTCACCACGATTTTTTATACTCACCACGATTTTTTATACTCACCACGATTTTTTACTCACCACGATTTTTTCATCACATGACAGAAAAAAAATTTTTCCGTCGGTCCGTCGGTCTTCCATTTTTTCGTCAGTCAGTCAGCGCTCTTTTTTCCACAACCTCACTCACGTCTCCCTGTCGTCACTAGAGCGTGTGGTCGTCATCCGTCGCCGGTCCGCTCCGCACACGTCTCAGTGCGGCGTCGTCCTTTTTGCATGTGTGCGTGTGTGGTGTGTGTGTGTGTCGTCGTGTTTTGAAAAACAACGAATTTTTGACAAAATTCGTAACACACCAAACTTAGGATGCTCGCCGGAAAAAATTTTATGCTGGCAGTGCTTACCGTCATACTCTGTTTACTCGATGTAGTCTCGGCCAGCATTGTCACAATAAACATTAAACAGCTGATCATTTGCATGTGTTGTGTAATTTGACATTTACATAAAACGAATAAAAAAATAACCTTCCTGGACAGAACTTCGACCGTTTTTTTCTGTGAGGGAATGGCTTGTGTTAGAAATTCAATAAGGTTATTGAGCATAAATAAAACAATTGTCAGAAACATAACAATGTCAGCTCAAAGACGTGCCCAAGAAGCTTTGGACAAGATTAAAGAGAAAAATCCCTACTTTGATAAGTATGCCGATAAAATAGCCAAATTACAACAGACATCGCCAGAAGAATTTCTCGAAAGGGTCGATAAGGTAACAAACCCTATTAAGGAAGGCAAGTCACAATCTAGGTAAGTTCCATGTATTTAATAATCACCGAATTACTTTTATTAAAATTAATTTTCCATAAATAGATCTTATTCCGAATTGTTGCACCCAAAAGCACCTAAGGAACAAGTTGAAGCTGAAATTCCGCACAAGAAACTTAGTGATATTATGAAAATCGAATTGATTAAAGATAAAACAGTCGAAGAAATCTCCAAAATATGGGTTGAATACCACAAAACCAAAGATGTCTTGGCAGCCACATTGACGGTAAAACAATTTGATCATTTAATGGAAAAGGCCAAGAAACATCCCATTTTCTTACTACCTCTACCCCGAAGTGAAGGTTTTGAGTTTATTATGCTGCAATTCGCCAACAATACTGTACACTTTACACCTTTATTAGCTTATCAGGTATGTATTTGAAAGAATGATTCAATTTTAAAACTGTTTATTAATTATTGTATTTTAGGTTCATGCAGAAAATGCTCCGGAATGTTTGACCATAGTTCATTATACTGAAATGCGTGATAAAGGTGTTGTGCTAATGCGTGGCGAATATGACAGTAAAGTATTGACTGCCCAGGAGGCTCAGTGTTTGGTGAATGAAATGCAGATGTTTTATTGCATACACGATGATGCCAAACAAAAAATTTTGGAAACATTCACCAATAAGCCTGATGAATTTAAACACATGGATTTAATCAAGGAAGTAGAGAATATACAACTGGTTTAAGTAGCTTTTTTTATTTGTTGATATTGATAATAATGGAATAATATTGAAAATAAAAAATTAATAAAGATAAACTATAGTTCACATATTGAAAAGTTGGAGGTCTTTTTTTAAATTAAATGTGTAGTTTAATATTTACTACTGAGCTTAATGTTAATAAAAAATAAGCCATTGGTTTAAAAATTATTTTTGAAATTGAACACAATTCATCACACCATTTCAAATCCATCGATTTTTATCACATACTTGAATATAACTTTATTTGTTAAATAATTAAGGTTTGTACTTTTTTTAATTACGTCTGAGTTACAAATCTAGTTAAAATTTTTAATTTTCTCAATATCAATTTATATTTCTCAATTTTAATTTACATATTCTCAATATTAATTTACATTTCTTAATTTCAGTTTGTTTTTTCAACAAAATTCAAAAAAATTTAATCGAAGTTGCCTTCAAGTTAAATATACAATTTTATTTGAAAATAAATTGTATACACTACATTTATTTTTGAATATTTCTGTTATATGTTTCACATAGCCTTCCGTTGGAAAGCATAAATGTAAAATCATACAAAAATATATTCAAAGAGACACTAGCAAAATGTAATGCATTTTCTGGCCTGCTAAAGCCGTCATCAGCATTCTTTGTGTATAATAGTGCTTTATTTTCAAACTATGTACATTCAACTTTTTTTATAAATTATATGAGAATTATTCCTCTTGCGAGTATTAACTTCAATTAAATTTTTTTGAATTTTGTTTATTAATACTCGCAAGAGGAATAATTCTCATATAATTTATAAAAAAAGTTGAATATACATAGTTTGAAAATAAAGCACTATTAGACACAAAGAATGCTGATAACGGCTTTAGCAGGCCAGAAAATGCATTACATTTTGCTAGTGTCTCTTTGAATATATTTTTGTATGATTTTACATTTATGCTTTCCAACGGAAGGCTATGTGAAACATATAACAGAAATATTCAAAAATAAATGTAGTGTATACAATTTATTTTCAAATAAAATTGTATATTTAACTTGAAGGCAACTTCGATTAAATTTTTTTGAATTTTGTTTATTAATACTCGCAAGAGGAATAATTCTCATATAGTTTGTTTTTTCTCAAAATCAATTTGGATTTCTCATTTTCAGTTTGTTATTTCTCAATATAAATTTGGAATTTCTCAATTTCAACTTGTAAAGGTGTAATTTCCGGGTGAATCTAGAAAAGATAATCGATGGCCGTTGAAACTTAATGTTGACATAATAACAGCGTGTTACATATCATCAAATGTTGATAATCATGTTGATAAGCCGTTACAAACCGTTAAATTTAAATTGACATATAATTTCGTAACAGTATTATTAAATAGAAATAAAGATATAACACAAAGCCAAATATACATATGTATGTATGCAAATGATATACTCATAAATAAAATCTAGTTTCATCTTGATTATTTTTTGAATAAAATCATACTAATTACATATTATGATATTATTTGTACGATATAACCATGTTTTCTATATTTACATCTGCCTATGGAAAACTCATAAATAATTTATTATGTTTGATTCATCTATATATCTGGAATTTTTCCAAGAGTTTTTATCAAATTTTTAAAAAGTGAAAGCAAAAGCAAAATGTTTCACTAAAAACTCGGGTTTTTTTATTCTTAATTCGGGACTTTACCAAAAATCTATTCTTTTTTTTTTTTTTTAAAAAACCTAAAAATAGATTTTTTTTAATATTTTAGTTCCTGCTCAACTGAAGGCTATATGAACTCTAAATTCTTTTCCATCAACATGTACATAATATATAATGTTGTAATTAAGTAAACTGTTTAACTTTTGTCTTAAAAATGGATATTTTCCATCTGCCTTTAAAAAGGCTAATGTTATTCCTGTTATAAAACTTGATAAAGATGCTAAACTACCGTCCAGCTATAGGCCAATTAGTATATTAAGCCTGTTGAATACGGTTTTTGAGAATATTTAAAAGAATATTGGATTATCCAACCAGTAACAATATTATTAATTGCCAAAAATTTTGATTCAGAGAGGGACACTCCACTGTTCACCAGGTGAAGAGAGTGGCGAATTATATTGATATTAACAAAATGAATTGATTGAGTACTGGAGTTGTGTTTCTTGATATTGAAAAAGCTTTTGATTCCATTTGGCATGACGGACTAGTGTTCAAACTAAACAGATTCGGCTTCCCAAAGTACCTTCAAAAGATTATTAAAAGTTTCTTAAATAACCGATCATTTGTCGTATGTATTGATAACATTTTCTCTGGTGAAAGACAAATTTCGGCAGGATTGCCCTTTACTCAATATACATCTCGGATATCTCAATTCGTAGTAACCATAAAGCAGCGTACTATGCCGATGACAGTCCGTCTATATGTCGTGGCAAAGTCTTGAATGCAATAATCAAGAGAATGCATGATAACATTAACCTGAAACATATTTTGATAATTGGAAAATAAGAGTTAATAATAGTAAAACACAAGTCACTTGTAGGAAAGCAATAAGATGTGGTTGTGCCCTTTATCCATTGTTAAAAAAAAAGTCGAATCTTAACTTGAAAAACAAAGTACTTATTTATAAAATGTGTATTAGACCGATAATTACATATGCCTGCCAAGTTTGGTTTCATAAAGCCGCTAAAACGTACAAGAAGAAGCTGCAGATTATACCACCAAGATTTTCCACAGACTGGTTACATAGGAATTTTGAGCATAAGTACATACACCAAGGAACTGACTGCCATTTAATGAAAAAGGCAGAGTATCTGACTTTGAATTGATAAGAATTTTGTTAAACAATCACTAGTGAATCTTTCGTAAAGAAAGATTTGGATAGTGCGCAATGCGTAATCTGTATTATTTGATTCATGGTTTTAACAGTAATTTATGTTAATTTTTAAATAATTGTATTTAAAATAAAATACGCCTCAATATCTGTTTAATTAAAATCGTACGTTGATTTTGATTTTATTTTTAATTTGCTTTTATAATGGGAATTTTTTTGTTTGTAATAAAGAAAGAAGTAAAAACAGCCCTGTTTATTTGTTTTGTAATTTGAATATTTATTTTTAGATTTGTTTTTATTGTACACACAATTTTTATTGTTGTAAATGCAACAAATGCACCTTTCCGCTTTTTCTTAGTTTTATAAATATTTTTATTTAAACAAGCAGGCAAAACAGTTAACGTTTTATTACTTGCATTAGTAACAGCAGTGAACATAAATAATACGCGCGAAATGACTTAGTGTAGATTGTGTAAGTCTGTTTTCACACTCTTAAATTTTGACCCGTCAAGGCAATTATTTATGGATGAGCAGGGAAAAGAGAACAAAAGGGGTACAAACTTGACGGTACTAATCATTATTTCCTTTTATTCTTTTTTTTCATTCATTTATATTTGCATTATAAAGTATGAAAATTTAATTGACGTTCGTGAATGAAATGGCAAGTTCAAAAGAGAATTGAACAAAAACTGGTCAGTTAAAACTGAAGAGTGTGAAACAGGACTAACTAATTATTCCTTCAGGGGTTGATTCAGTAAGTTTGATTGGCGTAAACCGTCTGCTATTATGTAAGCTTTTTCCTCTAAATTTGTCTCGGCAAATATAACTTAATGGTTCCTAGAACTATATTTTTGCTGATCATTAATTTTTATAAACTTTTCAATAACTTACTAGGTTTTGATTATATACTCGTATTTTGATTTTCTGTAGTGATTTTCTTTAAAAATTACATATATAAGCTATGGCATTCTTCTCAAAACTCAATAAGAAACTGAAAAGGATTATTATCTCTATTACTATTATTAACTTTTAAATCGTTTAAGTTTTTAAGATCTGTAAGACAGCACTTTACAATAATTAAAGTACATACCTACATATTAGGTTTTATTAAGAATTATTCATTTTGCACTCTTGAAAAGTATATTGATTTTGTAGCACAGGGTAATTAAGTAGTGATCTTAAAACGGTATAAATTCTGTTACTCCGCTGTACTCTTGCAGCTGTAAATAATATTTATGAGAAATAAAATAACGGTTTTTATGAACACACTAACAAAAACATCCGTTATGATATTGACATTTGCAAAAGTAGGTTACGAGAGGAGGCATCATGCCAACAAAGTGACAATTAAATGTGATACATATATGAAAGTTACTTTGAACAGTAGTGGAGAGAAATTTAGCACACATGTACGTTTATTTTAAAAGACGATTTTAGCCACCAACAAATTTTATAGAAGTTTTTGATTCCTATTTTAAAATTGAACTATTAAAAATTGTAACTTAAAGACTGCTAAAATTTATACCATTGGGACATGGATAAGGAGACCTTGTTTTCTATTTACAAGACGATTCGTAGGTCAGTTATATATAATATTATTACGAAATTACATATCAATTTAAATTTAACGATTTGTAACGGCTGGCATACAGCATGTTTATCAACATACAACATGATTATCAACATTTGCATTATTAGAAGTTTCTATATACAAACATTGTTGATAACATGCAGTATGGCAACATTAAGTTTTAACGGCCATAGAAACTTACTCTTCTCTAGATGCCGCCGGAAAATACAAGATTATGCCGCTAGTGTATAAATAGAACAAACAGGGTCATTCAGAGTGGAGTTCATTATGAGTCATTGTTTAGTGAAAATTAAAGCGTTCTCAAACTGATTTCAATTTGTGTTAAAGTAAACTGTAGAAGTACAGAGTATTTATTTAAATTGTTTTGTATACATTTGAATAATTAAGACTCGTTATATTTTCTTTAAACTACGTGGGCGGTTCGGAAACTTCTTAGCCTAGCATAAAAAGAGAATAGTTAGTTTTTCAAAAACATTTTTATTTTTCAATATAATCTCCTGAAACTTCAAAACACTTAGTCCAACGCTTCTTTAGCAATTCTATCCCTTGATTAAAATAGTTTTCCTCAAGGCCTTCAAAATAGTGGTTTAAAACTGTAATTGCATCTTCATTTGAGGTAAAACGCTTGCCAGCTAGGAATTTTTTTAGATTTGGGAACAGGTAAAAATCACTGGGAGCTGAATAAGGAGAATAAGTTGTTAAAACACTCTTGTGCGCTGGCGTGTTGTCTTGATGAAAAATTATTTTTTGGTGTTGTTTTAGCCTTTTCAGATAGTCAATCAATAAAATACCTTTGAAGTCTCAGAAAACCGCTGCCATAACCTTACCAGACGATTGAATTGTTTTTGCATTCTTTGGGGCACTTCCTCCAGCTTCAGTCTATTGCTTGGATTTTTCTTTTGTCTCTGGAGTATAGTGTCACCATTATACTTCATGTCTCATCAACAGTTATAAAACGACGCTTAAAATCCATTTTATTTTTCTTAAAACGATCCAAACAACCTTGAGAAATTTTCATTCTTATTCGTTTTTGATCGACTGTTAACAAATGCGACACCCATCTTGCAGAAAGCTTTTTCATCTGTAGTTCTTCATGCAAAATTAAATGGACTCGATCATTTGAGATGCCCATAATATTAGCTTTTTCACGCACCATATCATACACTTTGACTACAATTTCTGTTCTTGTTGCTGCTTGTACGACCACGTTTAAATTTAGCAACCCAAATTTTTTTACTGCTTTCACCATATCATTATAAATTTCTAATTTAAATTCTAATTTTTCCATTTAAAAAAAACCCGCGGATGCGTCTTATTTGAACAGCTGTTTCTATATGAACGAGTTGCACAGATGTAAGTTTCCAAACCACTTAATTTTTTTTCTCTTTATACCGGTCTTTCCGTTCTAGGCTAAGAAGTTTCCGAAGCGCCCTCGTACCTGACGCTTATTGGCAATTTAAAGGTTAAACGTAACAATATATTAAAAACTGCCACAATACTCCTTTAAGAACTGTTATAGACTGCATGCAGATAAACCCAATAAATCCAGTAATTATTATTTTTTTTATTTATTTTATTATTTTATCAAAACTGTTCCTCCTGGGATGTCATTGGAAAAGTCATACTTGCTTGGACAGCACAAAGCTTGAATTTCCCTAGAGAGCGCCAGGAAGAACTATCGAGTTTAGCAGAAAAACATTCATCGGCATGTACAAGATCCCTGGAGTCAGAATTTGTATACAGCAGATTTAAACAACATTCATAGATGTGGAACCTTGGCGTCCGGATTTTCAGTCTTAAGTTAATTTGTAATGTAATTGTCAGGTAGTATCGAGCCATTACCGCCAAAATAATGTATCCCACACCATAATCGATTGTTGTTTTTTATCGAAATCGATAGTTCAACATCATTTAAAATTATTAAAATTAAATGTATTACACAAAACAATATTTAAATTATAAATTTTAAAATAATGGCTTTATTCAAACTGGTTTTATTTAAAAAAAACCTTCCCCTGTAAAATTTTGAGTTTGTGGGATACATTTTTTCGGCGGTTATGGCTCGGTATGACTATCTAATATTTTGGTTCCTTTTCACATAGAGCAAGATCTGTGAATTGAACAGATATACATACATATTTACATAAGTACATACATTTGTAAATAATTATCTTGTAATATTCATGAACTCAAAACATTGGCTAATATTATGCTCTCAGCTGTAACTTTATTGCCCGGTAATTACAATGCAACCAAAACAAGTAAATAATTATTATTTTTAATCAAAATAACACACTAAAACCTAATGCAAATACCTAATATCTAAATTATTTAATAAAATTTGCATCAATGTAGTAACTACGCATGCAAATAAATAAAACAAAATATCATTTAAATCAACGTCTTCCTCAATAAATAACTTTTAAATTGTGTCCAATTCAATATTCATATTTACCAATTCAAAAAACCCCCGACAATAAAGAAAATATTCTAAAATATTTTTAAGATTTTATTTGAAATGCTAGTTGAATTTTTATCTTTATAACTTGTAGTGGTGTAGTAGTACATAGTTGATAAAATTGGCAATTCGCAGTGTGTGCTACAGCAAGCAAAACAAAAACACTCGAAACTTTGCAATGAAAATTATAATCGTTATAACGATTTAAGAAGTTGTTGAAGCTCTGATACTGTTATAGTAGGCAGCAGTAGATGGATGCTTTCATTTAACGTTAAAATCAAACGCTTGATCAGTTTGAAATGTATAGCAAGTTCGCACAGTTGGTTTAAAACACAAAACAAAGAAAATAATAAATTTTAAAATAAAAAAGTTATTATAAGTGGCAAATGAAAGGAATTGTGTGCCTATTTATCTAGTTAAACAGTTATATTTAAATAAATTTGTGTACAAAACATATATATAAAACGCATAAAAATGTCCTTTATAAATAAAGATCTTAATGCTAATGAATCTCAAGTGCCAAATAAGGTTCAAAATGTGCCCAAATCTTTAGAAGTGTCACCACGTCTTTCTACCCAAAGTAATGGAAATGTCTGTTTGGAAGCTAATAAAAAATTTGTTTATGAAGATGTCTTAGAACTAATTGGTTTCGGCAAGACTCAATGGATTATGCTTTTAACTTGTGGTCTTCTTTTTATGATGCTCATCAACGAGACCATGGGTATGAGCATTATAACAATTGCCTCACAATGTGATTTCCACTCATCATCAATGGATAAAGCAATAATGAGTGCAGCAGCTTTTATTGGTAAGTAAAAAGAATTATTAAGCTTGTAATATAAAACTGCGTACTTTGTTCAATTTAAGTTGAGAATTTTGATATAAATTATTGCAAATATATAAAAAAATTTCGTTTTTTCATTTCAAATATTTCAATTTAAATAATTTTCAGTGTCTTTTTTGCTACAATAGGATACGTAAAGTGATATGTAATAATGTATATTTCACATACATCTCATATTTCATATTTCTTGCGGGTTACAATATTTTGAACTGGTTTTAAATTATAAAATTATTTTCTTTTCAAAAATAAACAACATGTCGTAAGTAATTTTATTTAAATCAAATATTTTAAATAAGAACAACAATCTTTATTTAATTACATTCTAAACAAAACATCCGATAAATGGAATAGGTATTCCAAAACATTAATTAAGAATATAAAATATTCGGCTAATAAAGCCCTCTAACTTGATTAACTCGTTTATTGACATAATATTAAAAACAATTGTTAAAATATTATGTATGTATATCATTTATAAAATATTGTAAACAAAAAACATTAGAACAAAGAAAGTCTAAATATGTGTTCGTTTCTAAAAAAACCCATGCTAAACTGTAAACTTTTGTAACGCATTATTTTCTAATACATACATGATAAAATAAGCCACAAATGTTAACATGTTGTGACAGAGACTGTACTGTTTTCTGTTAATCAACCCTATACCACCATAGTGGGGAGGGTATGTATATTAAACATATATTAGTGCTGTAAAAATAGCTAAAAATGTTACAAAAACTTCTAGAAAAGGTGTAAGCACAAGAACGATTAGAATATATTTGCATCAAAATGGCCTACATGGTAGAGTGCCATTCAAGAAGCCTTTTTTATCAAAGAACAACTAAACCAAACGTTTGAATTTCGCAAAAAAAAAAATATAACAAAATATATAAACGAGCCTTGGTAATATATTCTTTTTACCGATAAAAGTAAGTTTGATATATTTGGAGTCTAAAACGCCCCAAACATATTGAGAATCAACAACGAAGCCTTTAGTAATAAATATGTTACCAACACGGTAAAACATGGTGGCTGCTCAGTAATGGTCTGGGGTTGTATGGCGGCATCAGGGGTCGGTTTATAGAATCTACATTTATAGAATCTACAATGAAAAGGGAAGATTATCTCAACATTTTATAGGAATTAGAACTAGCGTAGACTACATTTTCCAACAAGATTTTGAAAGAGATCAACTGATTATCCTCCGTAGCGCCCAAACCTCAATCCGATTTAGTACTTGTGAAAAGATCTGGACAAACAAATTAGTCAAATAAATATTTCTTGCAAGAATAACTTAAAGGCAGTAACAGAGGATGAATTGAACAAAATTTCACTAGATTTTTACTAAGAAACTCTTTGATTCTATGCTTAGAAGATTGTCAGCTATGAAAAATACAAAACAAAGAAAATATTAAATACAACGTTTTACATAATACCTTTTGTTGTTTTTGAAGGGCAACATCTAAAACTTTTCCGTTAAGATTGAATTATTTTTTATGTTCCTTATTTGTTTCTAGTCTTTATTAATGAATTACATTTTGCTTAAATTTTTGTTTTACAGATTTATTTTTAATGAATTATGCAATATATTTTGTTTTAAATTTGTACTTGTAGTATATGTATGTACTCGTATATGTACAATAACACATTTTTTTAAATAATATTAGGTGTTTACTTTATTTTGACGCTCTCAGTATATCTTTACACTATTTGAGTTGAACAATTGAGACACGATATGATTTCGATATGAATGGATTACACTTTTGGTTGGGGTTCGGTAATTCCCGTCCGGGAAATGCAAGCCATCATGTAAACTTATTTGTTTATGTTCAATACAATAATGTTTATATCTATTTGTGCTGGTTAAGCAGCAGAGAGCTTTGTGTATTAAGAGAGGAAATCATAAACATTTAACAATTCCGTAGCGAGGTTCTGCGTGCACAAGACTAACCAGGCAGCGTTGTCAGTTTAGGTGATTTATCCCCAAATTGAGGATTTTTTTTCGTGATTTGGGATAAAAATTTCATATTGGGGATTTCATTTAGGGGATTTTTTTTAAAATTTTTTTTATAACTGATGGTAACACGAATGATTTCTGAGCTAAAAAATGTGCGTCTGGCAAGTCTAAAAATGTCTAAAAATTATTCATAGTGGATGGTTTCTAATAAAGAAGAAGTATGTAAATATTTAAAAAAAAAGTATATTTATTACCGTTTAAAATGGCTGCAAATACTAATTTTATTAAAAAAATCATAATGCTTCTTGGGAACGCGAAGATTGGGCAAAAGGTTTGAAATATATTTTTAAAGGGTTTTAACATGTTTTCTTTTAGGGTGGATAAAATGTATTTCTTGTGCACTATTAATCCAACAAAACAAATTATTATTGGTGTGTTGCATGCAAGACATCTTTAAAATCACAAAAAAGAGAAACGGTGAAACGGTCAAACACAAAAATAATTTCGAATCTCTTTATGCAAGAAATACTTTAGAGAATTATTGTAAGAAATATTTTTTTTCAATTACAGTCATAAAAGTACTATCCCTGTCACAACCAGCGTTACCGTTGATGCGACTAAAGTGGCAATTTGACCCTTTTACAGATGCCTTGCCACTTTTTGTGTACCTTTTTTTGTTTTACTTGATACTTATTAGTTTTTTTTTATTAATTTTTTTATTATATGCATATGTAAACATACATCATATACAACATTTAAATGAAAAAAATACGATTTTTATTTTTGTTTTGTTTATTTTCCATCTTTTTAAAAGTGGTGCCCCTTTTTTTTAATAAATCCCCTTTTTGTGCGACTTTCTGAAATATGCCAACGGTAACGCTGGTCACAACAGAATCCAAAGTTATGGATATTAAGATTGCCATTTTCACAGCAAAACATACCTCTATTTCTTCTGTGAACCATCTTAATAAAATAAAAATTTTACAAAAAAAAATTGAATCGAAAAAAATCAGTTTGGAGATTTTTGGGGATGAGAAATATTTAAGTTTGATCTCTGAGCAAAACAAGAAACAAATCCCAGTCGGATTTTGAGTTAACTTATAACTAACTAATGGTTAACCACAAATCAGTCAGAGGTGACTCAAAAGCTAACCATTTTATTTGTAAAATACTAATCAGTTTTACTATGTAATGTCCTAGGAACGAGTCAGTACTCACTTACTATACATAATTTTCAGTTAACCAGAAGTTACCTCATTATGAGTTAGCTTCTGGTGCATACATAAAAGTGAACTATAAGTTAGTTATGAATTGACTAACTTATAATTGATTTTCTTAATAACGCAATAACTTAAAAATGCATTTGTTTGCTAATTTAAAAATGAGTTTATTATTAAATAATATAAAAGTCTTTGATCTATTTTACATTCTAAAATACAAAAGTATATAATTATATTAATTAATGCTAATTATTGTTATCTGCTAAAGCCTCCTTCTTTTTACAAACGCATACAGCTTGAAAGTGACGTTTTTTTTACCAATTTGAGAGCATATCTCATCCCTTTTTCGGCATTTTCTTCTCCGTTGACACGAATTGAATCTGTCAAATGATACAAAAAATAATCACTGATGAATGCAAATAAAAAAAAATCATCATAGAACTTTTTAAAATTTTTGAGTGAAACTTTGCCATGTACACCATCAATATTAGATGCAATTATTAAATTAACACACAAAATTTCAGTCAACGATTTATGCAAGTTTCCTTTTAATAGAGATGACATACAAGGACCTAAAGTTTATTTGAGTTATATAAAAATCATCGCGATATATTTACAAAATACTTACATAAACTGCACGATTTGTTTCATTTATATTGTTATTAATATTTGTCTGAATCGGCTGTCTGAATTGGGAAGATCTTTCTTAGATTTGTCTCAATTTTCTCTTTCCTTAGAAATTTTTCTGTCAACACCTTTTGTGTGGCAAGTGCTTCCATTATAACAGTGTTTTGTTGTACGGTAGTGGCTATATTTGTAATGAAAAATTAGATTTGTTAAATAACTTTGGAAATATTTTAGCACCTGTCAACTCCTCAATGGAACTTTTTAGTTGTTTAACGGATTCTGAAAATTTTAAATACAAAATTTTAAAGTTAACGTGAATATAATTACATAGAATGTATTTCTTATCCACATACCTGTTAATTGGTAATATTTTTCTTCATACCGCTTTTTCCAGATTTGACAACATTCTGATGTTTTATCTTTGGATTATCTTTGAAATAAAACACATTTTTAACTTATTAATTTCATAAAAAATAAAGTAGGTTTGAAGTGTGCTTTTAGACAAAATTTTCATACAAAATTTTCTTAAAGTACATTTGAAGTCTATTTTAATTTTTTCTGAATAAGACTGTATGTATATTTTAATTACTTACCATGTGGGATTAAATTTTCATCAAATTGGTGTCTCTTAATTGTTAAATTCTTGTTTTCCATTTTATGCAGTCTTTTAGGAGCTTGGATTTTGATTTTTGTTAAATATACTGGTAATTAAATGCATCCATGCAAAATAGGAAATAAAATTAATTTTTGATCTTGTGGAAATCCTGCCAATTTGCATTCTATATCTTTTACTTCAAAATTTTTAGGCTCATCTAAATCATTCTGATCAACTACACATGTTCCTAGGATTGATAGTGAATATTTAAAAATCTTGAAGTAATTATTAATTAATTTTAACTTAAAACTTATTTAAATATAACTTACGTTGCAATTTCGCGATTTTAACGTTAAATATTACACAATTTAATATTAGTTTTTATAGACACTATTTAATATAGAAAATATTTAAAAATTATTTTAATTTTTATTTTATTATATTTTCACAAATTGTTTGAAAATTATTTCAATGTTTTCTTTTTTACTATAATTTAAAAATTTTTTTATTCATACACCAGTTATGAGTGAGCCAATAGTAAATTTTATTTTCAACTAGTTCATAAAAATCCGACTGGGATGTTCATTTTAGTAAAACGCAGAAATAAGCTTATAGTGTGTCAACGTAGCGTAAGCAGAATTTTGTGGACAAGCACTTAATTTGGGAAATTTTATTTTGGGCCATGACCGCTTTAAAGTTGAAAATATGTGTGCCTATATCTCCGATACTAAGCTTTGTTTATATACAATATATGCAAGTAATATTAAATAAAAGGAATTTCAAAGTATGTGTATAAAACAGTTTATAAGAAATGGGTGCTATATGCGATTAGTGCCATGACTTCTGTAAATATAAATATTATGTATGTTAAACTTTATCTCGATATAAATACTTTTAAAAGATTTATGGAGATTAAAGTGAATTACGGAGATAATGTGGGAGTTTCGACTAATTATAGTCCAACCATTATAGAATTAGGTGTCATCATTCCTGTATATATGAAACTTATTTCTGTTGAATTTTATTTGGATACCAAAATCTTTGAGAGATTTATGATCGTTAAAGTAATTTTCGGAAGTGGGCCTTATATGGGACCTGCGACTAATTAAGGACCGATAATCATAAAATTGTACCATATTATTTGTATATATGTATGTATATGAAACATATTTGTGTTCAATATTATTTGGATACGAACATACTTAAGAGAGTTATGCTCTTTAAAGTGATTTTCATAAGTGGGCCTAATGTGAGAGATATGATTAATTATGGACCGATCTGCACACAATTTGTAGATGTGATTTAACTTCATTTACCACTCATTTACCATTTATTTGTTTGGATACTTACATACTTCAAACATTTATGATCGTTAAACCCTTACTTCGGGAGGACATTTGTATGGGGGCCAGGTGAAATAATGGACTGACTTTCACCAGTTTCAATCCCATCCGTACTTGGGCCGAAAAAATATAGTAAACCAATTTTTTTTTTTCAAAATTGTGACCTGTACTCTGCACACAAGCTTTAAAGTGATTCTGTGTCGATCGGTATACTTTGAGGTGGGTGTTGAACCAATATTAATGGGCGTTACAAACATCAGCACAAATCCAATATGCTCCCCACTATGGTGGTATACAAATATTTCTAGATAAATATTATTTAACCCTACTTTTTTTTCTGTTCGGTTCGTTTGCGATGACTGTTAACAAAGCCCAAGGTTAATATCCCGTGTATATGGGTATGCTCCTGATGGGCAAACTAAACCTAAAGCATTGCAATAAATACATTAAAATTAAATAAATAAATGTTTGTAAATATATAAATACGTTTTATTTTATTTTATAACGAGCGGGGGTAGCGAAGCACACCGGGTTCAGCTAGTATTATTATAAATTACCTTAATTATCTTTTAATGGCTCGACGTATTGTTTCTGCAGATACAGACTTATTAAACTTCACTTACTATTTTGAAAGCACTTAGCCGCAGATTAACCTTAATTTTTCTTACAATTAAGCGCTCTTGCGCATCGGTTAACTTTTTTGGCTGACCAGTTTGTAACAAATATTTGGTTAATAAATTGATTTGAACGTTTGATTTTTCTTTACTCTCTGAATTTAAATTTGTAAAAAAAAACCACCAAAAATGTTTCCTTGTGCTAAATACTAAATGACATGATTGATATACATATGTATTAAAAGTAGTAGATAAAAATCCCCCAATAATTTTATCAGTATTTTGTAAATTGTTCTAGGCCAGTGAATATTGTACGTTAAAAAATCTACTTTTCAAAATATTCAATTAGAACAGAACAAGTTTAATAATGTAAATAAGACTTGTTCTCCCTGACATTGACTGATAAGTAATGAATGCTCAAATGTTTCTCATTAAAAAAATGTTTTAATAACACTTTTATTTTCTCTCACAATGTTTATAACACAATAAGACACAGATCACCAAAAATAATTATTTTACAGGGGGTTTATATCATATCAAGACACACCAGAATACAGAAGTCAAGTTATTTGTGATTTTTCTTTAGTTTTTAATTTATCAGGTCAAGAGCTCATTCATAAATAAAGTAGACATCTGAATTATTTTAATGCTTTACCAACAATATGTCATAAAATGTGGTGGTGGTAATGTTTATAATGTTTTTATGTTTATTGGTTTTATGCAAAGTTGTGTTTTCTTTTATTGTTTGCTTAAACATTATAAATACGAAATTACAATTTCCACATATTTGTATTAATATGTAAATATTTATTTTTACATTTTAACATTTGAAAATTCATTTATATATTGTATAATCTTATAGATTTTATATACATAACTCTGGTAAAAAAATATATAAATGCATTTTCAAAGATTTTTCTTGCTTTCCAAACAAATTTAAACTTATTCGGTGTTCACACGTTGCAAGTCGTATTGATTAGATTTTTATTATTCTTTTTCTACTTTCGAATTTTTTTGGCGTTCACACAATGCAAGTCCTATTATATACTTAATTATAATTTTTATGTATGAAAAAAAAATGGATTGCAAGAGTACAAGTGTGCAATAAGATTTGCAACTTTTGAACACAGACTTAAGAGTCGATTAATTAATAGCCGATCGTTACAATAATTTTAAAACGCTAATGGCTTATAAAACATGAATCCTCTAAATATTGTAATGAACTATAAAAATACTTGTAGAATTATTTGTAGGCAAATGTTAATCTTTGGTATAGGAAATTAATGCAGCCACTGAAGCTTGTTAAATAAGTCCATATAACAAGCACTTGTGAAATTGACTTAACTAATAATTATTTAATTATGTATAAACAAATTTACAAATAGGTACACAGAAAAAAATAAAAATGAGTTTCAATTAAAATATTTGTGGAATCAATTAAAAATTTAATTGAAATCGGACCTGTAAACAAAATGATAGTATCAATTAAAAAAAATTTGAGATTTAATTGAAAATATCAGAAAAATCAGAAAAAGTAATTGAATCAATTAAAATTTTAATTAAAAATTATTTTAAAATAAATTAAAGGTTTAGTTGAAAAAAAAAATGATTTTTTTTTCTGTGTACTTGAATGTTTATCTCAATATTCATTCATAGTGCCTACTACATAAATAGTAGATAATTAGCAACAATTGACTTATTTTTTTTTTTAATTACGCCCATTAATGTCGTACACAGTTTGATTTCTATGTGATATCTTATTTAACACGCAGGTATTTTATTCTCTTCATACTTTTGGGGTTATCTATGTGATACATATGGCCGGAAACCTTTATTAATGTACACTACACTGCTGGGCAATATTGTATCGTTCATATCGATATTTATAGTAAACTTTTGGCTGTTTATATTCCTCAGATTTATGGTGGGAGTATTGTAAGTAGATTGGAAGTTCCTATTAAAATATATAAAAAATTTTCATAATGATAATTTATTTATTTATTTTACAGTATAGCCGTAGCCTCCTCTACTACATATGCCTATTTAGGGGAATTTTTCATTGCCCGCCATAGACCTATGGTAATTAATTACGCCAGCATGTTTGTGGGGGTATCCATGACTTATGTTCCTGCCGTGGCATGGCTTGTTTTATCCATGGATTGGTCTTTCGATGTAACAGATTCATTTGTTTTTCGCCCCTGGCGCTTGTTGACCATCTTTAATATATTGCCAGGTTTTGTAGCCGTTCTAATTATGTTTACTCTACCCGATAGCCCTAAGATTTTACTCTGTATGCGTAAATACGATGAGGCTTATAAAGCTGTAAATTGGATTGCTAAAACTAATACTGGGAGATGTTTACAAGATTTTAAGATTTTCAAGTTGATGGATGAAATGCCCTCGGAAGGTGAAAAAATATTGGTTACCTCAAAATCGGCGTAGGTTTATTTAACTCAACTTATTGTTATACAATTATTTACTGATGTTGTTCTTTGGTTTTAGTGTTAAAGTTTTACAACAAATGTGGCGTGAGACGATACCACTATTTAAAAGACCTCACGTTTTGAATTTTATAATAAGTTGTATCATCATGTGTGGCCTGTTTTTCTGGTAAGCTATGTTTAAACAGTTATATTAATCAAATTTAAATATACAGTAGCTCCAAGCGAAACTCGTACAGTAAGATTTTTTATATATTTTATATTATTTACTTGTAGAATAATTTCAATAGATACATCAAAAGTTTATTCGTGAGATTAATAGCGTAATAAATAGGGGAGAGGGGGGCACCTTAGAACACTTTTTGCTTTCAAGCCACATACAAATTTATATTTTTGAATTATTGACTTTTTACATAATTTAACTAATATACAAATATGGAAATAAACTTTAGCTTAAGTCTACAAGTAACTTATTGTTAGTTCGATTTAATTTTTTTTTTATTTTTTTAATGGATGAAATCATTGTGTTCAAATGTGCCCCCCATACGGGGCAGCTTTGAACTAGGCTGGGGCAGTTTTGAACAGCAATTTTTTCTTGTAGCGCTTATGTCCAAAAATAACATAAACAGTTATATTTTTTTTATATACATATATAATAAATTCGATTTATTTATTAAGAAAAAAATAAACATTAACAATTAAAAAATAAAAAAAATTCAGATCCAAAATAAGTTTTATATTATTAAGACGGAAAAGGCCTTGCGATTTCAGGTGACATTACATTTTCCTTTAAAGCATCATGATCAGCATTGGATTCGTCATTTTCAGAAAATAAGAGAGAATCAGCAATGTTTGGTACTTCGGTTGATAAATTAACATGTTCAAAGGTGCCCCCTTTTTCTTTGTTCCAACCTGAACTGGCATGCCATTTCACGGAAATTTATAATTAATATTTTTTTTTACATAAATATCAAATAACTTAACTTAATTTTGTTTGAAATGAATTTTGGACTGCAATAAATTTCTTTCACGAAAGAAAACGATCACTGAATACTTCTTACACTTATAAAAAAAAAACAAAAATAAAATAAATTTGCAATGACACTGCGAAAATTTGTTCACCGTACTACATTCGGTCGACGACTGGAAAAACTAGCAAAAGTTGTTAACGTTGCTAGAAAACAAGGTTGCCATGTGAAAAACTCGGTTAAGGGTCGGAAAAAATGTTAAACTGAGATTTTATCAACATATGTACTTCAAAGGTGCCCCGGGTATAAACGTGCCCCCCTCTCCCCTATTTTATTAGAATCAAATAGTAAATTAAATTAAAATCAATGCAATAACATGTAATTAACGGGTAATTGAATAAATATAGGTCAAAACCATACTCGTACTTTTAACATATACAAAAATTGCCAATAGTATTTCATAAGAAGACCATTGCTTTGAAAAACATATCTTACTTGTTGTAGGCATGCATTACACAACCTTACGCGAAAATGCAAGTTCTACTTTTCCCATTCCTCAGCAAGAATTCGCTTTAAAAGTTATTTTCACGATGGGGTTAACTTGGAGACTCTATAGTGTAATGATCTAGGTCCAGCTTCCGAAAAATACCACAATCATTGAGTTCTCTTTTTGTAATTATCTAATCTGTTGGCACTTAAAATATTCAATTATATAGTATATTAAAAGTTTTTCGATTTAACGAATAGACAATCAGTTGAAAAAAATAACGATGCAAATAACTGGATTTTTGTCATCCCAACAGTCATTAAGTCTAAGTTATGCAATTAGCAATAAATGCAGTTATCACAATTTCTTTCTGTGACAAAAAAAAAAACAGAAATTTTTCAACCTAAAATAAATTTAAATTTTAAGTTCTTATAATTCAACTTTCAAGTTAATAATACATTTTGATAGTTTCGATTTTTTAGATTACTCCGAATACTGATTTCTTTGACCATAGGTTAGATTCGGACTCTATTTATATCTTTCCAAAATATTGTGTACAATTTTGAAAAATTTTACTGGTTTTTAGTATTGTAAATTTCTAAGGAATTCCCGGGAATGAAAACACAATTTTATTACTCCCTGGGATCAGAATAAGTTCGGCAAATTAGGAAGCTTTGTATTCAACAAATTATCCAAATATTTAAAAAAATTGTAAATATTAAATGTTAGTATTTCCTGCTTTATTTTTATATAATTTTTGTATCGTTTAAATTGTCTTTATTATTATTTTGCAGCAACTCTGGTATGGGTCTGTGGTATCCAGAAATACAAAACCGTTTAGGCAGCAATTCCGATGAAAATAAAATGACTATATGTCAAGTAATTGATGCTTTTATGCATCAGAAAAATCAAAATGAAACAGAAAAGGTAATGTTATAAAGAAAAATTTAAATGAGCTCAGAAAAGACCTTAAGCACTTAAAAGAGTACTGGATGTCAGAATCATTATTATTATCCGAAAAAACAATCTTTGACATTTACTTTTTAAAAATGATTTTAAAAGCCAAATTTTCGCGTACGCTTTCCAGCATTGCTACCGGTAACTCGCGAATTCCGACTCTTTTTAGCATTGCTAAAACCACTTTTGACACATAACCTCTAATGAAAAACCAGAGATGTAATATCACAAGTTATAGGTCGCTACTTGCGAATCGCGAAAGTAGCTTCTCACCAAAATTATAATCCAATAAAGGCTATTGTTTTAAAAGAAAAAAACGAAAACCGAATAATAATTGTCGGTTTACAATTCAACATAGACAATTCCACGGCATTCTAAAAAACGAGTGAAACTTTTATTCTACGACGAACCAAACTGGAAATGATTTTTTACTTTTCAAATAATTTTTACAAAATTTAGAAAACAAACTTAATGAAAATTCACTTCCACATTTAACAAATGTAGAACCCAGTTGATAGTGGTTTTTTGACTACAGTATAAGTTATTATTGTTAATGAGGTCTAAAAAATAATATTAAGAAAAGAAATTTTATTTTTAATTGTTTTCCTTTTCTTTTACAGATCTGTGACGATACTATAACCACTAAAAGTTATATGGACTCAATAACTTTTGGCTTGTCTTACACCGTGAGCTACGTCATATTGGGACTGATAATTAATCCGCTGGGACGTAAATTGACCATAATGAGTCTTTTAACTATTTCAGCCATTAGTGGTTTAGTGCTACATTGGATTTTGGAACCGATTGCCATAGTGTTGTGTTTTATATTGTTTTTAGTGTTGCCCGGTCTATGTATATCCGTATTAAGTGGAGCGGTGGTGGACTTAGTGCCCACTAATTTAAGGTTAGTAGAATTTATATAAAAATGATAATAGGTTATTTAAAGTAGAAAAAAATTTTAGGGGCAAAGCTCTTTGTATTTGCTTAATGTTGGGTCGCTCAGGCAGTGTTATAGGCAGTAACATTTTAGGCAGCTTATTGGAATCATATTGTACCATAACATTCGGTGTTTTCTATGGTTTAATATTCGGTAAGTGTGAACGGCTTTAGTTTAATATATTTTTATTATCTGATTGCAATTATGCTTTTATTTATTTTTAGTATGTGCTATTTTAACCTATTTGCTGCCTATTTAGTAAGCAGGTAATTTAATTGAAATTGTTAATGAAATTTAGACAAAAATCTCATTAGCTTAAGATTTTACAATATTAAGTTTAAGTAACATATTTGTTGGAAATAATTTTACAGAGTAGACAATTTTATGAAATTTAGTACAAAACGAATATTTGGTAATAGTAAAGCTATGGCCAAGTTGAATAATATTTAATGTAATAGTCTCAAAATATCATAATACAATAGCGGAAATTGTAATTGTAAGCAAATGTTCTTAAATGTTTTGCTACATAACTAAATTAATCATACTTTAAGAGTAATAAGCTATTGTTGGCTCTGTTAATTTGCAATGCACTTGTAACAAGTTACAGTTCACTATTGTTTGTGGTTTTGCAAACGTCACATTATTGCAAAACTTGCCACATTTGCATGGTGTATAAGGGTTGTTTGCAATGAAGAGTGAATTTTGTTAATGTTTTGTTTGTTGCTACTAATATCTCAATTATTAAATTAGCTTGGAAACTATTGTGGAACTATTAATGAGATCGTATCTGATCTTGAGCCAAAAGTCTATTTAGAGTTATAAAAACAGATCTATACAGCATTGTAAAAATCAAAATTACTTATTAAGAATTATATTAAAAACCTTTTAAACAAATGATTTGTTTTATGTACCTGCTACAGAAATTATATATAAATAACCTTTTTTTTATAAAGATATGTGTTAAATAATAATTAAGCTTTTCTTTAATGGAATAATTAATGGAAGGTATAAAAAATCATAAAACTTTGTAGTTAGTTTTTTTTGTGGCAATTATTAAGTGTAGAGAGTAATACAAAAGCCTACTTTTATATTTTACTTAATTAATTATATTTGTTTAGTTGTCAACTAAAAGCCAACTAAGATCTTATTGTAAATGTAAATGTTGATAACAAAGTTTATATAGAAATTTGAAAGATTTATCAAGATTTATATATGGATTCTTTAAACTACTGCTGACTGTTGTAAAAGCTACTAATGAAAATTCTGGCGGGTGACATAAGCTTCTGACAATTAAATTTAAAGCCATGTGCAATATTTAAAACAGCTTAATGTACTTGTTGGGGAAGGCATTCGCCTCGCTAATGATTTTGAACAAAGTAACACTAAAGTAAATTTTAACATAAATTTATTTTACCAACGTTTCTTATATTAAAATTCTTATAAACAAATACACATGTTGTTTTAATTAAAGGACATTTAAAAAATTAAAATAGTTGCAATTAAACTTAGTTTATGATATTGAAACCACTAGAGATATTAAAATAAAATGGAGTTGGTTCACATGCTGCGATTTGTCGCTGCGACTTTGTTGGCGTTCTCTTTTGTTGCACCATTCTTGCGACATTTTGACATAAAATTGTTCATTTCTCCTATTTCGCTCAATCGGAGATGTGTTGCCATATAGGTACATTACAGGTACATTATATAGGGGCCAAATTACCGCATTCGATGTCGAGTAAAATTGATCGTAATTTTCTTATTTGAGATTATGGCATACGATATCGAGCAAGAAATTTAGTACATTTTATCATAATTTTGATATCGAAATCATTTTTCGATACGATAGCTCATTCGATCACGAATGCGGTAATTTGGCCCCAGGTATTCATATTCCTGATATTTCACTATTAATGTTTTTGACCATACTATTTTAAAATTAAAACAACAATTTGTTTTCTTTTTAATTTACAGTTATTTATTCGCAGTATTGCCAAACATTTTCTGTAATCCCATAAAATGAAATTTCATTGTGGCAACACTGCAGGTAAAAGTCGCAGCGTGTGAACTTCCTCTAACTAGCGCGAAAAACGTTATATATATATATATATATGTATATGTTTGTGATTTTATAAAGCGTTCTCTGAGAGAACGTTTTCCGCGCTATAAAAGACATGAAAAATGTAAAATAATTTTTAACGAATATTTTATAACATTGACAACACAGAAATAATTTTAGCTGTTTCTGACAGTGACGGAACGTTTTTACTGAATCACATTTTTAAATATTTCAAAAGTAGATGAAAGTGTATATACATATATATCCTTCTGTGTCGAGTTGAAATCGGTGCATTATTTCACTCAAGTACTTAAAACTGATTAAACTGATCAGTCCATAATTGTAACGCACTACTAAAAATCTCTTTAACTAACATGTATATATTTGGTTTTGCTGGATTTCGTAAAAGTTGAATCTTATTAAGCCCAGCACAGAAAAAAGTTTCAGCGTTCCTTCACTGTACGTGACTGAATCGAGTCATTGCTAACTCAAACATATTGTTATGTTATGTTATGTTATTGCAATGCTATTTTTCAAATAGGAATACAGCATAGAAAACATCTTAAAATTATTATGAATTTAACATACAAGTACGATAATTTTCACTTTAGTATTGAGTTACAAAGTAAATTTTAAGTTTTGTACCATCGAAATCAAAATATGCATATTCAAAATCTTTTACCGTTTCAATATCAATTATTTCTAAATAACAATGAATATTTCAGGAAAATTTAATTCCCTAGGTTCTTTCATATGTGAAAGACCAAATCCAAATCGTTATCGAATTTTATCAGGACCTTGAATATACTATATATTATTTAGAGGATCTACGACCAATGTTGTCAAACATTTTTGTAGAATGGTACGATAGAAATTAGACATTGTTTAAATTGTTCAAAAAACCATTTAGAACATGCGTCACACGTGGAATATACATACTTAGGTAATTATTAGTAACTGCGAAAAACATGTGTTTATTTACGTTGTAAAGTAATTGCTAAAAATATACTACAAGCAACATGATTTAGATTTGTTCGACATTGCATGCATTTGTAAGACATTGCATAATTGAAGAGCATAGCATGGTAGGGCATTCTTTAGTGTGACACTAATCCCCATGTTTGACATTGCAACATTTCTAGGCACTTAATTTACAATCGAATCATTCGATTATCTACAAAGAGTTTTTCCAAGTAACTAATAAATTATAAAATCTGTATATTGTCCAGTAGACCACTAGTATCCCAGATGATGTCAGTAAATAAATATTACTATTATATTATTTTTGTAATTGTTAAAATCTGATAATGGTGTATTTATACAAGGTGTGTGCAAATTGGCAACAAAAACAACAGCCATTTTGTTTGTGTAAAATAATGTACTACTGTCAAAAACACTTGAAAAAGTTTAACTTTTGACATGTGTAAATTGTGAACAAAGTCAGTCAGCTGTGCTACTGCACTCACCTTGTATAGTTACACCATGAATCTGATGTTGCTATTTTTAAGTGTCATTTTATTACTTTACTTTTAGTTTTTAAGTTTAAAATTTTATTAATTTCCTGCTTTTAATATTTAATGTAAGGCAAACCCCTGAAAGTGCGAAGTAAGTGAAGTAAAATTTGGCTGAATTTCAGTTTATGGGGGACACCCCTAGAGAAAAAATCTAAATATGCCATCCCCTTCAGAATGTTCCCAGGAGTACGAAAATCATAATGAAAAAGTGGGCTCACGCCCCCTATGGGCGTGGCAGTCGAAAAACGACCCGGCCCACCTACGTAGACAATATGGGTATCAAATGAAAGCTAATGTCTTCACGATTCCAAAAATAGCCATAGTTGCCAGATCGGGCGGTTTTTGCAGCCGATACGGCCATTTTTGTTAAATAGGGGCGGGGGTGAAAAACGACCCATGCCACCTACTTAGGCAATATTGGTATCAAATGAAAGGAAATGTCTTCACGATTCCAAAAATACCCGTAGTTGCCAGATCGTCCAGAATTTGAGGAAGATATGTTAATTTTTATAAAATGGGTGAAGGACTTTTTTTGTTTATTTCTTTTTAGCTCGGCCAGAGGCCGAGCACTCGAGATCCCCGCCGTCTAGAATTAAGACATACTGGAGTTAAAAACCCCTAAGCCCGGCCGTAGGCCGGTCACGCAGAAAAACTTTACTAAGCGAAGCCAGTATAACAAATTTTCATTAATCAATCAGAAGCTTTCAAGAGTTTTCCTCGTTTCTTAATTTTGTACTTATCCTCATTTAAAATGCTCATTTTTGTTTGTTTTTAACAAAATATAAGCAAAAAAAAAAAAAAAAAAAATTTCCCCCACCCCAAATTTTGCCAAAATGGCCATATCGGCTACAAAAATCGCCCGATCTGGCAACTACGGCTATTTTTGGAATCGTGAAGACATTAGCTTTCATTTGATACCAATATTGTCTACGTAGGTGGGCCGGGTCGTTTTTCGACTGCCACGCCCATAGGGGGCGTGAACCCCCTTATTCATTATGATTTTCGCACTCCTGGGGTCATTTAAGGGGGCGTGGCATTTTTTTTTTTTTTCCAGGGGTGTCCCCCATAAACTGAAATTTTGCCTAAAATTTTAACATATTTTTTATTATGTTGACTTACAACATTGTTATATTTTTTATAATTTTATTTTATTATAGTTTTACTATTACAAAAAATATAAATAAAAAACAGCTACAAATAAATAATCAAAATTGTTTTTAATTATATTAACAATAATAATTGTACATATTTATTAAGTATCTGTATACACATTACAATAACTTGGTTGCTTCAAAAAAATATATATACATAAATAATATTAAAAAAAATTATATATTTAAATACATTTTTTTTTGGTATTTTTTGTTAATTATTTTTAGCTTTATATACATATTACAGAGTTTTTTTCATTCAGATTATATGATAGAGATATGTAAGAGAAATTTTTGGTGATTGGTTGTTTTGTTACAATTTCAAGAAGTCGTTAAGAATTTAGAAGGGCTCTTCAGCTGCAGTCAATTCAACGGGATGGTTTTGCTATTAATGAGATATTTTATTACTATTAGGAATGTAGTGCAAAAAACTTACCATTTCAGCTTCATTGTTTAAATGATTTCTCAATAATTGTATCAAGGAAGCACGTTTGCCGAATCTATATTATAATATTTTTTTAAATCAAACCCATGTTTTCTTTAATTTTTCTTTAATTACATACCTTACTCTAGCCCTATCACCGTAATAAGTATCCAAATCTTGTAAGTATTTCAAAGCATCAGCCATGTTACTGATATCATTGTTTCTTGGGGGTCGGGAGTTATTGGCCGATGCGTTGCTGGCAAGTAGAGCAACGATTGTAACGAAAATGAGTACTTGACGCCAGGTGGAGACCATTTTTGCTGATTTTATAATAATAATTTAATAATTACTTTGTTAAATAAAAATTTTTAGTTTTAAAACTGCTGTTGTTTTGCTATAAATTTTGCTACTGTAACAAAATTTATAAACAATATTTATTAGATTTATTACACAATTTACCTTTTCTAGTTTTATGTAAAAATTTGCGCAAAGAGAAAAACGAAAAGTCGTTAGTTAATAATTTGTTGAGTATCTGAGTTTATTGTTTTGTTTAATAAATATTTAACGCGTTTAGATTGTTAAGAGGAGCGTTTGGTTATGTTGTTGCACTCACAATGAACTTTAAAACAAATGTGATTCTAAACCACAATCACAACATCCTTTTATACAAACATAATCGACAAATGACATAGATTTGTGACGATAACAGCGTAACCAACAACAATGAAAACAATTGGGATAACCATTTTCGTACACTGTGACACACACATATACTTAAACGCAAACCACACACATCAACAGGTAAAACGTTCTGTTTCACAGTTAATTTTAACAAAACCATACATAAATAGATATAATAATAGAAATACAAACACAATTAGAAAACTTTAGCTAGGCTTTGTTGTTGCTGCTAAATGCAAAATGAATAATAGCAGATATTATTTGAAATTAAATGATAAAAGTGAGATATTAAATGTGAAAAAAGGAAGGAAGTAACCAGAAATTTTCATCATAAACAGAATTATGTTTTGATTACTTGCTTTACTCAAACAGTCAAATGAATGCAGCCAGTTTGTGCTATTTTAGTCACCAACATTTACAAATATCCGCTAACATACACATATACACATTTATACATACATATGCTAAAGGACTACTTTTGCTTGAATTATAATAAACTTATGAATAAAGAAGTCTTATTAAGGCATAATATTTCATTCGTTTTTAAAATGACATTTCAATTCGAAATGAGTACGAGGCCAAACTGAAAAGTCGCAGAAGACTTTATTATATGATAAGTTTTTAATATTTAAATTTTACTTACTGCTTATTAGATGATTAAGCAGAAAACATTTCCGGAGAATTTCTGAGAATACTTTTAAAACATATATTTCCTGGAATGATTTCCACATGCATTCAATGTGGGTACAATAAAGGTATGTATATACCAGTCAATTGTTCAATCTCTTGCAAGAGCGATACTTATCTTTTGGCCAAAATATACAACTGTTGAATATCTCGACAGGTAATTCAGAGTAGACATCTAAACATATTTTAAGGAGGCCTTACTATCTAAATATCTACATATAGAACACTTCACTGGTCCGGTCTAAACGACTCAGGCGTAATATAAAGATCACTCATTCATCACCTATGACTTCGAGCAATCAGTGCAGATGTTAAATGGTTTCATTTGGTAAAATTCTATTCCTCCATTTTGACGATCCGTCTGCAGGGGTCTAGGTGGACAATAGTCATTGTTATTCGGGGAAAAATGCATTTGTTGAAATCTTATTTTGAGCCGAATGATAAAAATACATCGTTCGCTTACATTATTCACAGGTGCAGACACTAGAACTATTTTTGCTAAGATGAGCTGATTGTTTGATTCTATGGCTGAAGTTGCTTTCAATGCTACTATTAGATAAGAAAATACACACGTGATTCTTGGGGAACTAACTGTCCTGAGTAATTGTAAAGCAATATTAACTCATACAGTCAGATCTTTCTTAAACAATCTCTTTCGAAGAGTCCGTTCGAGGTCTGACCATAGGTAGGTCCAAAAACATATCTTAGTCATAAGTAGTAGAATTTGATAAAATTTTATGGGATATATCCAGAGGAAAATTGTTCTGTTCAAAGCGGTCATTGCAAGATTTGTCGGAGTAACTTTACGATGGCGTGTAAACAATCGTCAGACATCACATGTATGATGGAAACGTCAATATAATTGGAATATAATATCAAAAGTGAATAAATATAATGAATATTCCGCCTAATGGTTACTGATTGTTAGAAACACTTGCTAGGAGACTGATATATATGTATATACTTCTATAGAAATTATCTTAGCAAGGTTTTAACCACTGTCCGGCGCTGATTGAATATTTGTTTCGTATTCTTACACGACCTGGTTGTTCGCGTAAAATTTAATGCTGTAGTTTTTGAAAGTAGGATTTTAAATTTCATTTTATAGTTTTAATATGACAATAATATTTTGCTTGAAAATTAAAACAAAAAATGTTGGGACCTGTTTTAGGAACTCTTACTGAGTTTAACAATTTATAACCACGTTTTTTTTTAGCCATTTCAGCGAATCTTGCAAAATCATTTTCATAAAAAAATTCGAACTAAACACGGCACTGCAGCAATATATGTAAGTATAAAATACTTCCTTAAAAACTCTTTTGTATTAAAATAACTTTTCTGTCTAGCCTCGTATATATTCAATATGGATGAAAAATCATGCATTTATTTGCTTATGCTGTATATTAATATTAATAGACCATGACATTTGTTCCTATTTCCCTTCTTCTTATATTTTAATTAAAAACTTTTTTAATTTTATTGTAAAACTAGGAATGCACCATTTGTAGGTTTTCAGTTGATGTTGAAAATTTTAATGTTGAAAACTTTAAATGACACAGAAACCGCCAACATTTTTGCTTTTGTCTCGTTGGCTATCATTAAAATGTTTGTGTCTCTTTTTCATTAAACAATTTCTATATTTAAAACATAACAACCACATTTCTGTGTAGTAGTGTTCTAGATATTTGCTTAGTCTTAACAGATTAAATCAAATGCAAAATAAATTGAATTTTGATAGAGCTCACCTGGCCTAAATGAGCTTAAATACACAAATACGAGTAAATGCCAATGACGATTGTTTGCAAAAAGAGTAGCTAGAAAAAATTATTAATTATGTTTTTTGTTATCAATAATTAAAAGGGAAATAAATAACTATAAAATAGATTATTTTACTATTTGTGCAATCGATAAAGCTGTTAAAGAGTCAATTTATTTAATTGCTATAACAACTTTAATTGAATTTGTGTAGAATATAAAAATTGAGTATAAATTCGAAATATGACACAATTTCTTTTGTGTTCCCTCATTTGACTCTAAGAAATATTCAACACCGGATATTAAATAGTCAATAAAGTTGCATTAAAAATCATAATAATTTAACCAACTAACTAAATAATTTTATACATATCAGCAGTTAGGTTTACTTAAATTTTGCCTTTTTGCTTGAAGCATATTTAAATATAATTATAAAAAACGTTGGAATTGGAAAAATATTTTCAATAAAATTTTATAAAAAGATTTAACATAAATTAATTAATTTATGGGTAATAATAGTGTTTCTAAACTAATATTACACAGTGAACCTTTAGTAAGAATCAGGGCAATCAGTTAGTAATCCTAATACGGGTGCATGAAATTTAAAGATACCCAGTGAAATTAGTATAAACTTTGGATAGTAGTTTTCAATCAAATTCTTATTCTTTTAAATATCTGTCTATTGCTCTAGTAAATATTTTTTGGAGTATTGTTATCAAAAAATCCTCTTAACCGTAACAACAGTTTTGATTTTCTATTTGCTTCAAACTTAAGTGTTGGCATTAGGGTATCCAAATTATTCGATTTTTTTTTGTTCGAATAAGAGATTTTAACTTGTTTAAATAATTCAATCACATATTTAAAATTAAACGAATTATTTGAATAATTTTAAATTTTTAAATAAAGTAACATAAAAACCATCTGAAACCATCTTTCGATCTGCTATTTTCCACATTTATCCCGAATATTACCTCATGGGTAGATGGGCTCTTTACCCCCAATGAAGCAATAAGGAATTTTACTGACGGCTCCAAAAGGGGAAATAGAGTTGGAGGTGGATTCTACATCGAAGAATTTGGGATCAGATCCTATTTTAGGCTTCTTGATTTCTGCTCTGTCCTTCAAGCAGAGATCTCTTCCATAAAGCGAGCTGCAAACTGGCTGAAGTATTATCGAGTATCTGGAGATATAAATATATTTACCGACAGCAAAGCCGCCGTAAGTAATATAGCAGGTGTCTACGTGACATCTAGGTTAACCACAGAATGCCAGATATCTCTGAACGAGATAGCGGAACAATAGCCTTTCTTCAACATATTCAACATCTCATTCGCCACCAGTTTTGGTTAGGTTATAAGAATAACACTGGTTTAATTAAGAACCAGTCAGTAACCAGTCAAATTCGTCATTTCTGATTCCCTTTCTATTATTTATTGTGTTTCCCTATATATTCTAGGTTTTTCAATACAGCGAATTAATATGCTTCTTACTATATTTGACAAATGTTTCTTACTATATTTGACATTTTCTTCATTCCATAAATATTTTGCTTGCCATCACTTTCAATATTTTCTTTTAAGCTTTTTTTCTTTTTTTTTCATTTAAAGAGCAAATTATAGCGAAATACATATGTATGTATATGCCATATATGTTGCCAATATTTTACCACCATATGTGGACTCTAGTGCATTATTCAATTTCCAAACTAGTTCATTATTTTTTTTTATTAAATATCAAATATTTTTTTTCTAATTATAACTTATTGTAGTACATTTCTAAATTTGTATAAGCTCATTGACACTCATTTACATTGATTGAAAAATCATAATTTAATTTTCCTTTATATTAAAAAACGTTCATATTGTAGTTTTTCTCTAAACGTATTAGATTTTAGATCAAAAATAAAGTTAAATAAATAATAATTTAAGTTATATACACAAATATCTGTTTATTAAACATGTAAATTTGTAAATAAAATTCTGTAAATAAAATTAAAAAATTTAAAATTTTTAATTATAAAATTATGAAAAATTCTAAAAAGAAACAATAAATTAACACAATAATATTTATCCATTTTATTTAAGTATTCTTCTTAAAATTAATGGAATTATTCGTTTTTCGAAAATTTTAATTTTTATATTCTTATATGAGAATTATTCCTCTTGCGAGTATTAATAAACAAAATTCAAAAAAAAATTTAATCGAAGTTGCCTTCAAGTTAAATATACAATTTTATTTGAAAATAAATTGTATACACTACATTTATTTTTGAATATTTCTGTTATATGTTTCACATAGCTTTCCGTTGGAAAGCATAAATGTAAAATCATACAAAAATATATTCAAAGAGACACTAGCAAAATGTAATGCATTTTCTGGCCTGCTAAAGCCGTCATCAGCATTCTTTGTGTCTAATAGTGCTTTATCTTCAAACTATGTATATTCAACCTTTTTTATAAATTATATGAGAATTATTCCTCTTGCGAGTATTAATAAACAAAATTCAAAAAAATTTAATCGAAGTTGCCTTCAAGTTAAATATACAATTTTATTTGAAAATAAATTGTATACACTACATTTATTTTTGAATATTTCTGTTATATGTTTCACATAGCTTTCCGTTGGAAAGCATAAATGTAAAATCATACAAAAATATATTCAAAGAGACACTAGCAAAATGTAATGCATTTTCTGGCCTGCTAAAGCCGTCATCAGCATTCTTTGTGTCTAATAGTGCTTTATCTTCAAACTATGTATATTCAACCTTTTTTATAAATTATATGAGAATTATTCCTCTTGCGAGTATTAATAAACAAAATTCAAAAAAATTTAATCGAAGTTGCCTTCAAGTTAAATATACAATTTTATTTGAAAATAAATTGTATACACTACATTTATTTTTGAATATTTCTGTTATATGTTTCACATAGCTTTCCGTTGGAAAGCATAAATGTAAAATCATACAAAAATATATTCAAAGAGACACTAGCAAAATGTAATGCATTTTCTGGCCTGCTAAAGCCGTCATCAGCATTCTTTGTGTCTAATAGTGCTTTATCTTCAAACTATGTATATTCAACCTTTTTTATAAATTATATGAGAATTATTCCTCTTGCGAGTATTAATAAACAAAATTCAAAAAAATTTAATCGAAGTTGCCTTCAAGTTAAATATACAATTTTATTTGAAAATAAATTGTATACACTACATTTATTTTTGAATATTTCTGTTATATGTTTCACATAGCTTTCCGTTGGAAAGCATAAATGTAAAATCATACAAAAATATATTCAAAGAGACACTAGCAAAATGTAATGCATTTTCTGGCCTGCTAAAGCCGTCATC
The DNA here is from genome assembly GCA_916048285.2 of Bellardia pandia. NCBI lineage: Eukaryota > Metazoa > Arthropoda > Insecta > Diptera > Calliphoridae > Bellardia > Bellardia pandia. The sequence continues at coordinate 19,937,891 of OU696529.1, read as the reverse complement.
AGCATTCTTTGTGTCTAATAGTGCTTTATCTTCAAACTATGTATATTCAACCTTTTTTATAAATTATATGAGAATTATTCCTCTTGCGAGTATTAATAAACAAAATTCAAAAAAATTTAATCGAAGTTGCCTTCAAGTTAAATATACAATTTTATTTGAAAATAAATTGTATACACTACATTTATTTTTGAATATTTCTGTTATATGTTTCACATAGCTTTCCGTTGGAAAGCATAAATGTAAAATCATACAAAAATATATTCAAAGAGACACTAGCAAAATGTAATGCATTTTCTGGCCTGCTAAAGCCGTCATCAGCATTCTTTGTGTCTAATAGTGCTTTATCTTCAAACTATGTATATTCAACCTTTTTTATAAATTATATGAGAATTATTCCTCTTGCGAGTATTAATAAACAAAATTCAAAAAAATTTAATCGAAGTTGCCTTCAAGTTAAATATACAATTTTATTTGAAAATAAATTGTATACACTACATTTATTTTTGAATATTTCTGTTATATGTTTCACATAGCTTTCCGTTGGAAAGCATAAATGTAAAATCATACAAAAATATATTCAAAGAGACACTAGCAAAATGTAATGCATTTTCTGGCCTGCTAAAGCCGTCATCAGCATTCTTTGTGTCTAATAGTGCTTTATCTTCAAACTATGTATATTCAACCTTTTTTATAAATTATATGAGAATTATTCCTCTTGCGAGTATTAATAAACAAAATTCAAAAAAATTTAATCGAAGTTGCCTTCAAGTTAAATATACAATTTTATTTGAAAATAAATTGTATACACTACATTTATTTTTGAATATTTCTGTTATATGTTTCACATAGCTTTCCGTTGGAAAGCATAAATGTAAAATCATACAAAAATATATTCAAAGAGACACTAGCAAAATGTAATGCATTTTCTGGCCTGCTAAAGCCGTCATCAGCATTCTTTGTGTCTAATAGTGCTTTATCTTCAAACTATGTATATTCAACCTTTTTTATAAATTATATGAGAATTATTCCTCTTGCGAGTATTAATAAACAAAATTCAAAAAAATTTAATCGAAGTTGCCTTCAAGTTAAATATACAATTTTATTTGAAAATAAATTGTATACACTACATTTATTTTTGAATATTTCTGTTATATGTTTCACATAGCTTTCCGTTGGAAAGCATAAATGTAAAATCATACAAAAATATATTCAAAGAGACACTAGCAAAATGTAATGCATTTTCTGGCCTGCTAAAGCCGTCATCAGCATTCTTTGTGTCTAATAGTGCTTTATCTTCAAACTATGTATATTCAACCTTTTTTATAAATTATATGAGAATTATTCCTCTTGCGAGTATTAATAAACAAAATTCAAAAAAATTTAATCGAAGTTGCCTTCAAGTTAAATATACAATTTTATTTGAAAATAAATTGTATACACTACATTTATTTTTGAATATTTCTGTTATATGTTTCACATAGCTTTCCGTTGGAAAGCATAAATGTAAAATCATACAAAAATATATTCAAAGAGACACTAGCAAAATGTAATGCATTTTCTGGCCTGCTAAAGCCGTCATCAGCATTCTTTGTGTCTAATAGTGCTTTATCTTCAAACTATGTATATTCAACCTTTTTTATAAATTATATGAGAATTATTCCTCTTGCGAGTATTAATAAACAAAATTCAAAAAAATTTAATCGAAGTTGCCTTCAAGTTAAATATACAATTTTATTTGAAAATAAATTGTATACACTACATTTATTTTTGAATATTTCTGTTATATGTTTCACATAGCTTTCCGTTGGAAAGCATAAATGTAAAATCATACAAAAATATATTCAAAGAGACACTAGCAAAATGTAATGCATTTTCTGGCCTGCTAAAGCCGTCATCAGCATTCTTTGTGTCTAATAGTGCTTTATCTTCAAACTATGTATATTCAACCTTTTTTATAAATTATATGAGAATTATTCCTCTTGCGAGTATTAATAAACAAAATTCAAAAAAATTTAATCGAAGTTGCCTTCAAGTTAAATATACAATTTTATTTGAAAATAAATTGTATACACTACATTTATTTTTGAATATTTCTGTTATATGTTTCACATAGCTTTCCGTTGGAAAGCATAAATGTAAAATCATACAAAAATATATTCAAAGAGACACTAGCAAAATGTAATGCATTTTCTGGCCTGCTAAAGCCGTCATCAGCATTCTTTGTGTCTAATAGTGCTTTATCTTCAAACTATGTATATTCAACCTTTTTTATAAATTATATGAGAATTATTCCTCTTGCGAGTATTAATAAACAAAATTCAAAAAAATTTAATCGAAGTTGCCTTCAAGTTAAATATACAATTTTATTTGAAAATAAATTGTATACACTACATTTATTTTTGAATATTTCTGTTATATGTTTCACATAGCTTTCCGTTGGAAAGCATAAATGTAAAATCATACAAAAATATATTCAAAGAGACACTAGCAAAATGTAATGCATTTTCTGGCCTGCTAAAGCCGTCATCAGCATTCTTTGTGTCTAATAGTGCTTTATCTTCAAACTATGTATATTCAACCTTTTTTATAAATTATATGAGAATTATTCCTCTTGCGAGTATTAATAAACAAAATTCAAAAAAATTTAATCGAAGTTGCCTTCAAGTTAAATATACAATTTTATTTGAAAATAAATTGTATACACTACATTTATTTTTGAATATTTCTGTTATATGTTTCACATAGCTTTCCGTTGGAAAGCATAAATGTAAAATCATACAAAAATATATTCAAAGAGACACTAGCAAAATGTAATGCATTTTCTGGCCTGCTAAAGCCGTCATCAGCATTCTTTGTGTCTAATAGTGCTTTATCTTCAAACTATGTATATTCAACCTTTTTTATAAATTATATGAGAATTATTCCTCTTGCGAGTATTAATAAACAAAATTCAAAAAAATTTAATCGAAGTTGCCTTCAAGTTAAATATACAATTTTATTTGAAAATAAATTGTATACACTACATTTATTTTTGAATATTTCTGTTATATGTTTCACATAGCTTTCCGTTGGAAAGCATAAATGTAAAATCATACAAAAATATATTCAAAGAGACACTAGCAAAATGTAATGCATTTTCTGGCCTGCTAAAGCCGTCATCAGCATTCTTTGTGTCTAATAGTGCTTTATCTTCAAACTATGTATATTCAACCTTTTTTATAAATTATATGAGAATTATTCCTCTTGCGAGTATTAATAAACAAAATTCAAAAAAATTTAATCGAAGTTGCCTTCAAGTTAAATATACAATTTTATTTGAAAATAAATTGTATACACTACATTTATTTTTGAATATTTCTGTTATATGTTTCACATAGCTTTCCGTTGGAAAGCATAAATGTAAAATCATACAAAAATATATTCAAAGAGACACTAGCAAAATGTAATGCATTTTCTGGCCTGCTAAAGCCGTCATCAGCATTCTTTGTGTCTAATAGTGCTTTATCTTCAAACTATGTATATTCAACCTTTTTTATAAATTATATGAGAATTATTCCTCTTGCGAGTATTAATAAACAAAATTCAAAAAAATTTAATCGAAGTTGCCTTCAAGTTAAATATACAATTTTATTTGAAAATAAATTGTATACACTACATTTATTTTTGAATATTTCTGTTATATGTTTCACATAGCTTTCCGTTGGAAAGCATAAATGTAAAATCATACAAAAATATATTCAAAGAGACACTAGCAAAATGTAATGCATTTTCTGGCCTGCTAAAGCCGTCATCAGCATTCTTTGTGTCTAATAGTGCTTTATCTTCAAACTATGTATATTCAACCTTTTTTATAAATTATATGAGAATTATTCCTCTTGCGAGTATTAATAAACAAAATTCAAAAAAATTTAATCGAAGTTGCCTTCAAGTTAAATATACAATTTTATTTGAAAATAAATTGTATACACTACATTTATTTTTGAATATTTCTGTTATATGTTTCACATAGCTTTCCGTTGGAAAGCATAAATGTAAAATCATACAAAAATATATTCAAAGAGACACTAGCAAAATGTAATGCATTTTCTGGCCTGCTAAAGCCGTCATCAGCATTCTTTGTGTCTAATAGTGCTTTATCTTCAAACTATGTATATTCAACCTTTTTTATAAATTATATGAGAATTATTCCTCTTGCGAGTATTAATAAACAAAATTCAAAAAAATTTAATCGAAGTTGCCTTCAAGTTAAATATACAATTTTATTTGAAAATAAATTGTATACACTACATTTATTTTTGAATATTTCTGTTATATGTTTCACATAGCTTTCCGTTGGAAAGCATAAATGTAAAATCATACAAAAATATATTCAAAGAGACACTAGCAAAATGTAATGCATTTTCTGGCCTGCTAAAGCCGTCATCAGCATTCTTTGTGTCTAATAGTGCTTTATCTTCAAACTATGTATATTCAACCTTTTTTATAAATTATATGAGAATTATTCCTCTTGCGAGTATTAATAAACAAAATTCAAAAAAATTTAATCGAAGTTGCCTTCAAGTTAAATATACAATTTTATTTGAAAATAAATTGTATACACTACATTTATTTTTGAATATTTCTGTTATATGTTTCACATAGCTTTCCGTTGGAAAGCATAAATGTAAAATCATACAAAAATATATTCAAAGAGACACTAGCAAAATGTAATGCATTTTCTGGCCTGCTAAAGCCGTCATCAGCATTCTTTGTGTCTAATAGTGCTTTATCTTCAAACTATGTATATTCAACCTTTTTTATAAATTATATGAGAATTATTCCTCTTGCGAGTATTAATAAACAAAATTCAAAAAAATTTAATCGAAGTTGCCTTCAAGTTAAATATACAATTTTATTTGAAAATAAATTGTATACACTACATTTATTTTTGAATATTTCTGTTATATGTTTCACATAGCTTTCCGTTGGAAAGCATAAATGTAAAATCATACAAAAATATATTCAAAGAGACACTAGCAAAATGTAATGCATTTTCTGGCCTGCTAAAGCCGTCATCAGCATTCTTTGTGTCTAATAGTGCTTTATCTTCAAACTATGTATATTCAACCTTTTTTATAAATTATATGAGAATTATTCCTCTTGCGAGTATTAATAAACAAAATTCAAAAAAATTTAATCGAAGTTGCCTTCAAGTTAAATATACAATTTTATTTGAAAATAAATTGTATACACTACATTTATTTTTGAATATTTCTGTTATATGTTTCACATAGCTTTCCGTTGGAAAGCATAAATGTAAAATCATACAAAAATATATTCAAAGAGACACTAGCAAAATGTAATGCATTTTCTGGCCTGCTAAAGCCGTCATCAGCATTCTTTGTGTCTAATAGTGCTTTATCTTCAAACTATGTATATTCAACCTTTTTTATAAATTATATGAGAATTATTCCTCTTGCGAGTATTAATAAACAAAATTCAAAAAAATTTAATCGAAGTTGCCTTCAAGTTAAATATACAATTTTATTTGAAAATAAATTGTATACACTACATTTATTTTTGAATATTTCTGTTATATGTTTCACATAGCTTTCCGTTGGAAAGCATAAATGTAAAATCATACAAAAATATATTCAAAGAGACACTAGCAAAATGTAATGCATTTTCTGGCCTGCTAAAGCCGTCATCAGCATTCTTTGTGTCTAATAGTGCTTTATCTTCAAACTATGTATATTCAACCTTTTTTATAAATTATATGAGAATTATTCCTCTTGCGAGTATTAATAAACAAAATTCAAAAAAATTTAATCGAAGTTGCCTTCAAGTTAAATATACAATTTTATTTGAAAATAAATTGTATACACTACATTTATTTTTGAATATTTCTGTTATATGTTTCACATAGCTTTCCGTTGGAAAGCATAAATGTAAAATCATACAAAAATATATTCAAAGAGACACTAGCAAAATGTAATGCATTTTCTGGCCTGCTAAAGCCGTCATCAGCATTCTTTGTGTCTAATAGTGCTTTATCTTCAAACTATGTATATTCAACCTTTTTTATAAATTATATGAGAATTATTCCTCTTGCGAGTATTAATAAACAAAATTCAAAAAAATTTAATCGAAGTTGCCTTCAAGTTAAATATACAATTTTATTTGAAAATAAATTGTATACACTACATTTATTTTTGAATATTTCTGTTATATGTTTCACATAGCTTTCCGTTGGAAAGCATAAATGTAAAATCATACAAAAATATATTCAAAGAGACACTAGCAAAATGTAATGCATTTTTTGGCCTGCTAAAGCCGTCATCAGCATTCTTTGTGTCTAATAGTGCTTTATCTTCAAACTATGTATATTCAACCTTTTTTATAAATTATATGAGAATTATTCCTCTTGCGAGTATTAATAAACAAAATTCAAAAAAATTTAATCGAAGTTGCCTTCAAGTTAAATATACAATTTTATTTGAAAATAAATTGTATACACTACATTTATTTTTGAATATTTCTGTTATATGTTTCACATAGCTTTCCGTTGGAAAGCATAAATGTAAAATCATACAAAAATATATTCAAAGAGACACTAGCAAAATGTAATGCATTTTCTGGCCTGCTAAAGCCGTCATCAGCATTCTTTGTGTCTAATAGTGCTTTATCTTCAAACTATGTATATTCAACCTTTTTTATAAATTATATGAGAATTATTCCTCTTGCGAGTATTAATAAACAAAATTCAAAAAAATTTAATCGAAGTTGCCTTCAAGTTAAATATACAATTTTATTTGAAAATAAATTGTATACACTACATTTATTTTTGAATATTTCTGTTATATGTTTCACATAGCTTTCCGTTGGAAAGCATAAATGTAAAATCATACAAAAATATATTCAAAGAGACACTAGCAAAATGTAATGCATTTTCTGGCCTGCTAAAGCCGTCATCAGCATTCTTTGTGTCTAATAGTGCTTTATCTTCAAACTATGTATATTCAACCTTTTTTATAAATTATATGAGAATTATTCCTCTTGCGAGTATTAATAAACAAAATTCAAAAAAATTTAATCGAAGTTGCCTTCAAGTTAAATATACAATTTTATTTGAAAATAAATTGTATACACTACATTTATTTTTGAATATTTCTGTTATATGTTTCACATAGCTTTCCGTTGGAAAGCATAAATGTAAAATCATACAAAAATATATTCAAAGAGACACTAGCAAAATGTAATGCATTTTCTGGCCTGCTAAAGCCGTCATCAGCATTCTTTGTGTCTAATAGTGCTTTATCTTCAAACTATGTATATTCAACCTTTTTTATAAATTATATGAGAATTATTCCTCTTGCGAGTATTAATAAACAAAATTCAAAAAAATTTAATCGAAGTTGCCTTCAAGTTAAATATACAATTTTATTTGAAAATAAATTGTATACACTACATTTATTTTTGAATATTTCTGTTATATGTTTCACATAGCTTTCCGTTGGAAAGCATAAATGTAAAATCATACAAAAATATATTCAAAGAGACACTAGCAAAATGTAATGCATTTTCTGGCCTGCTAAAGCCGTCATCAGCATTCTTTGTGTCTAATAGTGCTTTATCTTCAAACTATGTATATTCAACCTTTTTTATAAATTATATGAGAATTATTCCTCTTGCGAGTATTAATAAACAAAATTCAAAAAAATTTAATCGAAGTTGCCTTCAAGTTAAATATACAATTTTATTTGAAAATAAATTGTATACACTACATTTATTTTTGAATATTTCTGTTATATGTTTCACATAGCTTTCCGTTGGAAAGCATAAATGTAAAATCATACAAAAATATATTCAAAGAGACACTAGCAAAATGTAATGCATTTTCTGGCCTGCTAAAGCCGTCATCAGCATTCTTTGTGTCTAATAGTGCTTTATCTTCAAACTATGTATATTCAACCTTTTTTATAAATTATATGAGAATTATTCCTCTTGCGAGTATTAATAAACAAAATTCAAAAAAATTTAATCGAAGTTGCCTTCAAGTTAAATATACAATTTTATTTGAAAATAAATTGTATACACTACATTTATTTTTGAATATTTCTGTTATATGTTTCACATAGCTTTCCGTTGGAAAGCATAAATGTAAAATCATACAAAAATATATTCAAAGAGACACTAGCAAAATGTAATGCATTTTCTGGCCTGCTAAAGCCGTCATCAGCATTCTTTGTGTCTAATAGTGCTTTATCTTCAAACTATGTATATTCAACCTTTTTTATAAATTATATGAGAATTATTCCTCTTGCGAGTATTAATAAACAAAATTCAAAAAAATTTAATCGAAGTTGCCTTCAAGTTAAATATACAATTTTATTTGAAAATAAATTGTATACACTACATTTATTTTTGAATATTTCTGTTATATGTTTCACATAGCTTTCCGTTGGAAAGCATAAATGTAAAATCATACAAAAATATATTCAAAGAGACACTAGCAAAATGTAATGCATTTTCTGGCCTGCTAAAGCCGTCATCAGCATTCTTTGTGTCTAATAGTGCTTTATCTTCAAACTATGTATATTCAACCTTTTTTATAAATTATATGAGAATTATTCCTCTTGCGAGTATTAATAAACAAAATTCAAAAAAATTTAATCGAAGTTGCCTTCAAGTTAAATATACAATTTTATTTGAAAATAAATTGTATACACTACAGGCCAGAAAATGCATTACATTTTGCTAGTGTCTCTTTGAATATATTTTTGTATGATTTTACATTTATGCTTTCCAACGGAAAGCTATGTGAAACATATAACAGAAATATTCAAAAATAAATGTAGTGTATACAATTTATTTTCAAATAAAATTGTATATTTAACTTGAAGGCAACTTCGATTAAATTTTTTTGAATTTTTTTTATTAATACTCGCAAGAGGAATAATTCTCATATAATTTATAAAAAAGGTTGAATATACATAGTTTGAAGATAAAGCACTATTAGACACAAAGAATGCTGATGACGGCTTTAGCAGGCCAGAAAATGCATTACATTTTGCTAGTGTCTCTTTGAATATATTTTTGTATGATTTTACATTTATGCTTTCCAACGGAAAGCTATGTGAAACATATAACAGAAATATTCAAAAATAAATGTAGTGTATACAATTTATTTTCAAATAAAATTGTATATTTAACTTGAAGGCAACTTCGATTAAATTTTTTTGAATTTTGTTTATTAATACTCGCAAGAGGAATAATTCTCATATAATTTATAAAAAAGGTTGAATATACATAGTTTGAAGATAAAGCACTATTAGACACAAAGAATGCTGATGACGGCTTTAGCAGGCCAGAAAATGCATTACATTTTGCTAGTGTCTCTTTGAATATATTTTTGTATGATTTTACATTTATGCTTTCCAACGGAAAGCTATGTGAAACATATAACAGAAATATTCAAAAATAAATGTAGTGTATACAATTTATTTTCAAATAAAATTGTATATTTAACTTGAAGGCAACTTCGATTAAATTTTTTTGAATTTTGTTTATTAATACTCGCAAGAGGAATAATTCTCATATAATTTATAAAAAAGGTTGAATATACATAGTTTGAAGATAAAGCACTATTAGACACAAAGAATGCTGATGACGGCTTTAGCAGGCCAGAAAATGCATTACATTTTGCTAGTGTCTCTTTGAATATATTTTTGTATGATTTTACATTTATGCTTTCCAACGGAAAGCTATGTGAAACATATAACAGAAATATTCAAAAATAAATGTAGTGTATACAATTTATTTTCAAATAAAATTGTATATTTAACTTGAAGGCAACTTCGATTAAATTTTTTTGAATTTTGTTTATTAATACTCGCAAGAGGAATAATTCTCATATAATTTATAAAAAAGGTTGAATATACATAGTTTGAAGATAAAGCACTATTAGACACAAAGAATGCTGATGACGGCTTTAGCAGGCCAGAAAATGCATTACATTTTGCTAGTGTCTCTTTGAATATATTTTTGTATGATTTTACATTTATGCTTTCCAACGGAAAGCTACTTGAAACATATAACAGAAATATTCAAAAATAAATGTAGTGTATACAATTTATTTTCAAATAAAATTGTATATTTAACTTGAAGGCAACTTCGATTAAATTTTTTTGAATTTTGTTTATTAATACTCGCAAGAGGAATAATTCTCATATAATTTATAAAAAAGGTTGAATATACATAGTTTGAAGATAAAGCACTATTAGACACAAAGAATGCTGATGACGGCTTTAGCAGGCCAGAAAATGCATTACATTTTGCTAGTGTCTCTTTGAATATATTTTTGTATGATTTTACATTTATGCTTTCCAACGGAAAGCTATGTGAAACATATAACAGAAATATTCAAAAATAAATGTAGTGTATACAATTTATTTTCAAATAAAATTGTATATTTAACTTGAAGGCAACTTCGATTAAATTTTTTTGAATTTTGTTTATTAATACTCGCAAGAGGAATAATTCTCATATAATTTATAAAAAAGGTTGAATATACATAGTTTGAAGATAAAGCACTATTAGACACAAAGAATGCTGATGACGGCTTTAGCAGGCCAGAAAATGCATTACATTTTGCTAGTGTCTCTTTGAATATATTTTTGTATGATTTTACATTTATGCTTTCCAACGGAAAGCTATGTGAAACATATAACAGAAATATTCAAAAATAAATGTAGTGTATACAATTTATTTTCAAATAAAATTGTATATTTAACTTGAAGGCAACTTCGATTAAATTTTTTTGAATTTTGTTTATTAATACTCGCAAGAGGAATAATTCTCATATAATTTATAAAAAAGGTTGAATATACATAGTTTGAAGATAAAGCACTATTAGACACAAAGAATGCTGATGACGGCTTTAGCAGGCCAGAAAATGCATTACATTTTGCTAGTGTCTCTTTGAATATATTTTTGTATGATTTTACATTTATGCTTTCCAACGGAAAGCTATGTGAAACATATAACAGAAATATTCAAAAATAAATGTAGTGTATACAATTTATTTTCAAATAAAATTGTATATTTAACTTGAAGGCAACTTCGATTAAATTTTTTTGAATTTTGTTTATTAATACTCGCAAGAGGAATAATTCTCATATAATTTATAAAAAAGGTTGAATATACATAGTTTGAAGATAAAGCACTATTAGACACAAAGAATGCTGATGACGGCTTTAGCAGGCCAGAAAATGCATTACATTTTGCTAGTGTCTCTTTGAATATATTTTTGTATGATTTTACATTTATGCTTTCCAACGGAAAGCTATGTGAAACATATAACAGAAATATTCAAAAATAAATGTAGTGTATACAATTTATTTTCAAATAAAATTGTATATTTAACTTGAAGGCAACTTCGATTAAATTTTTTTGAATTTTGTTTATTAATACTCGCAAGAGGAATAATTCTCATATAATTTATAAAAAAGGTTGAATATACATAGTTTGAAGATAAAGCACTATTAGACACAAAGAATGCTGATGACGGCTTTAGCAGGCCAGAAAATGCATTACATTTTGCTAGTGTCTCTTTGAATATATTTTTGTATGATTTTACATTTATGCTTTCCAACGGAAAGCTATGTGAAACATATAACAGAAATATTCAAAAATAAATGTAGTGTATACAATTTATTTTCAAATAAAATTGTATATTTAACTTGAAGGCAACTTCGATTAAATTTTTTTGAATTTTGTTTATTAATACTCGCAAGAGGAATAATTCTCATATAATTTATAAAAAAGGTTGAATATACATAGTTTGAAGATAAAGCACTATTAGACACAAAGAATGCTGATGACGGCTTTAGCAGGCCAGAAAATGCATTACATTTTGCTAGTGTCTCTTTGAATATATTTTTGTATGATTTTACATTTATGCTTTCCAACGGAAAGCTATGTGAAACATATAACAGAAATATTCAAAAATAAATGTAGTGTATACAATTTATTTTCAAATAAAATTGTATATTTAACTTGAAGGCAACTTCGATTAAATTTTTTTGAATTTTGTTTATTAATACTCGCAAGAGGAATAATTCTCATATAATTTATAAAAAAGGTTGAATATACATAGTTTGAAGATAAAGCACTATTAGACACAAAGAATGCTGATGACGGCTTTAGCAGGCCAGAAAATGCATTACATTTTGCTAGTGTCTCTTTGAATATATTTTTGTATGATTTTACATTTATGCTTTCCAACGGAAAGCTATGTGAAACATATAACAGAAATATTCAAAAATAAATGTAGTGTATACAATTTATTTTCAAATAAAATTGTATATTTAACTTGAAGGCAACTTCGATTAAATTTTTTTGAATTTTGTTTATTAATACTCGCAAGAGGAATAATTCTCATATAATTTATAAAAAAGGTTGAATATACATAGTTTGAAGATAAAGCACTATTAGACACAAAGAATGCTGATGACGGCTTTAGCAGGCCAGAAAATGCATTACATTTTGCTAGTGTCTCTTTGAATATATTTTTGTATGATTTTACATTTATGCTTTCCAACGGAAAGCTATGTGAAACATATAACAGAAATATTCAAAAATAAATGTAGTGTATACAATTTATTTTCAAATAAAATTGTATATTTAACTTGAAGGCAACTTCGATTAAATTTTTTTGAATTTTGTTTATTAATACTCGCAAGAGGAATAATTCTCATATAATTTATAAAAAAGGTTGAATATACATAGTTTGAAGATAAAGCACTATTAGACACAAAGAATGCTGATGACGGCTTTAGCAGGCCAGAAAATGCATTACATTTTGCTAGTGTCTCTTTGAATATATTTTTGTATGATTTTACATTTATGCTTTCCAACGGAAAGCTATGTGAAACATATAACAGAAATATTCAAAAATAAATGTAGTGTATACAATTTATTTTCAAATAAAATTGTATATTTAACTTGAAGGCAACTTCGATTAAATTTTTTTGAATTTTGTTTATTAATACTCGCAAGAGGAATAATTCTCATATAATTTATAAAAAAGGTTGAATATACATAGTTTGAAGATAAAGCACTATTAGACACAAAGAATGCTGATGACGGCTTTAGCAGGCCAGAAAATGCATTACATTTTGCTAGTGTCTCTTTGAATATATTTTTGTATGATTTTACATTTATGCTTTCCAACGGAAAGCTATGTGAAACATATAACAGAAATATTCAAAAATAAATGTAGTGTATACAATTTATTTTCAAATAAAATTGTATATTTAACTTGAAGGCAACTTCGATTAAATTTTTTTGAATTTTGTTTATTAATACTCGCAAGAGGAATAATTCTCATATAATTTATAAAAAAGGTTGAATATACATAGTTTGAAGATAAAGCACTATTAGACACAAAGAATGCTGATGACGGCTTTAGCAGGCCAGAAAATGCATTACATTTTGCTAGTGTCTCTTTGAATATATTTTTGTATGATTTTACATTTATGCTTTCCAACGGAAAGCTATGTGAAACATATAACAGAAATATTCAAAAATAAATGTAGTGTATACAATTTATTTTCAAATAAAATTGTATATTTAACTTGAAGGCAACTTCGATTAAATTTTTTTGAATTTTGTTTATTAATACTCGCAAGAGGAATAATTCTCATATAATTTATAAAAAAGGTTGAATATACATAGTTTGAAGATAAAGCACTATTAGACACAAAGAATGCTGATGACGGCTTTAGCAGGCCAGAAAATGCATTACATTTTGCTAGTGTCTCTTTGAATATATTTTTGTATGATTTTACATTTATGCTTTCCAACGGAAAGCTATGTGAAACATATAACAGAAATATTCAAAAATAAATGTAGTGTATACAATTTATTTTCAAATAAAATTGTATATTTAACTTGAAGGCAACTTCGATTAAATTTTTTTGAATTTTGTTTATTAATACTCGCAAGAGGAATAATTCTCATATAATTTATAAAAAAGGTTGAATATACATAGTTTGAAGATAAAGCACTATTAGACACAAAGAATGCTGATGACGGCTTTAGCAGGCCAGAAAATGCATTACATTTTGCTAGTGTCTCTTTGAATATATTTTTGTATGATTTTACATTTATGCTTTCCAACGGAAAGCTATGTGAAACATATAACAGAAATATTCAAAAATAAATGTAGTGTATACAATTTATTTTCAAATAAAATTGTATATTTAACTTGAAGGCAACTTCGATTAAATTTTTTTGAATTTTGTTTATTAATACTCGCAAGAGGAATAATTCTCATATAATTTATAAAAAAGGTTGAATATACATAGTTTGAAGATAAAGCACTATTAGACACAAAGAATGCTGATGACGGCTTTAGCAGGCCAGAAAATGCATTACATTTTGCTAGTGTCTCTTTGAATATATTTTTGTATGATTTTACATTTATGCTTTCCAACGGAAAGCTATGTGAAACATATAACAGAAATATTCAAAAATAAATGTAGTGTATACAATTTATTTTCAAATAAAATTGTATATTTAACTTGAAGGCAACTTCGATTAAATTTTTTTGAATTTTGTTTATTAATACTCGCAAGAGGAATAATTCTCATATAATTTATAAAAAAGGTTGAATATACATAGTTTGAAGATAAAGCACTATTAGACACAAAGAATGCTGATGACGGCTTTAGCAGGCCAGAAAATGCATTACATTTTGCTAGTGTCTCTTTGAATATATTTTTGTATGATTTTACATTTATGCTTTCCAACGGAAAGCTATGTGAAACATATAACAGAAATATTCAAAAATAAAAGTAGTATACAATTTATTTTCAAATAAAATTGTATATTTAACTTGAAGGCAACTTCGATTAAATTTTTTTGGATTTTTATATTCTTCTAATAATTATTTGTAAGAAATTGTTAGATTATTCGAACGATCATTATTCGAATGGATATCCTAATGTTCATGTATTAACATTTCAGTATTATTACGTTTATTACTTCCATTTATACGAATAGGAGGAATGTATTGATATACTCGTATATAAATATTCGCACCAA
This sequence comes from Bellardia pandia, assembly GCA_916048285.2. Taxonomy (NCBI): domain Eukaryota; kingdom Metazoa; phylum Arthropoda; class Insecta; order Diptera; family Calliphoridae; genus Bellardia; species Bellardia pandia. The sequence continues at coordinate 19,922,804 of OU696529.1, read as the reverse complement.
TTTCATACAATTTAATACATAGATTTCATGTACGAGTATGGTGATGAGTATTTCACATAAATATATTTAACGCAATTTTGGTATCGTTAGACCCTACACCACCATAGTGGGAATATTTTTGGTACATGATATTTTTTGGCCCAAGGACGCTTGGGATTAAAACTGGTCCTCTATTTCACCTTACTCCTATACAAATGTCCTCCCGAAACAGGGGTATATCGTTCATAAGTGTTTGGTTTATGCAAGTATCCCAATAAATTTCTCCAGGAATAATCTCATCAACAAATTATGTGCGAATCGGTCCCATATAAGACCCGCTGCCGAAAATCCAAATCATTATCAACATAAGCCTATTTCATATATCGACAGTTCAATTCCAAACCATGCTATGTCGACTTAGCATGTTTTTAATTTTTTTGCGTTTTTGAATTTAGATTTTTTCAACTTAAATTCTGTCAAATTTTGGTTGTGATTGGCTAGTTCAATCAATAGTTATAAACAACAAAGTTCTACCTCATATGGTTTTTTAGATATCGCCTGTATACTTTAGGAGCTTTTAATGCAAAACTCACTTTTTCGACTTGGCGTGTTTTGGAATTGAGCTGTCGATATACAAAAATCATTTAGCCCAATTTTGTGATGATCGGTTTCCAATATAAGGCCCACTTCTCAAAATCACTTTAACAACCAAATATTTCTTAATTATGTTGGTATCTAATTAAAATTGAACAAAAATAAGTTTTATATATACAGAAATTTTATAACGGTCGGTCCATAATTAGTCATAGCGCGCATATAAGATCTCCTTCGAAAATCACTTTAATCTATAAACCTTTATACATTTTTGGATGATCGCCTACTATGTATATAGAGCCTCTTTCTGAAAATCTGTTTTTGCACATATACTGGGTGTAGGGTATTATATGGCCGGTCGTGACCGACTATACTTTCTTAATTGTTTTTGTTTTACTGTTTGAGTTTAGTCGGTAATTCATTGCGCATGGATGGTATTAAATTCGTTTATTTTTAGCAAACTCCAAAAGGGGGCACTACTCTCTTTTTTTTGTTTTATATAATTAGAATTTATTACAGTCTTTTATAAACTACTGTGTGAAATTTGAATGGGTTCAATTGGAAACTTGGTGAGCAATATTAGTTAAAGATTTCTAAAATAAAAGAATTTTCTAAAAATCTAAAATAAAAGAATTTTCTAAAAATCTAAGCTAAGTTTTTTTTGGTTCAAACGAAAATAATAAACTAGTAATTAATACATTGATTTGGTTGTACAATATTTAAAAAAGCAATATAGAACTAGAATATTTTTGCATGTTACGCCAAAACATCAAGATAAATTCATATTTGCGCATCTACTGTGGGCGTCAAAATAAAGTCAACACCACATATTATTAAAAGAAAATCTTAATTATATTAAAATAAATAATATTATATTAAAAATTAAAAACTAATTAGAATTGAATTCACAAAAAAAAAAACAAAAACACATACGAATATAATTGATTTTTTGTTGAAATATATCATTTTCTACATGCCAACATTCTTTTATGCCCCTATTGCGGTTCACAACTTTTTTAATAATTTGGTCGTCTTTCATAAATCATTATTGCCATTCACAACTTATATGTAGTAGAGTTAATGTAGAGTTAAAGTCGGGTTGACTGACAGACGACCAAACTTAGTTGAGTTGAGAACGGCAATAGGGGCATTAATTTTTCTTTGTTTCAAAATAATTGCAATTTTTATAATTTATCATTTAAAGAGATTAAGTTGTAACGTTAAGTAATGAAAAATTTACAATGGAAAGACAAACTATAATAGAGACTCGGCAAATCATAGTAGACATACATAGAAAAGTTAAATCCCTGCGTGAATGAAAATAAAATCGTTGGAAGGCATCACTGTACAATAAAAAAATCATTGACCAAAGCGTCTAGCAAAAACTAAAGTATGAGCTATAGTAAGAGCAAACCGAACTGTAAAAATAACTCCAGGAAAACCTGTAAGAGCGCTAGTACGATAAGAAGATCCTTATAGAGTTAGAGTGCTAAGTAAGAAAACCACTAAATCAAAGAACAACCAAACCAACCGCTTAAATTTCACAAATCCATAGGTATATAAAAGAGCCTCAACTTTTTTGGAATAATATTCTTTTCACCAATGAAAGTAATCTTGAGATATTTGGAGTGTGAAATCCGCCCAAAATATTGAGAACCAAGAACGAAACCTTTAGAAATAAATATGTTACCAAAACGGTAAAACATGGCGGCGGCTCAGTAATGATCGGAGATGGCGCCGTCAGCGGTCGGTAATCTTACAATTATAGAATTTACAATGAAAAAGAAAGATTATCTCGGCATTGTAAAAAACAATGTAGCTTCTAGCGCAAAACTGGATTTTCCAACAGTCCAATGATCCTAAGCATAAACGTCCACAAATCTGGACAAAAACATTAGGTATAGAAATATTGCTTGCAGAGATAAACTAAAGGCAGTAATACATGGTGAATGGAACAAAATTTCGCCTTATTTCACTAGATTTCACTAAAACAGGCACTATAATTTCTTACTTGTTTTCTATGGGGTTAAAAATTGACCTTGAAAATTGGCCCTTTCGATTCTTACGCCTACAGCGTAGTAGCAGTCAACATTTAAATGCAATTATCTTGAAGATTTAAATGTCAAAGATTGTTCTTTAGGCAATAATAAAGATTCCAACATCCGGTTTAACTTTAAGGGTTCTATTTAAAATAAAAAAGTTCTAAATGAAATGAATTATGATCCAGAATATATAAATTTAGAATACTTTTTAGGGTCGCAAATAAATATTGTAGAAATTACAAATTAAATGACATAATATTAATTTTACTTAAACATATTCAAACAATATTGACTGCTACAATTTAACGATTCCAAAGGAATTTTTCAATAATAAAACAAATAAGCTTTTTTTATAACAGCTTTCTGTTAAAATAACAGCAAAGTTGTGTCGTTATAAATTGAACGGTATGTATCGTTTTTAAATGGCTGTGTGTTAATAAATATTAAGCTTTAATATTTTATAGCTTTTGTTATTAAAGCTTTAACATTAAGTTGCCAGATGTTTTGCTAAAAACCGTTTGCGAATTTATTTTGAGTGTGATTAACATTAACAAAAAAAATTGAATATAACTTTTTAATAGCTTTTGATTAATCCGATTTTAAATAATAACACCACTATTAAGACATTCTAGTTGTTGTTTAGTAAATAAACAACATATAAGTCCCAATTTACACGATGCAATTCTTTAAGCTAAGCTGATTTGTTACTCTCTTATTCGTATTACATACATAAGTGTATACAAATGTGTGTATACTTTCAAATAAAAATACATGCGATTTAAGCAATAATATTGTACTGAGTGAACTCTGAAGAAATTTCAAGAAAAATATTGTATTAATCTTTTCAATAAAAATTGCTTCATGTAAATTGTGACTAATTGTCATGAGATACAAGAGATACAATCACTTATTAGAGTACAAATAATTTAAAACGTTTTTGAAATCGAACGTTTATGATCAACCATATCAAAGTGACGTTGATTTACGTTTAGTTTGCGTTCACACGTTACAAGGTGAATAAGAAGAATAAATGAAAGGGTCTAGAAACCTTTACTCTTTCGTCTTAAAAGTAAGAATCTTCTCAAATGATGTAAATTGTATTATTCTCTAGTCAACTGTTTGTAATCGTACATTTATTCTATTGCCACCAGTTGATTGATCTGAGCAACCTTCCTAGAATTCTTGACACTTAAAACAACTGCAAGTAAATGTCTGCAATTAGATAACACTATTATAAACTTGAAAATTTAGCTTTGAGGTTAAAGGGCTGTAATTTAAACAACGAAAATATTATAATGCTAACATTTAACAAAAATCTAAAAAGGTTAGAAATAAACCCATTTAAACAACAATTAACAGCACATCATATTGTTTAAGGTAAAAATCCAATGGAAATTTGCTTTCGAGTTAAGAAAGTCATTTAAAAATTAAAATCTTACAAAGGTAATAGTTATGAGTATTTAAAATTTGATATTAAATAATATTTTCGCCAAAATTAACTGTCTAAAAATAGAACTGAACTTCAATTTAAAGTTTATATTGTTGAAAAATTATTTGAATCTGCTTGGAAACAGTTACTTTAACGAGGTTAAACTATTTTTTGTACTGAGTTCATACTACACATGTCTTAATAATAAAAAAATTATTAAAAATATAATTGTTTATATATTTTGTTGTGTTGTTTCTTTATGTCAAAAGAATATTTGTAGACTAGACTCAGTCTTTTAAATGTTTTTTTTTTCTGTGATTTGCCTTTTGTGTGACAGGTTAAAATATAAAGAAGAGTAAAAAAGTCATGTGACTAATATAGTGACTTTAAAATAAATTAAAAATAGTATGTGTTGAGTACTTTAAAAATAGATAAAGAATAAAGTAATAAATAGCAAAAACCCCTTTAAGTTTGACCAAATTCAAAAGTTAATTTATTACCCTCGTTCTCAGAAAGTTAAGTTTAATATAGATTTAGTGATTTCAGAATTGTAAAAGATGAGTAAAAAGTATAAAAGTTGCAGATTGTTATAAAGACAAAATTTAAAAAATAAACAGTGTCATTCATTTGTTATAGATTATAGGAGGTAATTTCATTTACTTTCTCCAAATGTTGGTAGTTTAAAAAAACAAACTTTTTTAACTACACTTTTTGCAATTAATATTTTATTTTATAAAATAATAAAAATAATTAAAAATACCACACAAATTCTTTGAAATAGTTATTTTTATTTTAATTTTTTTATAAAATGTTTATAGAAACCATAAAAATAGTTATATTGGTAGTGACTTTCAACATGAAATAATTAATTATTTTAAGTACTAAGTACAAAATTTATAGAGTGTGCTAACATGAAGAGTGTAAAAAACTTACCAGTCTTTTTGCTAGAAATAAGAGTTTGAAGTTTGAAGAAACTCAAAAAGATCTGAAATTAAAAAAATATATTTTTAGTTTAAAAATATCTTAGTGATTTATAAAATTGTTTGCAACTTATATTAAATTACGAATATTTTAAATACTTCTGTGTAAACGTTTTTGGACTGTGATATTCATAATCTACGGTTATGGTTAATCTGGTTAATTTTAATTTTGCATCTGTCGTTACAATTGCTAAATAAATTACAATTAATTACTAATCACAAAAGTCGATAGAACGATCTATATAAATCAAAAAAAATTCCTTCGAGTGCTTCAACTGTTGCAGATTTTTTCCTATAGATATGAGCTTTAACATAGCCCCACAAAAAAAGTCTAAAGGCTTTAAATCGTAGGATCTGGGCGGCAAATTGACCGGCCCCAACCGTGAAATAAACTGTTCACCGAACTCGACTTTCAATTGGTCCATTGTTTCTCGTGCTGCATGGCATGTGGTACCGTCTTATTGAAACCACATGTCACCAAGTCCAGCTATTACATTTTGGGCAAAAAAAAAAAATTGTTATCATCGCACGGCAGTGCTCGCCTTACACAGTAATGTTCCTGCTTTTGTCGTCTTTGAAAACGTACGCTCCAATGATGCTTCCGGCCCATAATGCACACCAAACAGTGTATTTTTAAGGATGCATTGGCAGTTCTTGCGATACTTCGGTTTTGATAATAAAATTCAATAATCTGCAAGTATTTTTTCGTTTGTAAGTCGATTCATGGTTAAATTACAGACCAAACTGAATATATATAACAATAAACAAAACAGTCTTGTCAAAAGGAAAAGTTGCTAAAAAATCACCCTTTATATCGAAATATTGGTCACAGAATCAAAAAGTAGTTTTTAGATTTTTATAAAATTGTTAGATCTAGCTATGTACGTCCGTCTGTTGTAGGCACTTTAGGGTCTCAAGGGAACGACTGAGGCGAATTAAATTTTCCCAAAATATTCTTCCCAGTTATTAAATTATTTCTGTGATTAAAGGACGTGCTCTTCTGCAAAAGGGAAGGAAATACTCCATGATTGAGCCAATAGTACTCGATTGGCCGAAGTTGGGGTTAATTAGTGTACTCAATAGCAATCCATTACAGATTTTAAATAATGACTAGGAGCTTAATCGGGCCAGAGCATTCATGAAGAACGGTGATAACTAAATAGAAGCAGCTTTAAATTGGCATAAGCTCAATATTGTTAGACGAAGCTGGCGATATCAAATCAGTGCAGCTTTTAAATAGTTACAGGGAGTTAAATCGGAACAAAACTTTAATAGAGAGTAGTGATGTCTAGTAAGAGACAGAAAACTTTTCTGTGGGCATTTCCTAGTTCTTAATTAAAATCCATTGCAACTTATCTTATTAAATAATAAAATATTTCTTAAAAAAATGATATTGAATAAAGAAATATAATTTTAATTCAATTTGTTTTAGATTTCAATTAAGAAAAATTGAATCAGTCAAAGGTTTAATTAATAATATTCCATTATTAAAGCCTCTGAATGAATAAAGAATTACTTATATTGTTGGGAAATATATTATGAAATGATTTGCAGACATTTTGTGTTCTGAATCATAACTTTAGTGAAATTAGTTTAAATTCAATATATTTTTTCGCGGCTTTTTAAATGTATATAACATTCTAAAGGCAGATTATAGTATTTGATATCGATGGCAGTTTTGAATGGGAAATGTTTATCGTAATCGAATGTTGCGATAAAATTGAAGACATGTTATACTACGTTTCCACGGTACATGCTTCGCTCTCTATTCATGCTTCACACCCCAATCATGTGCGAAACAACTTGCTTCACCATATAAAATTTTAAGAGCGAATCAAGTAGATTCATATTGAATCTACTTGCGAAGCCCGAAAAATTGCACTCTTCTCTAATTTTTATCGCAAGTTTATCTGCACTAGCTGTAAAAATTTAATATTATTGTAAACAAAGCCAATTATTTTCTTGTTTCTGGAAGTAAAGAAAGTAAATACGTACGAATGTATAATTTTTTTCTAATAAACTAACTAATTTCCACTCACTTTTGTTTTTCCATTAAAAAAAATTATTTTCCACAAATTGTAAATTCTGTTTTTTTTATTCTGTTTGTTTATTAAAAACAACTGTCAAATCGAATCAAGTTTTTGGTCATGTAAACAGCATGATTCATAAACATGATTCAGAGAGCGAAGCAGGTGATTCAAGTCGTCGTGGAAACCTAGTATTACTCAATTAATGATTTTGTATGCATTAAGAAAGCAATGGCGTACGCTTTCATCCCAATATCCAAAATTGCTGCATATGGTTCAGAATATTTTAGGGTTACTGTTGTGAAATACATTTACTACTACCTACCACTGGTGCTCCCAAGGAGTAATATGCTCTAATTATGTCAATCACGGTGACGGCGTTACAATCCTTTGGAGATATACTTATATGGCGACACCGGTGTCATGAGCTTGCACGGGCACGAAACTATTTAGAATTTGAATGTTTCACGCTGTTTAAACTCACAGCTGAGTCTTAGAGCCAGATTTTAGAATATAGTTCAACCATGTTTATTGTTATTATTGATTTATTGATTTATTAAAATATATCCCTCCCGTGTACCATACTTTCTATAAAAACTTGAAAGCCAGAAAGATTATTCTGAAGAAGTCATAATATTTTGTAAATTTTTTTAGTTATTTTTTGTTTTAAAAGGAAAAAATGTTTTATGTTATTTTTTCTTTTAAAAAGAAGAAATTTTTTATGTTTTTTTTTTAAGTTCATTAAAAATAAAACTGTGCGAATGCACTAAACTAAAAAACAAATTATCTGCAGCCTTTTTTGGCAAAATTATAAAAAATGTACTCTTTCCAAAATATAGTAATTCAATTAAAATTAAAACACTACGCGAGGTAAGCCAATATTTAAATGGATATATTTTCTTTTTATTTCCGAACGAATACTCAGAGTCAAAACATAATTAATTTGCATTTTTACGCTATCGATTTTAACAACAAAAAATTTGGTGGACTTATTCCCTTTTTCCACTGCAACTCTTATCAATAAAAACGTATTTGTATCATATTAACAGGTTTTGTGAACACATACACTTACATACTAACATTATATATTTACAAATTGTAAAAGAAGCCCTAATAATTAATTTTGCAATTTTAGTTTTGAGTTTTGTTGTAACAACTACTTTTAAAGTCAACGTCAACTGTTCTATCGTTTTTCTCCATTTCAAATTTTTGGACTCATTCCCTTTATCCACTGAACGCTTTATCAAAACATATCAGATGTTTAAAAGTACTATAAAATAAAAGAGCTGATTGTTTAAAGTTTTACCTTATAACATAAAATAAATTATAATAAAATGGATTTTTGCTCAGATGATGAGGATTATAGTGATTCGGAAATATATAATAATTTAAATAGAACTATATTAAGAAAACCCCGGACATTAAGAGCTCGTCCAAACCATTTTCATTTATATGATGATGGCGAATTTTATCAGCGATTATGTCTGTCCAAGCTATCAGCGTATAGAATTTTGGAACTTATTGTTCCACGCATTAAAAATCAATTGGTTGAACGTTTTAAACTATTTGTATCGACCTTGTTCATTTTTATGTTTTTTTATTGGTTTTTTCTTTTGCCGCTTTTATTTGTTTATGTTTTAGAGAAATTTTAATAAATGTGTTAGCATTATAAAATTTTTAACGATGCCATATTTTTATTATGTGTAAAATATGGTAACATCAAATAATTTGACGTTTCTTAAACTACCACTGAAAAACGACTAGGTGGATTAAAAAAATTTTGAACGTTATTAAAGTTTAACTAAACCACTAACAAACCAAGTTTAATCCTTCTCCTAAAAACTGGCCCTTAGAGTCTTATCTAGAAGCCCGGGGATTCCTCCCCTAACTGATAATTAGTTGCGGTCCTTTCGGGTTGATACACCTAAAGCGGGAAGAATGGCAGTTGGTTAAAAGACTGATGTTTGTATGAGCAGCAAACTTCCGGCCACCAATTTGTCTCCGTACTAAATTCTAATCTCTTTCCTTGGCTATAGTGGTGCTTTTCTAGTAATAGTCTTGGGCCATGCTAATTGACTAAGCAATGGATCACAGTGATTAGATAGCCCAATCTCTTAAGCAAGGTGCCCTTTGCAAGACAGTATGTTATTGCAGAACACAAGAGGTTAGGTCGGAAGGTAATGCACACTCCTTAAACTTGAACAAATCTACCACTGGTGTGGATTTTTAGATCATTTTGAAAATAGAAGTTATTTGTAATCATATAAAAAAACATTTTTTTTAAGTAAGTAACAGAAACACTTGAAATGTTTAATGTTGCAATTGTGTTTGTAATAAATTTTTAATATTTTTCCTGTACTTTCATTTACACTATGTTCTAATACAGATGTCATATGTTAGACTAAATATAATATGTATTAACCCTATTAACCTTAAATTTGCAACAAATCTAATAAAGTGCCAAATAGTAATATGAAAAAGCAATAAAGACAAACAAATTATATTTAAATAAATAAAAATGTTATATCTAAATATGACTCAAGATAGTCTTTAAATACATTTTATGTTAAAGTTACTGCTAGTAATGATTTTTTAAGAGAAAGTCATAAATTTAAATCTATATACAGTTATTTGTAAGAAATCACTTGTGATGTCATGGTAGTTTCAAATCCATAATTTTTTAAGGTAACTAAACGTTACCACTGGTGCCGATCTAAAACAAGCGTTGTTTAATAATTTAATTTAGTTAGAATTTTTAAGTTCCGCACGGGGATTTTATATGAAATTTAAAAGTTTAAGGTACAAACTACAAAATTCATAAACCACAATGGTTGAATGACACAACGGCTCGTGTTTGTTTAGCAACCCTTCAACTTTTACATTATACAGCCAGACTTAGAGACGTGCCAAAAATAGAGCTTGGCTTAAATGCAAAAGCACACGCTGAAGAGGAAAAAGCTTCAATTGCATAAATTGTCACAAACAAACACGTACACCTGGTCTTTTAATCCATTTGTTTGTTTATTTTATTTAGTTTGATTTTTGTTTGCTTTTTTTCGGCTGGGAACTGGTCAAGAATGAGCTTTTTTCTGTTTCTGCTTTTGAAAATGTTTTTGTTTTGCGTTTGAGTTTTAGATTGTGTTTGCTTAGCTATGAGTATCAACCAACCACTACACTTTGTAGATGTTAAACTCTAAACTAAGTAAGTTTTATACATGAACAGCAAACGCACCAAGAATTATTGTGTTGCTTGGCCCGCTGCTGCTTTTGATTTTTGACTGTTGCCGTCTGTGGCTTTTTGCCGAAATCATGGAAATATAATAAACTGAACACAGAAATGAAATAAAATCTCCGCTAAAATAGACAGACCGGTTAATAAACACTACATTGACTATCAAGACACTGTTTTTTCTGTTTTGGGGTTTTAAGAAAAAGTCTATATAAAAGGGTTATGCAGCAGTTATGAGATGAACATTGATTTCAACTGTTTCAGACGGTTTAGAAGTTGACTAACAAACTTAACACAACCATTAAATAACAACAAAAATAAAAAAACTTAAAATTTTGATTTAAAAAATAAAACAAATCAAACAAAAATTAAATAAACACTAAATATTAGAAAAAAAGTTATCTAAAGCCGCAAGAAAAAACCGAAATTGGAAAAAGAAGTGTAAAAATATTTGCACAAATAATAAAAAGAAGTGATGTTTAAATGAAAAAGTGTTATAAATAAAAAAAATCCGGTTATAATTCCAAAAGGAAAATAAAATAATTTTTATTTACATATTTAAAAAAAAAAAAATAAAATTTTCCTGTGTTTTTTCAAGAAAATATTTTAGTTATTTATTCGCAATGAAATTGTTTACAACAAATTCTCCAAAAACTGCAAGTAAGTTGTTTACATTTCTTTTTATTTTGCAAAAAAAAAAAAAAACTAATTTATATAATGAATTTGTAAATTTCTGTTGAAATCTTAAACCAGAAATGTTTTTATAATGACAAGCGGATTTTTTATATTTTTTTTTGTTCATCCTGACTGAGTTCTTTACAATATCAATAATAATAATATTGTTAAAGGTCAGTGATTAAGTGGCAAGAAATTATAGCAATTAAGTAAAGAAGCAACAAATAACAAAAAAAAAATATGAATTTATTTTTATTAATAAAACTTTAAAGCAAAGAAAGCAAAGACTTGTTTTTTATATTATTTTAAAACAGAACACTTTAAATGTTTAGGAATTTATATCCTTTTTTAGCCTTAACTGCTTTATATAAAATTGTGCCAGTTGTAAAAGGCACTAGTTCAGTGACAGGAGGAAATGTAATAATTAAACAAAAAATTGAAATTAATGATGATAGAATATTTAAATATTAAAAAAAAAATAAAAAAAAAAAACTGTTATACAAAGATTTTTTTAATAAAATAAACTGTTATACAAAGATTTTCTATAGAAGAAACTGCTATACACAAGGTTTTCTACAGAAAATATTGTTATAAACAAGATTTTCTATAAAAGAAACTGTTATACATAACATTTTCTATAAAAGAAACTGTTATACATAACAGTTTATATAAAAGGTTTACATTTTACGTTTTTCAAAACTAATTTTGGGTTAAGTTCTTGCACTTTCATGAAAATACACAGCTTTATACTTTAAAATATCTTTGTAGCATAAAACAATTCGTTACTAAGTAATGTATATAAGTCTTCTAAAAGTTATTGTTTTATAGAATTTTTTTGGATTATATTTTTATGAATTTCAAATCATTTCCGTGTTATTATTGAGTGCTCTTTTCTAGATTACAAATTACAAATTTTTATTAAATTTATTAAATATTCTTTAAAATAAAATAAAAAACTTTTTGTTAATGTTTGAAATTTAAAATAATTAGTTATTTGGTTAGGGAAAAATCAAACAATTTATCATTCGTAAATATTTCAACAAATTTAATATTTCAACAAATAGTTTTTTTTTATTTCATTGCAATTTATCATTTCAATCCAAATGATTTGTCGAATATAATTTGTGTTAAAATTTCAATCAAAAGTCTGTATAAACTCATAAATTATATCCTTCATTTCATTGATATAAAATAATATTTAAAATATGAAAAAATTTACTTAATAACAGTATTTTTTGTTTTATTAACAAAATTATCAAAGAAACAAATCTCGAAACACTGAAGGTCTCTAATACTTAAAGCAAAAAAAAAAAAAACAATAATAAAAAAACGTTTATTAAAAAAATACAACAACAACAAAATTCTTAGTAAATTGCAACTGATGACAATGTCAATGTTATCACAAAAAATTCATAAAATCAATTTATATATTATAAATAAATAAATGAACTTATGAAACATTTTAAACCAGGAGTGCCCAAAAGTTGCTTATGTAAGAGCAAACACCAATACAGTTCGACAAAAGAACAAATATGGCAAAAGTTGTTTGTGTATTTTGTATTGCTAGTGCTGAGTGCTGTAATTAGTATACAAAACACACAGCCTATACCTAAGAGTTTTTACAAATACAAAAGAGCACCAATAGTATAAGGCTTGGGCACTCCTGTTTTAAACCAAACGTATTGAATTTTATAGCTTAGGTGTGTAGTTTTTCTTAAGCCTGTCTTCAAATGACGACAGGACCTCGTCATCTTTAATAGTCCGCAAAATATTAATAATATTAATAGAACACAATGTTTTAACTTTTATAAATATCTTTGTTTTCGAAAAATATTCTCATGTTTTTGTAAAAAAAAAACTAATCAAAATGCATAAAAAAATTTGCTGAATTTTATATATGTACATAAATAAAATGATATAAAAAGGAAATAAATAAAATATAAAACAATTTGTTTATAGATTTATTATACGGGTTCTTATGTATTGTATCAACAGTGTCCATGATATTTTTATTTAAATTTCGGTTCTTTTAATTGATGGAGGGAAACTAAAATTGTACCCTACTTGTTCAGTAACTGGTTAATTTAGCTTCAATACAATTAATTTTGAAATTTTACTACTTAATAATATAATACATATAAAAGAATTAAAATAAAATTTTCGTTTAGAATTTAAATGGTTTAATTAAAAACAAATAAAGAATGCAGTTTTTAAAAGCTTTGCACTATTTAAAATAAAATAAATTCATAGATGAAAATAACGCATGTGTTAAGTCAAATTTTATATGTTAAAAAAACTGGTTGAAACAAAGTGTTCTAAAATAATCTTAAAGGACAGAAAACTTAAATAATGCTAAAAAAAACTCATTTTAATACACATTTTTTTGACTAATACATTCTCCTTACTTAGGGTTTTGGTAAGAGTTTCTTCTCATGATTTTAGCAAAATAGCCAGATTTTTTCTATCAAGCACGAAGATTAGTTTTCAGAGGTTCTTTTTTGTTTTAATTGTTTAAATATTCTTAATAATATTCATGGTTTTTTAATTAACACGAATTAATTTAAATATATTAAATGATTTTAATTGTGTTTAGTTCATACCAGTGAAATAAGGGCTCGTTTCTTTTGCTAATAGAAGTGTGAATGAGGGTAAACACCTGAAACGATAAGTTGCTTAAATAAAGAAGGTAAATTTGTTAAAGTATTTTTTGTATTGAAAAGATAAGCACATTTTATTACATGTAAAGAATTTTAAACAGTCAAGTATTTTTATTTAATCTTACACATGGCTTTGTCATATACATATGTATATAACAAATTTTACTGATTTGTAATGATGATCTTTCAAAGTTAATATAAAAAAAATTATTTTTTAATAGCATACTTATGATCTACATAAGATTACATGATGTAAAAATATTCCATACTCCATATAAGACATTGTCATGTTATGCCATTGCAACACAGCAGTTGTCATTTCAAGTTCAGTAGCATTTATTGTTGTGTTGTTCATTTATATCTCATCATTAATTATGCGTTTATTTTTTGTTATTTTATTAAGTTCTTTTTATTATCAAACAATGATGAAATTGCAAACAATTGCATTATGGTGGAAATCAGAAAACTATTAACAAACTATTCGTGGTTTTCTAGTTTTATTACGTTATTACTTATGTGTTGATATTCTTAATTGTTAGTTAGGTATTGCGAATTTCTTATAATATATTAATTTTGTGTTATTATTTTGAATATATTTGTTAAAAAACGACGTACTCATGGCCAGTACTTAAAAATTTAAGTAAGATTCATACTCGGTCATGAGCAAAATTTACTAGAACATAACACGTAATTCTTATTTATTTAGGAAAATTTTGTCGTAGTTTACAAGAAAAAAAGTTTTCTATAAAATATAAAATATAAAATATAAAAGCACAATATTTTCTATAGAATAAACTGTTGTACACAAAATTTTCTATAGAAAATACTGTTAGAAAATCTTGTATTTTCTATAAACTGTTATACAAAAGATTTTCTATAGAAGAAACTGTCATACACAAAATTTTATACAGAAAATACTGTTATACACAAGATTTTCGAGATAAAAAACTATAGTACACAGGATATTTAATAGAATAAACTGTTATGCACAATATTTTCTATAGAAGAAACTATTATACACAATATTTTCTACAGAAAACACTGTTATACAAAATATTTTCTATAGAAGAAACTGTTATACACTAGATTTTCTATAGAAAACACTGTTATAAACAAGATTTTCTAGAGAAAACACTGTTATACGCAAGATTTTCTATAAAGGAAACTGTTATACATAAGACTTTCTATAAAATAAACTGTTATACACAAGATTTTCTATAGAAGAAACTGCTATACACAAGGTTTTCTACAGTTAATACTGTTATACACAAGATTTTCTTTAAAATAAACTCTTATACATAAAATTTTCTATAAAAGCAACTGTTATACACAAGATTTTCTGTTATATACATTTTATAGTTTACGTTTGTTCAAAACTAATTTTGGGTTAAGTTATTGCACTTTCATGAAAATACACAGCTTTATACTCTCAAAAAGCTTTTAGAATAAAACAATTCGTTACTAAGTAATGTATATAAGTATTCTGAAAGTTGTTGTTAAAACTTCCGGTTTTATAGAACTTTTTTGGATTATATTTTTATGAATTTCAAATCATTTCCGTGTTTTTATTGAGTGCTCTTTTCTAGATTACAAATTACAAATATTTATTAAATATTTTTTAAATAATATAAACTTGTTTTTAATATTTGACATTTAATCTTCAAAATGTTTACATTTAATTTGTAAAATATTTAAAGATGACCTTAAATAAAATATTCGTTTTATAACTATAAATAAAACTATGAGGATTTTTAGATTTTATGATTACAAAGAAAAAATTTCCAAAATTAAAATAATAATAACGTACCATCAAATGAACAAACTGTTTGTTACTTTATGCGAGATAAAAATTAGTCATTTCTGAAAATCAGGAAGAGAACTATGCATTTAGATGTTAAAAGATTACGCTTTCATAGCTAAATATTAAAATTTACTTTAAAAAAAGTACCGAAAACATTAAATTGAACAGTATTTTAGTTGTTGTTGACAAAAAGTGATGACAGTAGTCTACGGATTTGTTAAAATAAGAATACTAAATAGAAAAAGATTAAGCAATACGAATTGTTGTTTAGTGTGGCTTATTTATAAGAGTTGTGGTCTGGTCTGCAACTTTATTTTTTTAGTTGTTTTTTTTTTTTTTTTTTTTTTTTTTTTGCAAAAAATAATAATATTGTTAATTTTTATCACAAACAACTAACATTCATTTATGCGAATTTTTTTATCATCATGTCTGATTGGGTTTTTATACTTGAGGTAAATACTTTTTTTTATTAAAAAAATATAATATTTTTTAAAAATTAGAAACCAGAGCTGGATAGTCTATAAGAAATCTCTTAGTAATGTATGCATATTAAAAGTAATTATGAGAAATGTTAATCTTCAGTTCAAGCTCGAATTATAAATTTACAGAATAACACATAAATTTATACAACAACTTTTGTTATTTATGGAATAAAATCGTTGTAGACAAATAAATGAATATATTAAATATTTGTAAACAAACAAAACACCAAAGACGACAACCTATTATTGTGTTCTCTCCAAGCATTATAGTATTTGATGATGGATTTTTTTAAACAAATTGTATTAGTAACAATAAGAAACATTTTTAACATATATTTAATGTATTTATTTCAAATTCATACATAGTATGTATAAACAATAAAGTGCTTGTTTTTATTGATCTACAACAGCTGTATTTACTGTGGATCAAACAATTTAAAAGCCGTTAAATTAGAAAAATCCAAAAAAATTTTGCCAAAACCACTTAATTTTATATTTTGACCAACTGTCCAACTAAAAAAAATTTATGCAAAGTTTATTGAAAAATATCGCGCGTTGAGGTAAATATTTCAAAATTAAAATAAATTTGTTGTTTGCAAAAAACTGGATTTGGTTTATTGCAAATTCAAAGAAATAGCCACAAATAATTGTGTTTTTATAACTTGTAACCCACTGTTAATGGTTTGTGGGGTTAAATATCATTAGCACTGTTTTTTAATTTGTGTTGTTGTGAAATAAATGATAAAAAATAATAAATTGTATAACACATTTTGTCGTTAAAATTTCTTGCAGTAATTTAAACAAACAAACTGAAAAAAATGCAATGATTTCATATTTTCAAAATCCTCCAAGACTGTTGTGGTTTATACAGGAGAGGCTTGAAATTAAATAAATCACAGTTGGCATTTTGAAATGTCCAGGTAAATTTATTGTTAAAAAACCTGGAGTATATAGGGATATTGTAACTATATTTACCAAGTAAAAAAATTAATATGCTAAGGCTGCTTGACCTACATACCCCAGCAGCCCATGTTACTTAACCTATATACATACGCTTGGGGTATAAACGGGTTTTGTGTTAAACTAGTATAAATGGTAGAAATAAAAAATATGTATTATTCACAGACATTGAATAACTTTGATCTGATTGTTATAAGTATTATGCTATTATTTATTTTTATCTAAACTCAAATTCTGTGCATTATATTAATTAATATGTCATTTGAAATTACAATCAGTTTTTATAAAGTTCTGTTATCTATGTATATGCCGTTTTATTTAAACAAACCTTTTCCGGTATCTTTTGTTTAGAAAATATAGTATAAAAGAAATATGTAAATTTAAAGACTTTTAGATGTTTCTCAGCCGGACAGAGTTTATTGAAATATATTTTTTAATTTGTCTTATTTTTAAATGTACAATTTATGCATATTACGTTTGCATCTTTTATTATAACAAAACTAACTTCCTAAAATAAAATTATAGGTTTAAATTAAAGAAATGATTAATATTTTATTTATATCAAATAATTTGTTATATGTTGCTAAAATAAAAGCAGAAGAATTAAAAAGTATTCGCTCAAACAAATGTGTTGTTTAACCCACTAATGGCCGAATTCTTGGTCATTAGTTAACCATTGGTAAACTAAAATACTAACTATGGTTTAACTATTACTTGGTATTCTTATGGCAAACTAAGCATTGCGATTAAAGAATCATTAGTTAAGCCTTTGCCATTAGCTAACTAAAGACTGTGAATTTAGCCATAAATGTTTAACTTTTTTTTAAAAAAATAGGAAGGATACTAAAGCTAATAATAATCTTCAATTTATTTTACATTAGCTATTGTAAGTTCTCATTGGGAAGCAGCTGTATCTAACAAGCAGCTTCTTCAAAGTACATGTATAAATGCATTTCAAATGCATGATTATCATTTAATAAAAACAAAAGTATGATCATAAACAGTACTTATTGAAATATTTCTTCAGTTCTGAGGTCTTGTTATTTAACTAAACTCAATGATTTTTTTTATGTGTATCATAAAAAACGCTTAGTTGTTTACTATGCTCATACCGGGTAATCTAACAAAGGGCGATTTAGCACTTTAATGTTTCTAAGTAGTCTAGTGTGTCGGTAGTTTAAATTTGTTTACCTATATATTTCACTAAAATTAACATATCATCATGTTAAATTTGTCTATTTGCAATGAAAAAATGTCTATGTAGTAAGCAAAAAGAAATTAAATACTAGATATAATTCGGAGACAGTCTTCAAAACGACTGCTGGGATATGTTCGGTTGTTCTTGGTAAGTGTTTTTTGTAACATTTCTTTTTTTTTTTTTGCAAATATAAATAACATTTCTTAAAATTTGTATTTATGTACAATATTTCAGAGTAAAAATACTTTGAAATAACTCTTTTTATTTATTCCATTGGTTTAATATTGATTTAAACCAGGGATGATAAACGAGAAAACCAATATCGTACCAACGAACTTTTAAAATCGTACTTTTTCGACCCCAATAGTACTAAATGATTTTTTTAAAATATTTTTTTAATTTTATTTTAATAAACAAAAATTTTTATTAAATAATTATTATTAATATTATTAAATTAACTCCTGAAGAAGATTTCCAAAAAATATTGAGTGAATTATATATAAGAATTAAAAAATCTTTTATAAAAAACAAAAAAGTGACCTCAAGCTTAAAAATTATTTAATAAAAATCATTAAAAAGGTCGAAGAATATAGAATAAAATTATTAATAAACAAAAATTTAATACAACAGAAACAAAAATCATTGGTACATGTAAAGTAAAGATAACAAAAAATAAATAAATACATGTTCTTTAATTATACATATGTAGATAATTATGGACATATAAAATATTAGTAAGGTACATTCAAATAAATGAGATCAAATCTATACATTTTTTGATAACAAACCAGTTGCTATATTAAAGTTGTAACAACAAGAATTTTATTTTAGTACCACTTGCAGAAAACTATGACGACGCTTCCATACTGCAAAAAACCGTATTGAAGTTTTTTCTAGTCGTTTAAAAAATTAAGCGCGTGCCATGTATGTATTGTAACAAGATGATTGCTACAACAAAGCATTTCGTTCCCTTTTTTTATCAAACTGCATAAACTTTACAATAGCTCTCTTTATTTTATATATGCATACTGAATACTAAAACCACCTGCTATTTATTCCCAATGAACAAGTGCAAAAATCTATTCACAATATTCATTCAGTAAATAAGCGTTGCCATTTTATATCAATTAAAAAAATGTTTGGGTTTGAAAAATTTGGAAATAGTACCCAATGAGCCACAGGGGTACCATTGAACTTTTTAGTTTTGAATTGTACCAAAAAAAGTACAATTTTACAATTGTACCGTGATTTAAACCCATTTTTATACCAATCGATTAGCAAATAAAGGAAAAAGAAAGTGTTTTATTTATTTTGACGAATGCGACATGCTTGAAATTTTAAATATGTTCATCAATAATCAGATCGAGTTACTGCTGCGTCTATTAATACTCACTTGCTGTAGGACAGTCGCAACTTAAAAATTTTATTTCAAATATTGTGTTAGTCAGACTCAAGTTACATATTTGAGTCATTTAAGAAAAATTTTAATTTTCTTTCTAAAAATAAGAAAAATTTGGTTCAATCATGTTCAAGACTTTAGTTTAAAATTGCTCAAAATCTTGCTGAACAAATGTTAGATGCATTAATGCTTTCCAGGCATTTTTTAAATATATATATTTGGAAAATCAGGGTTAACGAACAGAAATGTATTCATATAACTTTCACATTGCGAAAAGATACCTGCTCGTTCATCAGAATAAATAATCAAATTATCCCGCAACACAATGAAGTCAAATACCTCGGCATTCACCTCGACCGCCGTTTAACTTGGAAGTCTCATATTGAAGCGAAACTTACACAAATGAGATTAAAAGCAGTGCAACTTAATTGGCTAATCGGCAGAAACTCTACATTGAAATTGGATTGCAAACTTTTGTTGTACAATGCAATACTAAAGCCAATCTGGTGCTATGGAATTCAATTATGGGGTACTGCCTCAGCATCCAACATTGAAAAAATTCAAAGGGGTCAAAATAAAATTCTACGTATAATTACTGCAGCACCATGGTATGTTAAAAATTCTCGAATCCACAAAGATCTAGGCGTGCCATTAGTAAAAGTCGAATTTACAAAATATGCGTCAAAGTATGTCAGCAAACTTGAACACCATCCAAACCCCCTTGCACGAGACATCCTTAACTTTAGTGGCCACAATCGGTTGAGAAGGAGGGATACCCTTGCTTTAACTCAAGCGCAAAATAGATGACTGGATCAGTTGATGTGAAATTTTTTTAGTATCATAAAAATTTTTGTCTAGCACTGGCTGGGCTTATTATTTTCTTTTTAGTATTAAGATTTGAATACTTATTGTCATTTCAAATATGAAGATTCAATAAATAATTAAATGCAAAAAAAAAAAAAAAAAAAAAAAAAAAAAAATATATATACATATTTCAATAAAGTCTAAATAGTATTAAGTCGATAACACGAATAATTTAGCTTTGTTTAAACCTTTAAGGATTTCTGTACAAAGTCGATATTTAAGCAATATTTTTTTTTCATATTTAATGAAACAAATTCAGGATATTATTATCTAATGTTTAGGAAATATTTATACTGAATATTTTATTCAAATCGGGATAAACCTTTCTTAGCACCGAGGTCAATTAAAAATTGGTTCTTTTACAATTTTTTTTTTAGTTTTTTTATTTATTTAAAATTTATTATAATTTAAATTACAATACATAATATGTATACAAAAGCACTACAAATTAATATATTATTAATATTACTATTTGTACCTATTATTTACTTGTGAATTTAAGGAAATCTACACATGTTGAAATTTCTATGTTTTAACATAAACTAAAACAAAAGCAAGTTTGTAACTCAAATTTTAGCCAAGAATAACAAATTTCTGCTCTAAACTTGGTTTTACCAAAAAATTTTGGGAAAAAAACCAAAAATATGAAAACCAAAGAAACAAGAGAAAAAATTGCATGTTTCATTGGACGTTTTTTAAGTGTATTTAAATTGCAACATTATAAATTAATGACAACTAAAACGATTTGTTTTTTCAAATCTGACGCATAATTCAGCAGAAAACAGGTTCAATTGTTAAGAGTATGTTTTTACAAGATAGCAGACAAACGTTTTAAAATTAGTTTTTTGCTTTCAAAATCTTAAATAGTAGTAATCAAAAGTGATACCAAACAGACAAACTACATATAAAAGAATAAAATTAAAAAAAAAAACGTGAAATTCTATTAAACTTTTATGTATTTATTTATTTATATTTTGCTTGTAGTTGAAAGAGCGAGTGTATGTGAAGAAACGTGATTGAAACTCGCAAGATACTCAAAATAACTGTAATTTATTTATATTTATACCCTACACTAACATAGTGGGGAGAGTATATTGGTTTTGTGCTGATGTTTGTAACGCCGAGAAATATTGGTCCAACATCCACCTTAAAGTATCAGAATCACTTTCTGAGTCGATTTGTGCGCAGAGTACAGGTCGCAATTTTGAAGATATTTGGATAAAATTTAGTACGTGATATTTTTCGCCCCAAGGACGGATGGGATTGAAACTGGTGGAAATCGGTCCATTATTTCACCTGACCTCCATACAAATGTCCTCTCGAAATTGGGGTTTACCCATCATAAATGTGTTAATTATGCAAGTATGCAAACAAATTTCAAAAAAATGAGTGGTAAATGAAGCCAACTCACTTCTACAAATTTTGTGCACATAGCTCTATAATTGGTCGTAGCTCCCATATAAGGCCCACTTCCGAAAATCACTTTCAAGAGAATAACTCTCTAACAAATGTTGGTATCCAAATAATATTTATCACAAATATATTTCATATGTATACAAATAACACGGTACAATTTTCTTGTGATCGGTCCATAATTAGTCGTAGCTCCCATATAAGGCCCACTTCCGAAAATCACTTTCAAGAGAATAACTCTCTAACAAATGTTGGTATCCAAATAATATTTATCACAAATATATTTCATATGTATACAAATAACACGGTACAATTTTCTTGTGATCGGTCCATAATTAGTTGTAGCTCCCATATAAGGCCCACTTCCGAAAATCACTTTAAAGAGCATAAATTTCTTAAAAATGTTAGTATTCAAATTTGACACAAATAAGTTTCTTCTATACAGAAATGATGACACCTAATTTTATAATGGTCGGTCCATAATTAGTCGAAACTCCCATATAAGACCCTCTCCGTAATTCAATTTAAGCTCCATAAATCTTTTAAAAGTATTTATATCGAGATGAAGTTCAACATACATAATATGTATTTATATTCATAGACATCATGGCACTAAATTTTTGGATGATCGGTCCACAATAGTTTATATCTCCCATATAACGCCCATTTCTGAAAAACTGTTTTATACATATACTGGGTGTGGGGTATTATATAGTCGGGCTTGACCGACTATACTTTCTTACTTGTTTTTGATTTGTTTTATTATTATTTTTTTGTTTTTTGGTATGGTTTGCTTTGAATCAATTAACGGCTATTAAATTAATGGTTATTTAGTAAAACCTACTAACTGAGCAACTAACAATGATTTCGACATTGTGTTTGGTACAATGTTGACAGCAACATACCATCACCTATATAGAAATATTTAGTACTAATTCATAAATATACTCATGCTATTTATAGTCAAAGTACGCGTGTCTTGTTTGGTTTAGTAAGTATCTAAATACATACATATGCCCTTTTTATATGTCTTTTTATTAGATTGTTTTTTTTTAATACAATTTCTGAAAACGAACTTGTTTCAGTTTATTTATTTTTTTGTTTTTGGTAGCAAGTTTTGTTAGATATATTTATGCTTTACTTTGTGTTGAATGACACTTCAAATCGGAAGTATTATAGACTCGTTTTTTTTTAACTCTTTAACATTTTGTTTTCATCTGATTGTGGTTTCATTTTTATGATGATGAATGTGTTTAGTACCTACTTGTTCATGTTGTATTAGAATAGAATTTTTTTTATGAAGTTTTTATTAAACTGGCAGCAAGTATTTGCTAGATCAATAACTCTTGTATAATTTATTAGCCGATTTGATTGTTTAGCTGAGACTAGTCTAAGCTTGTTTCTTGGTTTATATCTATTTAATTTTTTATGGCTGTTATTGTGGTATTAGTTTCTGTTTTAGTTGTTTAATTTTATGAGTTAACAATTAATAAGTAGTATTATCTGTATAAATAGATTTATTTTTGATTGTGTTTGTTTTATTTTTATTTATTTTTTTTTGCAAATATCATGTACCTGATGTGTTACTACGTCAAAGCTTAACTGAAAGTAGGTCAATCGGTGAGCTACACTTAGAGAAATACTAGTTAAACTAAGAAGTTGCTTTTTAAAAAGTTTAAATAATAAATGTTTTCGAAATTGTTTAACATGCTAGATTGTTACAAATTTAAACGTAAACACAACAATACGATTTACCGCTGCGGTTGAATATAGTAGCGGTGTTCTAGTTTGCTTTAAATTTCTTTAAAGTTATGGATTACTTACGGACACATATGCTGAATCCAATAACAACTAATTGCGCTAGTAAGAGGAATTGTTTAGATTCTTTAAATTTTAAATAGGTTTATGAAGCCAGAATATTTTAAGAAAAGATACTGGGGAAAATAAAAACCATCGAAATATTGTTTCTTTTATCAAAGGTAAGAGGTATTTCTGTCACTAAGCCTGAGATGGGTAAAAGTTTTTAAACCCTCATCTAACTTCAGCTGGAATAAGGGGAACCAGTGGCTTCTTGACTGCTTGATTTTGTGGTCTCTTTTTTGCTGAGCGATAAGTAGTGATGACGATTGGCTTGTTGCTTGAGAAACGTATTGGATGGCGAAAGTTCGCTGACTCTTTCTCAATTATGCAGATTATTAGGGGCTGCATTCACTAAATACTCCGGGAAAGTTTTTAAATTCGATTTCAAAAGTAGGTGAACATGTTGTAAAATTATTTTCAGTTTTATCTTTTTTGGAAACTACGAATCCTAAGAAAGATTTTGATGCAATAAAAAAATTTTCGAACTTTAGTTAGAATTTTCGAACTTTTAGAAAACATGCTAATAATGAAAAATTTTATATAACATATGTATATTAGGGCGGGCCAAATTTTTTGTCGATTAGAGCCGCCCCCTAGGATGATTCTATGGACAATTCTAAGCAACTTTGGTGAAGGAACTATGGGTCTATCTCGATTTTCGAGTCTCCCACTTTTCAAAAAATGATTTTTTTTCCCCAGACTTGAAAGCAAGAAAGACTTTCAAAAATAACTTATTCCGCTTTTCTTCCACTAAATAAATTTTTTTTTACACATGTTCTTATTTTTTAGGTTGAATTTCTGTTGAAAAAAATAAAATAAATATCAATTTTACCGAACATTTTTTCTCGGAAAATAGACGAAAAATATTACAAATATGCATGAAACGCCCTCTGGTGGTGTTCATAGGTAAAAATAAAGATCAAAAATGAATTTCTCGACCCCAAAACCCCCCATATACACATAAAAAAGATAATATAACGATGAATAAAAAATCGAATTTCGAATCAAAATGATGTTATAGGGAAAAAAATCATTTTTTGAAAAGTGGGAGACTCGAAAATCGAGATAGACCCATGGTTCCTTCACCAAAGTTGCTTAGAATTGTCCATATAATCATCCTAGGGGGCGGCTCTAATCGATTTTTTCGACTCAATACACATTGGACCGGCCTAATGTATATATATTTTTAATATAATTAAAAAAAATAAAAAATTCTAAAGATTTCTAAAATTTGAGAAAAAAATTTAATTCGAATTTCGAAAATGGGAGAATATTGTTAATTTAGCTCTTAAGGAACATTTTGATGTAATAAAACAATTTTCGAACCTAAGTTCATATTTTCGAATATTCCAAAAAATTGCAAATTTTTAATGTAATAAAATGAAAAATGAAATATAATAAAATGAAAAATTTAATAAAAAATTCGAAAATCTTTTTAAATGTTTAGAAACATTTTAAGTTTCAATTTCGAAAATGGGGGAATATTAGAGAAACTTAGATTTTAAGTTCTTCGAAAAGCGTACGAAAAATTCAGGTGTAATAACAAAATTTTCTTAAAAATATCTTAATTTTAAATTTTATTTCAGTATTTTTTTTTTCATAATCAAAGAATAAAATAAAAAATTTTTAAAACTTTTGAAAATTTAAGAAAATTTTTAAGTTTGAATTTCGAAACGAGGTGAAAAAGTTCGAACAATTTTTATAACACCAACATCTTTCTTAAGATCTGTAGTTTGTAAAAAACAAAAATAACAGTAATTTTTCCACAAAAGGTTTTAATTTTAATTGTGAAAAGAAAGGTTGTTATGTTTAGCTCACAAATCATAAAATTTTTAGGTGTAAACAACTAAAAACCGAAGAATTTATATCATCGCTTTACTCATAATAAGCAGTTGTTAATCGACTATCAATTAACTAATTTCGGATAACAAATGGTACAAGTACTATATTTACCTACTTTGATAATAATTTAATGACGTTTTAAATAATGTCCCTGGTTTCAATACGCAGCCGTATCGATGAAGGAGATTTTAACCAGAACAAGTTTGTAATACTAGTTAATAGCATTTTATAGTTATATTGTTTGAAAGACAATTATACAAACAACTAATTTTGATAATTTAAAATTTAACAATTTATAATATGGATGATAATTTTTAGTTAGGCTTGAGTTCATTAAATTTAATTTTCATTAAATTATTATTTTTACTGAAGGTAGGAATTGTTTTTACAACATGAAATCTTATTAAAATTTATTGATAATTTTTCTTGGCTAAGCTGGGGATCGAACCTGTAATAAAATTGAAAAATGATAATTACACCAGTACCACTGGTTAAAGATTGATGTTTGACTGTTGGCTAGCTCAACCAAGAAAAATTATTAAAAAAAATTTTAATAAAATTTCATGTTGTAAAAACAATTCCTACCTTCAGTAAAAATAATAATTTAATGAACTCACGCCTAACTAAAAGTTATCAAAAATTAAAAAATTTAACAGTTCAACTAAAAATAAAAATTGTTCGTAATTTATAATATTAATAAAATATTTTTCCATATTCATCACAAGTTAAAAAACATGATATAAAAAAGTGTATGATTATAAGGTGAGGCTTCTTTTGGAGGAGTTGTATGGTTGGTTGGTGGACTGAAAGCTACAAAATTCAGTAGCATAATTGCCGTATAACCAATATTAGTATGATTTCTGGATTACAGTTTCTGATCTGTATAAAATGTTGATTTGACATTTATTAGACAAATTAAAGTACAGTCTTAGAGTGGACCATGAACACTCCAAAAAGAAGACGGTAATATGTATATTGAAAAGTGTCATTACGTAGATTTCGACACTGTAAATTAATTAAAATAAAATATAAAAAATTGCTGTTTACTCTGGTACAAGTTATACCTTGCTATGAAGACAAGTCCTATGTAGATGGTTTTCGGTCTGTAGGCGTTTTAAACTATGATGCATTTTAAACACCATTTCGTTTTGGTTGATCTTCCTAACCAATAAAACTAAATCTAGAAATAAAATGAATATTTGCTTTGATTTTCTCTCAGTCGTACGTTTTGTAACAGTTTTTTTTTATTCTTTTGGAAGTTCACGCTTTTAATTTATTGCTTAGTGAAACTTATAATATATAATTTTGTACTGGATATTTTACATCAATTATTTTCAAACCGGCCCCTAAAGGTCACAGTGCTTTAAGTTTTTACGAGTTTCAGTATCAATGTTTTCAATTTTCAATAAACATAAATGAATGAAATCAATTAAAAACCACTAAATTTGCTGTATGACAAAAATGTATAACAATTATAAAAAATAACTAAAATTTTTTACAAAATTTAATAACACATCAATAAAATGCATTGACAAATTTAATATACATATTTCTATAGAAATCTAACTTGTATTTTTTCCAACATTAGTCATGTAAATACCTTTAAAACAAATAGTTTTTATTATTTTATTTAAGGTGTTTTTAATTTTTTTTAATAAATGTGTCTATAGTGGATTTTATTCATACCAATCTATGAGAAAAAAAACTAAAAAAACATAAAATTTTTTTTGGTTAAAAATGTTAAATCTAAAAAAAAATACCAGCATAACGTACCAGTAAATGACTATAAAAATGAGATTATTTGTTTGCACATTGAAAGTGGTTTTAAATGAACTTGAACTTCAATAATTTATCAAGAAATTAAAAAAAGGAGAGATGTCAAAACATCAATAAATAAGATTTATTTATACTCAACAAAATACACAACATATACATACATACATAAATATTAACTAGATTTAAACAAAAAAAAACATAAATTGATTTAAAAAACTGCATAATATTGTTACTTAATATCTTAAAGACAGATAACAGAACAATAAACTTTGAGTTTTAGTGCTAGTTTATTCGTTATAAGAAAAACTTATTTACATTTTAAAGTTTTTGTTAAAAATATCTAAAATTCTTTTGCTGGAAAACATTTTATGCTAATTTTTGAATTTTTAACATAAAATTTTTGCATAAATTCGCAAGTTTTTAATTTCATATGGCCACAAAATATAATTTTAGTAAATAAACTGACAAATTATAAATACATACATACTAATAAAAACTGCATATTTCTTCATAAAACACATTAATATTTATAAAACAAACGTCTCCATTTATTTGCTTATAGCGAATACTAAAAAAAATACGTGTGAAACATCTCGAAACATTAAAATTAATTGTTAAAATCTGAAGTTAATATGTATGTATTTCGAAATTTTTTTTCCTAAAATAAAAAAACCCCGGAAAAAGAGTGACATATTTTGTCTATGACTAAATACAAATTCACAATCTAAAGGTCACAATTATCATTCGATTTCTTATGATTTTACTGCAATGTGGTTTAAAAGGTTCTTGAAAAAATATCAACACTTATTATTAACTATAGGCCATGCTCTAGATAAAATATAGTTGAGAATGTTATTTTGTATACTGGTCTTCACTCTAGATAGTGCTCTACACTCTGCACTATCTAATGGCTTTTTTGACCAAGAAAATAAATAATTTTGATACAAACTGTTAATCACAAAACTAATTTCAATGAAAGCAATACGTTTACCAAAATATATCAGTAGAAAAAAACTGTATTAGTTACCAAGAATGATAAAATAAAGATTACGCCAACACACGTAAAATTTTAAAATGTTCTGCGCATTTTGGCCCTGTTACACATTCTGTGTTCAGCGTTACCGTTGGCAAATTTCAGAAAGTCGCACAAAAAGGGGATTTATTAAAAAAAAGGGGCCCCACTTTTAAAAAGATGGAAAATAAACAAAACAAAAATTAAAATCGTATTTTTTTCATTTAAATGTTGTATATGATGTATGTTTACATATGCATATAATAAAAAAATTAATAAAAAAAAACTAATAAGTATCAAGTAAAACAAAAAAAGGTACTCAAAAAGTGGCAAGGCATCTGTAAAAGGGTCAAATTGCCACTTTAGTCGCATCAACGGTAACGCTGTCTGTGTTTCTATTGGCTAATTTTTTCTCACTTGTTTTTTTTTACTCATGTTTTGCTTGCATTTGCTCTCTGCACTCTTCATGTATATATTTTTTGTTGTTTTTTTTTGTTTGTTTTTCTTTTTTAAACAGATTTTATTTTAGAACTCTCAGAGATTTCAATTGCAATTACATAAAACATACATTTTTCGCAAGAAATTTAAATTCTAACACATGAAACATTCTTGGTAACCCTTAGAATGGACCTTCTTCTACGTCACATAACGGGAAATCATGCGCATGGCGTAATCTTTATTTTATCATTCTTGTTAGTTACCATCCAAGATGTAACAGTATTCGTTGTAGAACTAATTATATTTCCTCCCCTACTATTACATAGAAAACGCTTGCATTCCGATTTTAGTCATATGATACAGTGCCGATCAACAAAATCTAAATGAATTTTTACTAGGAACCCTTGACCTTTGGTGAATTATTTCTTTAAATCGCGGTTCCAAATCCCTTTTTTAATTGGATTTCTCAAAAGCATTCACGAATTAATTTAAAGACTTAATACTTTGTTCTTAAAAAAGTATTTAATCTATTTCTTTGAGCATGATTTGATTTGAATGGAGGAATAGTTCTTCAATTATTTCATTTTCAGGATATTAACAAATTGAATGAAGAAATATAATTTTAATTTGATTCGGTTTAGTTGGGATTTGAAAAAAATTAAAGCATTTAAAAGTTGAATATAATTTTATTATGACATATATAGTTCAACAAAGAATTTAGATATTATTTTAAAATAACAACCTTGGAATGACAACTCAAACTGATTTATCAATCCTATTCAAATGCGATTTTCTAAATCTAAAACGGCCCGGTGTTCGCACATTTGTCCCGACATTTTATTCTCTTGAATGCGATCATGTCTACATGAATGTGCCTATGCTAGTCCAATGACTGAATGTATTTCAAGCTTACTTCATGAGAAATGATTTGTTTGATTGCTGCAAAAATGCCTACGTAAATACTTCGCCTCGCATCCTTATCGATGGCGTAGATTTAAACTAGAGAAGTGGTTTAAAATTATAAGTAAATGAGGCCTCATATTGGTATTCTAATTGCAAATGTTTTATCCAAATTCATTGAAGCAAATGTGCAAGATGGCCGGTGCCATCATAATGGTGTTTAAGAACCATTATCTCCAATATCAATCGAAAGTTGCTAACTATTATAATGATTTTGCAAAAGTTTTGAAGAAGTTTATATGTAATCTATTCTTACTACATTGTTTTGAGACTCTTAATTAACTAAGTCCCTGGGGAAATATTCACATTTTAAAACTCTAAGTTAAAGTTAACTACAAACAATATTTGTATTTAATTTTGCACCAAATTTGAGACTGTTTTATTTGTCCATCATAATTATCGTAATTATTAAAAAGAAGTGGAACACAAAATGTTTCACTGCTCATTGATCTCAAATTAATTCACTTAGTTTTTGTTAAAATATTATTAAAATATATTTATTTTAATTAACTTATAAAGAAGACATGTCTAAAACTCTGATTGGAACTCTACCTTGAAATGTATACCGCAAGTGGTAATTGTTAACAATATTATGTATGTTAAGACATAAAAATCACTTACACTGACAGACAGACACATAGTTATGTCAGTCACTGCAATAATATGACAGAGTCAAGGAAGGCTTTAAGTTAAATGGTAAATGGAATGTCTGTCAGGCAGACTGCTTGTTTATCTGACCAAAGTGAATAAATGTTGAGTTGTAAACAATTAACCACAAACTCTTATCCTGTTACCAGCTAAATTGTTGCCCAACACAAAAGAAGGAAAAAGTTCAAAATATATAATAATAATAATAATAATAAAAAATTTCCATTGATGAAATACGTATGTATTTTTCTTTTATTACTATTTGCATTTAATTGTAAAATAATAATAAAAAAAATATCAGCAAAACGTAAAAAAAGTCGAAAAAGTCAAAGTCGTAGTATGATTTCTTGAGTTGAGTTGAGTTGATATCTGTTGTACTTTACCACTCATTTACTGATGACGACAATGATGATTATAGCCAACCATTCATTCAATTGGTTTTTTATTTTATTTCAGTTTTTTATTAAAAAAAAAAAAATTACAAATATGTATTAATGTTTTGATAGTACAAGATACAACGACAGCATATAAAAATTGAAATCAAAATCAAACGACACACTCACATACAATATTCGTACAAAACATACAACAAGTCAGTTCATTGATCTGTTGGTTGGTTAGTTTGTTGGTCGGTCGCTTGGTTTATTTTGTTAAATGAAGCTGTGACGTTTTATTTATTGATGCATCCGTCCGTCTTGTTGCTTGTTGCTTGGTTTGTTTGTTCAAGTGACTTGGTGTCTGTCCCACAGTTTGGGTTAATATGTTGGCTATGAAATTTACCTGTTAAGGTTATGGTTTTAATACTTTTTTGTCTCACTCAATTCAATCTGATATTTTTTTTTGTATTTAAATAAATTTTGCGGTCATTTATCAATTGTATTACAGCTAGTACAAGCGCACTTGCACCAAACAGATCTTTAAATATTAAATTCCTTAATTTTTTGGTTTCAAATATTAAATAAAACAAATTAAAATTATTGTATAATTCCTTTTCTTATATGTAGTTAAATATTTTTATAAAATTTCTTATCAAAATATTAATGGATTCAAAAATTATTTATACCTGTAAACTGGAGTACAAATTAGTAATAGTTTAAAATCAATAATGCTAACCGGTTAAAAATGTTGGCCTGTTGTTTATATATAATAGCCTGTTCGCCGATCTCGAACGTTAACGTTCGCTTAGATAAGACTTAAGACACAAACTTTTTATCGTATCTATTTTTTTACTCAATCAAGTTTGTTTATTCCACAATCAAGTTTATGTCTTAAGTCTTACCTAAGCGAACGTTAACGTTCGAGATCGGCGAACAGGCTATAAGTTATTTGTTAGCATTAAAATTTACTTCATTTATACATAATTAAAAAGTTTTATAAATATCAAATTATTGGTCAATATCATTTCACTAATTAGATTTTGTTAAAAGACAAAATTGGGCAAAAAACATTTTTTCGAAAGAATTTGCTTGAAAGAAAGATCAGATATGAAAGAAATGTGTTTAAATTAGAATTACTCACCAACCATTTGATGAGCAATTTGAAGGAATAAAATGTTGAAAATCTAATCATTTTAAATTACAGGTTACTTCGAACCTCTACACTTCTAGGAAGTAAATACATATATTGTTTTAAATTTTAAAAAAGATTACAAATATTTAAAAATCTCAGAAAATCAAGAAAATTCTTAAAGATTCATTATATTTAAGGTACGGTCACACTTGTCAAATATTTACTCAAAAAAGTGTAACGACTAATTTTAGCACAAATTTGTTTGACGTTGTTTACTCTTACAAGAGTTTTGCTAGATCAAACAGCATCAAATAAAATAAAATTAAATATTTGTTGTGTCCTGTCCTAAGTAAACGAAGGTTGTTTTTAAATAAATAAACCGGTTCAAATATGTTTTATTTAGTGGTTACGTCTTTTTCGGCAAATATTCGCCAAGTGTGACCGTACCTTTTGGCTATAAATTTTATTTCACAACTTCTATAAATTTGCAAACTAAACGAGTTTTTAAATATTAAAAAAAACTTAAATTTTTTAATCAAACATTTATCTTTTTCTCATTAAAAGATATAAAATATTAATATATATATTCTCATTAAAAAGCAAATTTCAATATACATATTTAAATTTTATTATTTTTAACAATATCAATGTTCGAAATTAAAAAAAATATTCGAAAACCATAGAAATTAATGCAAATACTTGCAGATTTATAATATTTAGGTCTTAAAATTTTTTTACCAACTTCAAAAAATTTTCGAATTTAAGTTCGAGTCCACTATGCAATCTTTGCTTTACTAGGGCCGGCCATTAACAGAGGAGATGGCGTACAGTCGCTTTCTCTGTTTCATCATGATGACAACTTCTACAGAAGTCATTATAGGCGAAATTTAAACTCCTATTAACCATCTCCTACTAAATTCCGTATCCGACCAATGTCTATCAATGTTGCAGTTCTGCGAGAGTCACTGTTGGACCAAATGGCACTTGCAGTCACACAGGTGGTGTAAAGGACCATCTAGTTTTAGTAGAGTTTATCATGAACCCAACGTTTGCATGACGAAAGCCTGGGAGTTAGGTTACTGTCTTGGTCAATGAATCCGCAATACAGTTCCCTGGGTTATTTTTATGCCCCGGTATCTAGAAAAATCCTACTAAGGATTGTCTCGCCCTCTCATTAGCAGATGCCAGGCATTTTATAACTAACAGCCTGTTTATGTTACACGTTTGAAGTTAAACGAAACTGGACGAAACGTCAACGATAACGTAACAATTTGCGTTTATGTAACGCGCTTTCTATTATTCATCTTCATTTGCGTTATGGACGTATAAATTAACAATGTGTTAAATCACAGTAATGCCAATATGTAAATATATTTGTTTTGCTTACTTTTGTTCATATTAGATAATTTAATTTACTATAAGCAATGGCACCCAAATAAACAGCTGAATATACATTATGAACAAACCAAATTATTTGCATATTTGGGTATTTTTGAAAAATTTAAATTAAATAAATAAAAAAATATGTTTTCATCATTATTATACATTGCTTTTACATAAATAAGCACATAATTGTTTGTGTATATTTACCTTTTTTTAGTTTTAATTTAAAAATTTAAAAAATTTTTCTGTTTCTTAAGCTAGATTTACACGATTGAAATTTTCTTAAAAATTGCTCTTCAAAATGCTTCAAACTCGTGTAAACAGCAAAATTTCTTTAAAATTTCTTTATTAATTAACTATTAATAACTATTAAATAAATAACAATTTCGAAGAAATTTTCAATCGTGTAAATCTAGTATTTCTTTTGAAAGAATGAAATATTTTATTCGTCTTGCTTTCGTTTGTTTGACATTTAAAAACGCAATACACAAATCAAAAAAATGTGTCAATTGTTACGTTATTCGTGAAAAAAATTGACATTCGTGTTACATAGCCCAAAATAAGAAAAACGTCAATTATTTTCGGCGTTTGTTTAGTTTTTCATTTTACATAAACAGGCTGTAAGTTTGAGGTCGTGTAGACATCGGAAAGGGTTTTGAGTATAAATACCAATATCAGTCGATTTTGAAAATTAAAAAATTAGAAAATGCATTTTAATTTGCCTTAATTATTTTGAACTTGTATTCTTTGAGTTATTACAGTAATAACTCAAGCCAGAACAAAAATTATCTGAGAATTACAAAAAAAAGTAAAAAAAATTTTAAATTTTAATGTAAATATCAATGTTTGAAATTTATAAATATGTAGAAGAAATGTCTTAAATTGCGTTCATTCTCTGGATCTGGAAATTCTAATTATATGTACGTAAGTTATTAACATTGAAAAAAGCAACATGCGCTTGAGATTTATTGAGCTTTAAATCATGTTAACAAATTACAGCATTTTTAATACACAGTTTTGTCACATAGTCATAAAAATTTAGTTTATGATGCAATATCAATAAAATTTAATTTAACGTGTAATTAATTCATACAACAAATTAGTGTTAAAGTTAACATTAAAACTTTATAATCGCCATAAAATTAAACACTCTTTTAAACATTTATCAATAGCCTCAAGCTGCTATTAAAAGAAATCAGTCTTTTTAAACCCTGTTTGTTTATATTTGTATTAAGTTTGTTGTATTCTTTACTTTTATTGTTGCCACGGACCTATGACAATTAATTCATTTACATAAAAATTTCTAAATGTGGTTTTTGTTTATGTTTAAGAGAAACGTGGCTTAAAATCTGGTTTTTTAATTTTAACTTTTTTCTGTGCGGGAAGAAGTGCAAAATATATCATTTTTGTAGTTTTCTTAAAATGGTTTTATGTTAATTAAATATCTGGTGCTGTTTAAATGCTGATGAGACAGCTTCATTGTTGTGTTTTTTATATAGGTTTATTTGGGGGAATAGTGGATGCTTTTTTCTGAAATAAAAAAACGTGGAGTTGTTTTTGATCTTTGTTGTATTGTGTAGAAACCCTGAAATTGAATGGTTTATGTTTTTCTGTAAACTTATTTTCACCTTGATATTGAACTTTTGTGAGAGTCTCTTTTTCTGGCTTGCATGTTTAAGATCAGAAGATGTACTGTTTTGGTAAATTGTTTACAGTGTTTCAAATTTAAGTGAAACAAAGGAAAAATTATGTTTTTTTTTTATTAAAAAATATACTTTGCAGATTTGTTTTTAGTGAGAAAATGATTTAGCTGATTTAAAGTAGTGCTAATCTCGAGAGTAAATGTGTGATAGTAAGCTTTCTTAATTAACAAACACCTAAAAAATCTGAAGACTACTATAATATTGTTCCTATAAAGTTTCTGTTGCAATATTTGTATATCGTTGCCCCACTGTAGCGGCAGATGCAATAATTATTTTCATAATCACTTCCCATTTTTGTCAACATCTTAAAAGCAAAATAAACAAAACA
The DNA here is from genome assembly GCA_916048285.2 of Bellardia pandia. Classification (NCBI taxonomy): domain Eukaryota; kingdom Metazoa; phylum Arthropoda; class Insecta; order Diptera; family Calliphoridae; genus Bellardia; species Bellardia pandia. The sequence continues at coordinate 19,887,616 of OU696529.1, read as the reverse complement.
TGTTTACACTGGGTATGTGTATGGGAATTCCCCCTAGAACATTTTGTATTCGTTTAGTTTAAACATGATTTTGTGAATGTTTAACTTGTAGTTAACATTGTTAAGAAATACCACAAGATTTACATACTACATAAATAATCTGAGCATTTTAAACGTACAATGTAATTTATATTAATGATTTCATTAACTCTTCTCCCTTCTTTTCAGATGTTCTTAAATTGGCCTCCTTGGGCATGACTTTAACCATATTGGCGGCTGTAATTTTGGTCAGTGATCCTGTAGCAAAGATTGTTGATTCTGTAAGTAATACGTGTGTTTTGGCACGTTGTCCAAACTATAAAATATAACAACTCGTTGTTAGTTTCTTTTAAGTCAAGTTTTTAAAATTTATTTCTTCTTTTTTTCTTGTTCTTACTGCTGTTTATCGTTTATTCTATGATCTAGCAATTGGCTTTAAAAACTGGTTCCTTGTTATATAATTTATGGTTGAAACCACCTTTAAGTGTCTACATCACTGTGTATATGTTTAATGTTACAAATTTAGACGCATTTACACGCGGCATTGATGCCAAGTTGAAAATCACCGAAGTGGGTCCTTATGTGTATCAGGAAATACTAGAGAATCATAATGTGACCTTCAATGCAAATAACACAGTAACCTACACACCCAGACGTATAGTGAAGTTTATACGTGAAAAGTCAGTGGGAGATCCCAAGGTGGATAAGATTATTGCGCCAAATATACCATACATGGGTGTTACGTCAGCAGCTTCGGGTTTTTCAACATTTGCCGCATTGGCCATAAGTGCATTGGCACATAAACTCAATTCAAAGCCTATGCTTGAAATGTCTGTGCACAAATACTTGTGGGGCTATGAAGACAATTTGGTATATTTGGCTTCAAAGATTATACCCAGTGTAATAAATTTCCAAAGATTTGGATTAATGGAGCGTATGTTTGATGAGGGTGATAATACAGTAACCATACAGTTGGCCACAAAGGAGGGGAAAAAGACCACAGACAAGTCTAAAGATTTTGCAATAGATACTTGGAATGGTCGTAAAACTATTAAATATTGGAGTGGTACTAGTAACAGCAAGTGAGTTTAAAAATAAAATAAAATTATAGTTTAAAAAATATAATAAATATTTATTTATATTTCGCTAGCGTTACCAATTGCAATAGCATACAAGGCACCCACGATGCTACCCTATTTCCTCGGAACATTACCAAGGGTGAAACCTTTCGCATTTACCGCAAGGCCTTTTGCCGTACTTTGCCTATAGTATACTCTCATCCTGGCAAGATTGATGGCATTGAGGCTTATTATTTTAAATTGCATGAGAAAGCTTTCGATAGCGATCTCAATGATCCAGATTCTTCTTGTTTTTGTGCCAATAAAAAATGCTTGAAAAAGGGTTTGGGGAACATTACTCCTTGTTATTACAGTAAGTGTTTATGTTTTTTTAAGCAGTGACTTGAAAGCTAATGATTTTATTTATTTATATTAGATATACCTTTGGCTATATCCTTTCCTCATTTCTTTAATGCTGATCCCTCTTTGCTGGAACCAATTGAGGGTTTGAATCCTGATGAAGCAAAGCATGGCTCAGAAATTGTAATACAACCAGTAGGTTTTATTTAATAACTAATTAGCCAATAAAATTTATTGCCATGTTTTTTTAACTTTAGCAATTGGGCATTCCTATGAAAGTGCATTCTCGTTTTCAAATTAACTTGTTAATGGATGATGTGAAATATAATCGTGATATGACCAGATTTCGTAACAAAGTTTTGCCCATATTTTGGCTGGAAATTGTAAGTTTGTTTTAAAATTAAATTCAAATATGCTAACACAATATAACGTAACAAATTACAATTAAATAATTTACAAAGTCCGAAATATTTCTAATAATAATTTGTAAATAAATTGATGAATTTAATTTTTATTATTATGTCCAATACTTTGCTACTCAATTTTATAGCTTAAAACATTTTGACCTAAAGCTCAACAAATTAAGCTAGATTTACAGGATTGAAATTTTCTTCACAATTTATTTATTTAATAACTATTACTTTATTTTATTTAATAACTATTAAATAAATAAATTTGGAAGAATTTTTGCTATTTACACAAGTTTGAAGCATTTTGAAGAGCAATTTTGAAGAAAATATCAATCGTGTAAATCTAGCTTTAGAATATAATTGAAATTGTTAAGAAAACGGTCGAACAAATTATGCTGAACAAGTATGGTTAGTTTAAAAAAGTTGTAATTTTTAATTTAACAATTTCGGTCATAAACAGATAGAATAACACTACTTTCTCTAGAAATTCTTTGTTGTTAAAAAAGTGCATGAAAAATATAAATTCCTTTCACACTTTTCCTCTCTTGTGTACGATTAAATGAGAAGTCCTAATTTATAACTTTCCTCTATTAACACAAATCAGGTCGGATTTGTTAAAATAAATGATTTTTTAAATGGCAACAGTACCCCAGTTACAATTAAACAACACCTCTAGCACTTGTAAACGGTATCATAATTTTTTATATATTTAATAAAATTTCTTCTTTTGGGAAAATATTTAATCTAGAAAATGTCTCATTACAATTTCATTATTATATTATTATAAATGAACATTTAGTGAAACATAGACTTTGACAAGTAAGAAAGTATTCGATCAAGCCCGACCTACACTCAGTGTAAAAATGTGTAAAAACAGTTTTTCAGAAATGGAAGCTATATGAAAGCTATGGAATATTATGGACCGATCATCCAACAAACTAAGTGGCAAGAATTCTAAATTTTATTTCAAAATAAGCACTTTTTGAATATTTATACATGTTAAAGTATTTTTAAATGGGGCCTAATATGAGAGCTATGTCTAGTTATGTATCGACCGTTATAATGTTAGGTGTCATACAGCCATGTCACAGAGTTTAATTCCGTTCGGAAGTGGAATTAATTCCGTATTTTGCTTCTTTAGAAAAGGTAAAATGAAAAAGTTTTTCGGAACGAAACCTAGATATGCTTAAAATTACAATTCCTCATAGCAAATTAAAAGTGGTTTCATTTCGAAAAAGTGTTTCGTTTTACTTTTTCTATAGAAGCAAAATACGGAATTAATTCCACTTCCGAACGAAATTAAACTCTGTGAGATGGCTGATAATTTCTGTATATATGAAACAGTATTTTTAACAGAGATATGCTCTTTAATATAATTTTCGTCAGTGGGCATTATACCGGAGCTATCTGTCCAAAATTTGATGATGTGATTAGGCTTCCTGTACAACTTATTTGTGGCAAAAATTTATTGGATACGTGCATAAATAAAAAATTTATTATTCCCATAAAATTTATTATATACATATATACATACATATATATACACCCTTCCCACTTGTAGGCTAGAAAAGGTATTAAACTCAGCTATTTCTTAACTGATTTGAAAAATATAGACATGGAACATAAATAATAATATGGGCTCCAAAATGCAAAATAATCTTACAAGTTCAAAACTGTGTTCAATGCTATCGTCTATAGAGCTGAAATGCACTAATTTTATGAATTGACCGAATTTTCTTCATTATAATCAATAGCTTTCTATGTTACTGACGGATAAATCTCGTTCGTTATATCAAAAAGATTCAACAAAACATTGTAAAATTCAGGGGCTATGCTTTGTTTTTAAAGTAGAATACAAATACGAAATTTTAAGTTTAGCCATTTCGTAAAAGAATCAAAAAATCAAATCAAATCTGAAAACAATTTTGCTAATTTTTATACAATAATGACCTTGAGATGTTACAACCCAAATACCTTACACCGAACTTCAGTGATGGAAATTTTGATACGATCGCTTGTCCTTGATATTATTTCAAAAATAAAATCTATTTTCAGTATTTTATATAACAGCACAAATTTACAAAGACTTTGCTGCAATAAAACTTATAAAACTTGAAGACAAAAATTTGTGTACATCAGTATCAGCCCAATCATGAATAAAAATTCCGCGGAAGTTTTTTTCCTTTATTTTATATTTATTCATGATTGGGCTGTATATTATATAGAAAATCGTACATATGTTCAATAGTATTTGATTATTGAAATATTAAATATAATATTTTTTATCTGTAGAAAACTTCAGTATTATAACGTTTCCATAGAAAATCTTATGTATACATTATCTTCTTTATAACAATTCTTCAGTATTACAACATTTTGTATAGAAAATCTTTAGTACAACAGTTTTTTGTATAGATAATATGCCGTATAACAATTTCGTCAAAACCAAATTTTCACAATAACAATACTTTCTATAGAAATTTTCAGTATTACTATAAAAATAATTTATAGACGATTTTAAGACTAAAACGCAAATATGAAAGTAATGAAATTGTTTAAAATTTTATTAAAATGTATCAACAAAAGTAAACTATACATATTTTAATATCTTTTATATTATATTTTTCTATTATTATTTTTTATTTTTGTTTATTTCCGTTTGTGATTTTTTGTCTCATCTTAATTGAAAAAACATACTTGATCGAAAAAGTGCTTTAGCTTTAATATCCGCATTAATAGTCTTGACTCATTTATATACATATATGCTTTTTAAATACTGGTTGCAAATCAAGAGATTTTCACCATTCAAAGATTTAAATACAGCTTCCAGATTTTAAATTTGACACACAAATTCGTCAGTAGGCATACCTAACATAAAGTATCTTTAACGAAAAACGTTTCAGTTACCCAGTTTTAATTTCATATCTCCTTTTATATCATCTGTCTTAAAGTGTTCAATACAAACTCTATGAGACACATTTAATTTTTTTTTCATCAAGGTGGCCCATTGTGCCCATTGTTTATTTTTTAATTTAATTTCTTTAAATTTATGTTATTTTTTTAATATTTCTACAATTAAAAACGTCACATTTTATTTTAAAACTTTTATTTCCATTAAAATTTATATAGAAGTTAAGCAAACATAAAAATATTTTTGACTTATGACGTCACAAGAAGAAATATTGCTCTCAATTTTACTTTCACAATTTTTATAAAATATAACGGAACTGAGCAATGCGTCATCTTTATTCAGCATTGTTAACTTGGTGCGTTTCGCACCATTTTTGGTGCTTTTTTAAATTTATGGTGCGAAAAATTTCTTAGTTGGTGCGCTTTTTTTTAAATTTCGGTGCGTTTTTTAATTTTTCCGAAAATGTGCTGAAATCTTTATTTGTACTAATTTTTAAATGCAATTTTTTAATAATTCATTATCATGAAATCTATACGATGAAAAATGACCCCATTGAATGCATTTTATATACGAATGTATGACAAGCCAACATTCGTCACATGAAGGTTATTGCTAAAGCTGAATAGGATGAGAATTTTTGTTTGAAAATAAAATTAACATTTTAAACATGAAAATAAAAATTATTGTGTAGCCGGATTGGTCTACTGAATTGTAGGCGAACAACCAGGGTTAGAGTCACAGTGAATCCCTAACAAATTTTATTGAATAGGGTCAACGAAGTACTAGAAGTACTTAAAATAGAAAACAAAAATATTTAAAAAAATATGTACTGAAATTAGCCCTTTTTTACCAAATAATTCCGAATAGCATATTGTGAATATTTTTACTATTATTACTTTTACTGTTTTAAAGTTAAAAAAAGAAGAAATTAATTACATGTCTATCTAGTACAAAGTAATACAAACAAATTTGTTTAGTTTATTTTTTATTTTTGTTAAGTTTTATTTTTTTCTAAAAACACTAAACTGTTAAATACTGTTTTATCGTTATATTTATAATACAAAAATATTATATTTTTTATGTGAAATTAATTCAATAAACATTTTAAATAAAAAAGAAAATCTAAACTTGATGCGATTTTTTTCAAATGGCGCGTTTTTTTCTCCATTTTGGTGCGTTTTGAAATTTCAAAGTTGACAACGCTGTCTTTATTATTTGATTCATGATTTTAAACAAACTCTCTTGTTGCATTAACACTATCTGCTTGCTCACCCTCTATTAGCATCTAATCATGTTTCTTAATATAGTTATTTAATTTCGGTAAAATATTATGACCATTAAGGTTCATTTAGTTAATACTTTTACAAAAAATTTGTTTCAATTTAATTCCATTTAAAACAATTTTATAAACAAATAATTCTTCGTATATTAAAACAAATAGTATATGTATGTAATTCGAATTAAATACTTAAATAATAAGTTTTCAAAAGGACTTGATTTACCTTTATACAAGACAGTCGCTCAATATTGTCTTTAAATTGACAAATTTATCACTTTTATTATTTTATACCTATAAAACTCTACATTTAACACTTCTTAATGAATGCAGTTTAATTTAATACTCATTTAATTACAACAATAAACAGGCCATATATATTTAATTTGCTTTGTAATTTCTTTTCATTATACAAATTTTATATTTGCTTTCCTTTTTTATTTCCTTCTTTATATGTATTTTCATTTCTTTAAAAAACAACAAAACATAACAATTGCCTCTGCTTCTTCTTTCCACACTCAACAAACATAAAATAACTTGAACAACAACAACCATAAGAAACTTTGTCGGCACATAAAAAGAACAACAAAACCTAAATTGACAATAAATGCCGTGACTATGCAGAAACTATTGAAGCTTCATTTAACTAAATTTTATTTTTTATGTTAGCATTTTTACTACTCTTTTATTAAAACAAGTTATTTCACACTATTTAATACACATTTTTATGTATTATTAAAACAATTAAAATATTTAAATTAATTTCATTACGACGTTTTCAACACGAACCCGTATGCACACGCGTAAATAGATGAATAACAACTAAACTAATGAAGGGCAAAGAAGAAGAAAGTGATTGAATGACAAATGCAAGGCATATTGATATTGATATAGTAATCAATATGCCTTGGACAAATGCACTGATTTCAGGAAACAACAAATATGTACATAGTGTATAAGGAGAGCATTAAATAGTAAACAGGGAGAAAGACAAAGAGTATTAATTTCATGTAGAGTTGTGGTTGTTGTTATTTGAGTTTAGCAATAAGTAAATTCTTAGTAAATGTTTGGTGGGAAGCAGCGTTACCGTTGATGCGACTAAAGTGGCAATTTGACCCTTTTACAGATGCCTTGCCACTTTTTGTGTACCTTTTTTTTGTTTTACTTGATAGGTACATAATGTCATAAACAATTGTTGTTATACCCTACACCACCATATTGGGGAGGGTATATTGGATTTGTGCTGATGTTTGTAACGCCCAGAAATATTAGTCCAACACCCACCTTAAAGTATACCGATCAACTCAGAATCATTTTCTGAGTCGATTTAACGATGTCCGTACGTCCGTCTGGCTGGCTGGCTGTCCCTGTAAAGCTTGTGCGCAGAGTACAGGTCGCAATTTTAAAGACATTTCGACAAAATTTCGTACGTGATATTTTTTCGGCCCAAGGATGGATGGGATTGAAAGTAGTGGAAAGCGGTACATTATTTCACCTGGCCCCCATACAAATGTCCTCCCGAAATTGGGGTTTACCGATCATAAATGTTTGAATTGTGCAAGTATCCAAACAAATTTCATTACAAATGAGTAGTAAATAGAGCTAAATCACATCTACAAATTTTTTAAAGATCGGTCTATAATTAGTCGTAGCTCCCATATAAGGCCCACTTTCGAAAATCACTTTAAAGAGCATAACTCACTCAAAAATATTGGTATCCAAATTATATTTAACACAAATATATCTCATATGTATGCCAAAAATACAATTTTATTGTGATCGGTTTATAAATAGTCGTAGCTCGCATATAAGGCCCACTTCCGAAAATCAGAAAGTGATTCTGAGCCGATCATAATTAATGAAATAGTGTAGTTGTGGTGTAGCTAGAACCCACGATGAGTGATTTACATATATTTAATTCAATATTTTATTCAAGCAAAATTCATTTAAACTGAAGGAAACGGCATCATAAATCGACAAACTTAAATATTGTTTTTTGTGTCCTTTTCTGAAAAAATGTCAACACTGCTAAATTGTAGTGTGTTCTTTTCTATAAATGTCACACTATAAATTTAAAAAATGGTGCACCTTTTACACTCTGTATTTTTAGAGGGGGAGAATAGCACGATAAAACAGCTGACCAGTGATGCCAACTTTTAAGACTCAAAACGCGTAAACATTTTTGAAAAAAGGGCTAAATGGAAATAAATCCATATAAAACCACATCCAATTTTCTTTTTTTTCGCGTTTTGAGTGACTAAAATCCGGCTAAATCTAGCCCGAAAAGGGCTAAGTTGGCATTGCTGCAGCTGACATTTGTTTTGTTTATGAATGTGTATTTGTGTTAAGAAACAAAATAAAAAATAAACAAAATGGAAAATATTACTACTTTTTTATGTGCCGAAAAAATTTTGGATGACTTGTTGGATTCATCTTCATCATCTGATGATGATAAAATATTTTATATGATTATGGAAAGAAATCCACAACCGTGAGTGAAAGGCTTTGTAAAGGACGTAATTAATGAATACTCTGAAGTTGATGTATGTCTAATTTTATAGGACAATATCTCCTACTTCTTATATATGTAATGTATGTTTATATACATATATAATTTTTATATTTTAAGAAGAATTTGCGTATTAGTCGGAAAGGTGCCATTGGTCTTTTTGATAAATATTCATTGTCTTATTTCAAGCGATCTTAGCTTGCTATCTGCTTCTTCTTTATTAACAAAAAAAAAACAAAAACAGCTGTACATGAAAATAAAGTGTTACACTGTTGTAATTTTATGTTCTATTCTGACCATTAAAAATGCGACATCCTTAAAATGTGGGGTAAACATTATGATAAAGTTGTAACATTTTATTTCAGAAAAGAAAACACCATATGTTTGAAGCAACATTGCAAAATTCTATTGTAATTGACTTTAAAAATAGCAAAACGAAATGGAAAAAATAGAAACATATGCATAAAACTTTATTACTTTCCAATAATTAATTTTTTCGATCACATCACTTTTGAAATTTATTATTTGGCCAACCTACACTGACAAATGTTACAGCTTAAGTTGTTACAATTGAAAGTATGTAATACAACTTCCTACAATTTAATTTCTCTCCATTACATTTGACTTTTATTAAGAGAATTTTTTGTTCATTTATTTTACATATATTTTCCTTGTTTTTTTTTTACTAATTTCAGGGTGTCGAAGAGCTTACGCCAGGCATAAAAATGCTTTTGAAACTACTCTTCAAAATTTGTCCTTATGTACAATGTGGCCTAATTATTGCCTTAATTGTGGCTGGCGTGTCACTTGTTGGTAGCGCCCTGATCTCATGCTTCTGGTTGCAAACCTCAGCAACATCCACATGCTCAAAGCAAAGACAGACACAGAAATGCAATGTTCTATTAACGGAGTCGTCGGCAAACTCAAATAAAATGAATAAGACAAATGTTTGTATAGTACCATTACTGCCACCAACTTTACAAAATTCAGCCACGGCAGTGCCACTAGAACTACTGGCAGCTAAGAGCAATAGTGAGAAGATGGCTACGTTGATGATGTTTATGCCACCACAAATGGACCAGCAGAAGAGCAAGTCGAAGTTGCAGCAGTTAAAGAATAAATTTAGCAAAAAGGACAACACATTGCTGCCTTTTCTACAAAATGAGTTTATGACAACATAATAACGAAGTATTTTTCTTTTGGTAGAGCTTACATTTGTCTAGTGGAAGCAGAGAAAGTAGTATATATGTAAGTAGTAGTAGTTTTTGTGATAGTTAGTCGTAGTTAGCGGTCCACTCTTTTTCCATTCTTTGCTATTTTTTATTTTATTAGTACTTTAAAATGTATTTATGGCTGTGATAATAAATTTAAGAACATCATTCTACGAATTGTGTATTTTTATGGATTGTATTCTATTTTCTTTTTTAAAGCAGATAGTTTTCTATTCTAGTAATTTAAGTAGGGGGTTTTAAAGTATTTAATAAATAAAAACAACATTTTATTTTTTATAACAATTAAATAATTAAATTAAGTATATATGTAGTTTAAATTAAAACTTAACGATTTTTTATAAAAAAAAAAACAATAAAATAAATTTAAACAAATCATGGTTGTACTGTAGGTTTTTAATTAAAATTAGTGTTCTATCTTTAAAAAGGTAGAGCTACTCAAAAGCTATTGTATCTTGTATCCATTTCATGTAGTGAGATGTTCTGGTGTAAACATCTGGATAACCTTCTATAGCACAGCCAGAACCAAATGAAGTTATTCCCGCCAATATCCAGGGACCATTTTTAGTGAGACGACATTGCAAAGGTCCACCAGAGTCGCCCTAGAGAAAGAAAAATTTATAAATAACTATAAAAAAGATACTAAATTTGTTATAAGTATATTTTTAATTACCACACAAGTGCCACCTTTGCCATTGAGTTTTCCGGCACATAAATGCCCACGGTGAATTTTCACAAAACTTCCATAAGCCTCTCTGCATCTGTAATTTGGAATAAGAATGAATGAAATAAGTAAAATATTTAACAATATATTTAAATTTTATAAATGATTACCTTCTATTATTATGCAATGGCACTGTCGTCTTTAAAAGTAATTCAGTTAAATCACCTGTTAGATTGGCTTTACCCCAACCCGTTGCCACACAATCAATATAAGGTAAATCACGATTATTGTCCACAAATCGATGATGATAATGTTTCTCCTGACTCATGCCCTCATACTCATTTGAGTATTGAAATATTTTCATTATCTTATCGTTTCTTCTGCGAGACGATTTAAAATTTCTACCACCTCTAACTTTCGCCGCGTTTTCTTGCCGTTTCAAACGATTTAATATTTTCAAATCCATCAATTCTCTCATAGTGGGTATGGTAACATTACGATAACGTCGCATAGTTTGCACACTTCTCAGGAAATTCTCCATTTTATCGGGAACTTCGGCCAGACCCCAAGCCAAAGGATCTTCTACTTCCTCCTGCAAATCTTCGACCTCTTCCTCGTCATCGTTGTTGGGATCGTTGAAAAGAAACGGTAAACAGATTCTACGGATATTCGATTTTTTTGAAACATCTGCCGGCATTGAAAGTTTCATGAGAACCAAGTCGTGTAAGAAATTCTGATAGCTTTTATGCAAGACTATTTTATCGATTGGTATTCTTTGTTCATAACCTGATTCGATAGCACGATTATATTCCCCTAGAACTACAGTCCACAGAGGTGGCACCGGTAAATTGAACAGATCATTGTGGACACAATGGGCAGCTGATAGAATCCAATATTGATGAATCAGTACAGCTCCGCACCAATGCCCCAGGAAACCCAATGATGGATGTAGTAATTCTAGTGATGCTTGCCAGGGAAATTGTCCTTCTTTTGTATAAGTTCCGGCAATAATTTTGGCTGTACGAGAGCTGTTAGGATCTTCGGTGGAGGGCTTTGATCTGGGTTCTCGTCTGGGCGGTCGAATACCACAGTCTAGAATGAAGTAAAAGAAGTTATATTAATACATACATTTAAATTAATTTTAAAACTATGGTAATTTGCTAAATTTATTATTTCCAAAGTCTCCACTGATTTCAAAAATCCTTAGCATAGTGTGCAAATTTACTGACTCAGCTTTTTTGAGTGCTAAGTCTGTCAGATATGTCTATTGTACAATAAAGTCAATTGTATTTCAGTATTCTTTAATATTTGTGAAAAATTTGTTACAAATTCGCCCCGAAAAAGTGATTTGGAGAAAAGTTTTCCCATTTTATTATATATCGTTTAATTTTTAATTTATTTTTAATTTAACTATCAATTAGTTCAGCTTTTATCACTAGCTAAACGTTTTAAATCGAAAACTTTAATTGAAAACATTAAAACGATTGTGTTATGAAAAATTGTTACAAATTCTCACTAGAAAAGCGGTTGCAAATCTTAAAAGTTGAGCTTTTTAAAAATTCAAATTAGTTCAGCAACTTGCTTTTAATATTAATATATATTCTTAAATTTTTTAATAATTTTTGTGTTAATTAACCGATTATTTAGTACTTAAAAGGATGTCAAACCTCAAAACTACAAATTTTATTGACAAACCTTAAAACGCTCTAAAATCGCTTAATTCCCAACTAAACCACTAAATGGTCAATAACAATTCAATCCTGTGTTTTGTTTCTCTTTGTTTTTTTTAAGAGTTACTTAGTTTTTCTATCTACTCTTTAGTTTAATAAACGTTTCAACAAGAAGTGCATGTCAAATGAATTAGTGTCATATTAAATTTAATAAATAGGTATATTATAAAATAAATGTTAAATTGTTATAAAATTGTGCAACAAATATATTATACTTGTTTATTAAACAATTAATGAACTTTTTAATACATAATTAAAGCTATTTGAAAGAAATTGCTACAAAATTTCATCATGCAATACAATTTGGTGGAATAATAAAAGTCGGCTTTTTTGTTTTTTCTTGTTGTTGTTGTTGCATTCCAAGTGAAGTTAAGTGTTGTTTTTAATTGGCCATATTAAGTGTATTATTTAATGTGGAAATGAGATTATTAAATTGGATTTTTGACTAGAG